>OZ038492.1:58846304-58853804 GCA_964036315.1 Acanthosepion esculentum | reverse complement strand
AACCATGGTGCCAGATGGATTAGTCGCACAGCAATCACCTACATTGACCAGCTATGTTATGACACAGAATGCCACCGTGATGACCTTCCGACCTTGATTTTGAACCGTGATCTTTGGCGTGATAGACCCATGAATGTTCGAGCTAGATCGACCGAATAAAATATATATAATCCATTAGACTGCCCGCACATCCAAGCTTACAGCTCCAGGATTTGTTGATTTCTTTCGTCATTGGGTAGCAATGTCAGCGTCAAGCAGATACAGCCTTCACCCTGCATCTCATTCTGATACAAACAATTCATGCTTAACTGGGTATGCCTACCAGAATTTAGCGAATAAATCTCATCCTCGCAACAACAGAGAGTACTGCTGACCTATATGGCCAGGAGTTACCATATCCTCTCTTTTCAGCCTAGACAAAATTCTTAAGCGTTTTTGCAGGGCCTTGCATATGATTAATTATTTTCCACCTAACGAAGTTTCCCCCCTCAGACGCAACGTCACAAGCCTGTCGCTGCGATATCGTTATTTACATAGAAAATGTTCTGACGGGCTACATTGTGTTGATCCACCCATTCTGACCTTTACACTTTGCCCGTGCACAGGGGGGAACGATCCTCACTTCCTTCAAATTCTGTTGGTCAGAAGAAAGTTTCTTTTGGGCAGCTGATTCGCAAGAGCTGCTGCTTTGTGGAACAGACTGCCGAAAGAATGTTTCCCTGACCAGTACATTTATAATAATATATTACATAAATAATCTACAGTTCTTAATTCCTCCTCCTACGTGCTTAAAATCACTTTATTCAATAACCCGCCACACTCACTGGGTCTTAGGCCTTTTATTGAATGAAAAATAACGAAAGAAAAGAAGATATACGAGGGTAATGGCTAAAGTAATAATTACTATTGAAACTGTATCATATAGAGGAAACAGAATAACACCATTAGATAGAGGAAAGTTTACAAGTACGACTTCGTTTTCCACATTCGATCCATTACATCAAGGATGGATATTCGGGGCTCGTTACTTGGATTGTATTATACATCAATGTTCCCAACGTTGAAACACATAATCAACTTCTAACTGTGATCATATCCATTGTTTGATCTCCGTCAACATTCAGAAAGCCTTCACGAATATCAATGGGTGCTTATTTTTTCAGCATGTAGGAATGGAGTAAAACACTTCTAGCTTTTCGTGTAAAACCCCAATTTGCCAGACTTCCACTCGGCTGCTATCTTTAACGGCATAAAATAAATTATTGTTTATTGTTGGGAAGGTTCAAACGCTGCTGCTAAGCCCCCAAAACCAGTCTTTGATGTAGGAGGCATTTGTAATCGATTCATATCGTCAGCATTTCTTCGTAGATTCATATTTGACATATTTGTTCAGATTTATAAGGCCTCTTGATATTTTCTCAGGGTTACCTATCCAGGTGTTAAGGATCAGTCAAGAAACACACAAACGAATATATATATATATATATATATATATATATATATATATATATATATATATATATATATATATATATAATCAAACGTGTTTGGTTAAATAATAGCGACAAGTTCTGTCTATCCAAGTTTTTATTAACTTTTTCAAATTTTCGAATTTTTTTTATATTCAGTAAATTTACCAAAGTTCATTTTTCTTAAATATTTTTACGGAGTACTTCCAAATATGGCTTCATTCATTTTCAAAAATGTTTTTTTTTTATTTTTGTCTGTGTATGAAACCGGTTTTTTCATAATTCTGGTAACACAAGTGAAGCAGCCATTCTTTCTCTGTAGGGAGTCGTTTATAGAAGTGTGCATAACATTTTTTTTAAATTTAAAAAATGGTCTTCTCAGGAACGAGTAGCCGTCAATTATTATTATATAAAGTCTGTACAGAATATAATTCACCATTGATTCAGCGAGGCAACTTAGCAAGCAATCAGCTCTAGGTAGGCTA
Source organism: Acanthosepion esculentum (assembly GCA_964036315.1). Taxonomy (NCBI): domain Eukaryota; kingdom Metazoa; phylum Mollusca; class Cephalopoda; order Sepiida; family Sepiidae; genus Acanthosepion; species Acanthosepion esculentum. The sequence continues at coordinate 58,851,850 of OZ038492.1, read as the reverse complement.
TTTTTCGTTAATATTAAATATTTGCTACTCTTTTGAAAGGCTTCATTTGTATATATATATATATATATATATATATATATATATATATATATGTGTGTGTGTGTGTGTGTGTGTGTGTGTGTGTGTGTGTGTTTAAAAGGGGGAAAAGACAATAGGAAAACCGTATGTAGTTTTAGCCGACACGTTTCGTCCAATGTAGACTTTTTCATTGCAAAAAACGATATTAATTTATTTGAACAAAGTATCTATAATCAAAAAACAAAATGTTGTTAGGTTCTAGAAGAATTTAGAAACGTTCCTATATATTCATAGGGTCAACTGTTTCTAAGCATTTCTAAATTTTTCTAGAATTCTAAAGATTAGTTCCCAGCATTTTTACATATATATATATATATGTGTGTGTGTGCGCGCGCGTGCGTGTGTCCATTATTTACAAATTTAAAACTTTCTAATTACCTCTTTTACATTGTTTTAGAAAACGAACGAAACAGAAAGTAAAACAAAGCAAAAAGCACAATCGAAAATACAAAGAAGCAGACGATAGCACAGAAGTGTAATAAAAAGAAAGAAAAACTGAAATTAAAATTGAAATAAAAGAAAAAAATGGCGGAACTAACAAACGAACCAATTAATTCGTTTCCAATCAATACTTTCAAGTCAATATATTCTCCATAAAGTGACTGTCACCATTGCAACTTTGTGTAATATATTTTTCTTTATTTCTTCACATGGTAAATACTTTATGTATAAACACGCAAATAGTTATTTGTATCCGCGTAAATATAACATACCGTGTACGTCAAATATTTGAAACGACATCTTTAGTAAGTCATAAATGGAATTCGACCTCATGTAATGTTAACAAACTGTAATAATTTTTTTATATATTTTAATTTCTTTTGAAAATGTACCAAATGTATGAACAGGATGTGGCGAATCTCTCACTGATCTATCGCTACTACCATGGAATGTGCTCGAATGAACTACATTTTTTGGATCCGCCAAGTCGAACCTTCACAGCTAGGACCTGCCATGCCAGTTACATAGAAACAAAACTCCCACATTCCCCCTGTATTGCATCGGCGTGAAGTTCCACTCAATTTCTTCCCACGAACCGCTGCCATGTGAAACCGACTCCCAAGAGGATGTTTCCCCAATCACTACAATCTTAACCTATTCAAGTCTAGAGTCAGCCTTATCTCCCCTGCCTATCCATATAAAGTTCCCCTAACGTAACCTTCTCCGTCGAGTTGCCCCCGGATCTTGTACAAGGTGAACCTAACTGCAAAAAAACAAAAAAATGCGTCCAGTCTGAAACAGAAATGGAAATGTACGCTGTACAAGTATTACTAGCTGCTAACCGCAGAGGTTGAGTGAGAGCGAGTTTTTCCTAATTTATTTGTTGGATGACATGTGGCTTTGCGGAGACCCCACGGATGTATCCACGGGAATACACAACAAGTTGATGTCGTCGTTAGCAACAACATGTTTCTTTTTGCAGATCCTCAAATTTAATACTACAGTATTTATGAAGGTGCTTGGAAAAGATAGTCAGTTCCTAAATGTGATAATGGTGTAGCAAGACTACTACTGCTCAGATTACCATGTAATTTTTTATAGAGAATTTTTAAAATCGTGTAAGTCCCACCATGAATCCCACTAGTTCTATTGATTTGAATACTTTGGCACGTCTGTGGGGTGAGTAGGAGACAAACCAGCAGCGCCAGAGTATCTAGGTCTCTTTGATTTTCTATGTGTAGCTTAGATGTGGCACAAGGCCAAAACTATGGAGCACCCAGAAAGGATCAAACTCACTAATGACTCGTAACTGATCTAGCGAAACAAGCTTGCTAACCATTACAGCACGTTGAAGCGCCCAGAGTGATTTTCTAAACGTAGCTTAGATATGACGCAAGGCCGAAAGTGTGGTGCACCCAGTGAGGAATAAACTCACTATTTAATTGTACTTGATCTGGCGTGACAAGCTTGCTAACCCTTACGCAAAACCGAAGAGCCCAGAGTAGATTGGATGTAGCACAAAACCGAAAGTTTGGAGCACCCGATGAGAATCAAAGTGACCAAAGCCACTGTTATGGATTATTTATGCGTTATGCATAAATAATCTGTGTATACAGTTGGATTTGAGGGTGAGGCGAGTTTTATTAAATAACCTTTTCTTGTTTTTGCTTTACTACCTCTAAGCACTCTGCACAAAGGTTCTTCAAAAATATACTGACTTTTTTCAAGTGAAATTCTTTATTGATTTTAATAATATAATTTGTTCTCAATTACATGACGCATTCTTCACAATTTGCACCTTCACACACACACACATACATACATATATATATATATATATATATATATATATATATATATATATATATATATATATATATATATATATATTACCGAATAGATTAATATAGGTAGGTATACAAATACATATACATACTCTATAGTGTAAGAAAAAACAGTGCTCTATGTTAAGTAGCAGAGTTATTTAATATATATATTAAGAAATATACATGATAGCTTACATTAATCGCACAACTCGGAGTTTCATGCCGTAGCAATTTTCAATTGCAGGAATTATTATATTGACACCCTTTTTATTTTTCAATTTTCTGTTTCACGCAAGTTATATTATTGTTGGGATGGAATATTATTGGAGTCAAATATTTAAATGACTTGTAGTTTAATTTTGAATTTGAATTTAGGCTCAGATTAACATTTAAGATTAAAAATAAGGTTGGAAATAAGAAATATAACTTCTAAATTAGAGAGACACTGGTTTTGAAAGCGTAAGTAAACAAAAAAGAGGCGTTGGAAAATCAAGTGGCATAACTCTATTTTTTTCCAAACATCAAATGAGTAATTAATAATATTACTACTATTAATATTAATATTATTAAACTAACTGAAACCAAAGATATCAAAAACAAAGTATGCCGTGATAAAATAAAATAAAAACAAAATAAAATAATAATAAAAATAATAATATGAAAAAAAAAATGATTTGAAATAAAATAAGAAAAAATAAAGTAAAATGAAATAAGAACCTTATATAGGAATATATAAATAAATAAGTTAAAATGTTTAAATGAATTGTAGTTGATTTTGAATTTGAAGTTCGGCATAGATCAACATTTAAGATTGATTATAAAATCTATTGTTGGTAATTTTACCACAAAAATGTCTTTTTGATATTTTTTGCTTGTTACATTGTGATTTTGCTATAAAAATGTATTGTTGGTCATTTTATTATAAAAATGTACTGTTGATTTTTATTTAGGAGTTCACTATTTGTCTGTAGCTGGGACCCTAACAGGTGCCACCCCGAGTTAATAAGTAGGAAAGACTGTACCATTCAGCCTTGGTTGTCAACTAATCTGGGAGAAGGAAATCTCTGATTAATATATTGTCAGTGACGTTCATACCCATTTAACGTATCGCCAGCCATAACATATGTATATATGCGTATGTATGTGTGTGTGTGTGTTTGTGATTGTGCGTGTGTGTTGATATCCAAATTTTCCTTTGCTGATCTCAATTAGTCAGTATAGTTTTATCCACTTTCCGTGTCCTTTCCGCAATTTCGATAAATCTGGATTTTCGGAATAAAAACAACATTTCGCTTTTCTACAGAAAATCTTTTATAAACAATCCAAAAATGTTCAGTTGAAATGGAAATCACAATAAATATGGCAAAGACGGTTTGCCGACATTTGTTCAAAATTGGTGAGTTGCTTTTTTCCATTTGGCTTTTATTATTTTTATTATTATTATTATTTGAATTTTTAAGATAACTGCGCACACTAATTATACCTAAATAGGTCTGTCGAAAAGCTAAGGGAAGTTTTTTTTATTCTTTTACAAACGAAGCCATTACAAAGGAAACAGAAAATGAAAATGGCCAATTTGCGTGATCAAATGAAAAACAAAAAAATAAAGAATTATAACAGAAAATATCGAAAACACAGGAAAACATATATAACACTATCCGACTCTTTCTTAATCTGCATATATATATATATATATATATATATATATATATATATATATATATATATATATATAGATAGATAGATAGATAGATAGATAGATAGATAGATATGAGTGTCTACGCGTGTGTGTACTTATTTGTTTCAGAAAACTTCAGTTTTAACAATTACGGAATGAAATCTGACTTTATGTATTTATCGGTTACGCAGGTTAACCTTCCCTATTAAATATTTCGTTTTTATGGTCACAAAAGGCATTATTTTGAGCCAATATGTAGATACGTGTCTTAATACCGTACCCGCTGACCATTTCATTAGAAAATAGAGGAGGTCAGGTTGCTTTAAATTTATTAATTATGGTCTTACATTTTCTTTAACAAATTAAAGTTCACACATCTTTCATATGATACTGTAGTTAATTGTATTAGTAAAATCCAAGGTTACTCATACAGAAAGCATAACCAATACAATAGCAAAATGACTTAAATCCATCTAGCATTTTTGGCAGTCTGTACACTAGAAATATATATATATATATATATATATATATATATATATATTGTAATCCACAAACAGACTGTTTCACTGACTCACAGCTCATCATATATATATATATATATATATATATATATATATATATACACACATATATATAAATGCATATTTCATTAAATAATATAGACAGGTTTTGTCTGTTTATTTTAAGCAAGTTCCTTTCATATTGTCTGATAAGCTTAATCACATTATCGTTGAAAAACAAAAGAAAAACACCATATTGATACATGTTTAAATCCAATCTATGCTTTCGGCTTACATAAATAAATCAAATAACACACAAACGAAACTAGAATGATAGTCAGCCATTGCGCTTCAATAAGCTCAAAGTAACGACAAACTCCTATATACGAGACGAGGAAGCGAAAATTGCGTCGCATCTCGTGACGTCACACGTGACCATGAGAAGCCGTTGGTATGAACCAATGGCTTCTGTTATAAATTATAGGCATTTAAGAATATTTGTGGAGATTTCATAGTTTATTTTGTCCAGGTTAGGTTTCAACTGTTTTATGTATATAGCTTCAAGAATTTTTAATTTTTGTTTATTGTTTTCATGTTTAAGTATAGTTGTGTTGTCAACAACTTAAAATAAATCGACAAAACCTGTCTATATTATTTAATGAAACATGCATTAATGAAAAATTGCTGCCGAAATATACACAATATATATATATATATATATATATATATATATATATATATATAGTTAAGTAATGAAAAGTTCGGTAATCCAGAGAGCTCAATGTCAAATCAGAGCAGTTATTAATTCAATTTAAATAGAAAACAGACAACCTTAACCTATTGGTTATAATTTATCTCCCCAGGTATATGATTTTTACCTGGTACATCAGACCGCACTTCCAATGGTGAAAAATTGTTTTAAATTTACATATAGTTTTTATCCACTTTTGAGGGGTCATTTTAAGTTGATGTGAGGTGATATAGAGAGAGGTGGAGGAGGAGTATGACAGACATAGTCGAAAT
>OZ038492.1:58831304-58841304 GCA_964036315.1 Acanthosepion esculentum | reverse complement strand
TTTTCACACTTTCTTTTAAACTCAAAACAAATGTGTTTCTCTTAAATTTCGTGGAATACAAAAACAGTGTAAATATTTTTTTTTTCATTTTTTTATAACTTTTAGTTACATCGCTTGAACTTATGTACCTGAGTCTTGAAAAATTATTAACACCTGCACAAAAGGAAACATTGTTGTCCATTGCGCTCGAGAAGAAATTTCAATGTTTTGCGGTAACCTTTGCACCCAAAAACCTTGAAAATAATCTATGGGAATGCTACACTTAGCGTGTTATATATACAAACATGCCTTGGTAGCGGCATTTCCGTATTCTATGGCGAACAAGAAACCTGTTTGGATGTCGTGAAACTATTTGTATATCCTTAAAATTGATCTTAACCAGGATGTCTCTTACGTAAATGTGGTCAGGTTTCCGAAATCCAATTGTATAGCCATCAGTCAGTTATGTGCCATGCGTGATACATGTTCAGGCGATCATGTATCTTTCGATACATGACTGAGCAGTTGCACTCAAAGCCTATAGAACCCGTTCTGTCCTGCTATTTACCCATGGCTGCGGGGAAAGAAGGATTCATACTTTTCCCAAGGGTATTAGCACGTAAGTGAATGTAATAGATTCGACTGTAATTCGAACTCGGCTCTCCGATTCTTCAATCCAAGACGCTATCCATTACTCCAGTGTTTAGCCATGCAACCTCATATAACATCATTCAGTAACCATCTACCTTGAATGGCTCCTGGGCTCGTATTGGGTGAACATAATTATCTTTTGAGTCTGCTGTGAACAATGCTTTTGTCTAATTCTTTTACTTTAGTATAAAATGGGCAAATTTGAACCTGTGTCTATCTTTTAGATGCTAGCGTAAATCGTACCTGTTTCTATCTATTTGGCGCTAATGTAAACTGGGCCAATGCCGATCTTTTTGCTGCTAGAAGAAACTGGGCCTCTGTCTACCTCTTTGAGGCTAGTACAAATCAGAGCTAATGTAACCGGGGCCAGTGATGATCATTTTTCCTGCTAGAGGAAACTGAACTCTACCTTTTTGAGGTTAGTACAAATCGAATGTCTATCATTTTAAAGCTAGTTTAAACCGGGACAGTGTCGATCTTTTTAACTCTATTGTAAACTGAACCAGTGTCTGCCTGTCTATAAATTAATTGTAATTTAGTTCCTATAAGTCTTATATTCGATTGTTGATATGCTGTCAAATTAACCAAACCTAACTCGACCAAAATCATTCGTTAGTCTATTAAAAGATGTCTTCACCAGATGGCGCACTTTTATGTATCTGTGTCGGTCTAAGATGTGTTTAAGAATTATATACAAGCAGTCTTTGTTGGTGGATTCCAAAAAATATTATTTCACAAACATTAATTAATCCAATCATTGTTTTACAGAAAATCAATCACGGCTTAATGGTATCAATATTGATCATCACTTAAGTAGATCGAAGTACATCGAGCTTGCAAATAGCCTTCGGCTGCAAATTAATGAATCATCCCCTCGAGTTGCTTCGAAGTAACCAGCAGCAATTAGTTCGTTAGAAATCGATCAATTAAGCCCTTTTGGATTCAATTAGCGAAGCGACAAGACCTGGCGAGTAAAATATCGGATAATGGAAGTTCAGTTTAAATTCAAGTTGCCGACCGTTGATGTCGTTTCTTACGGAATCTTTTTTTTTTTTTACTTATCCATGAGTTCTCAAATTTGAACTCTAAATTATTTCAGCTATATTTTAATGGAAACAGTTGATATTTCATTTGTAGCAAAAAGTCTGGTTTGCAAAAGAGCCTTTTATAAAAAATGATTTATTATTGAAACCATTTTATAAATATCTGTTTTTGTAAAACGTAACTTTGTGAGCATGAGTTATTTAAAAAATAAATTTAAAACAATCTTTATTCACGCTAATGATTGCATGTATGACACTATATTAATATTTCAAGGAATAGAAAAAAAAAAAACAGCCATAAAATTCTTGTAGCTTTGTGTTTTATAGGAGAATTTAACAAAAACAAGTCTCGTGAGCCACTCAGTTTAGAGGCTTACTGAATGAGATGTGTTAAATGAATGAAAGATGAGGTGGTAGAATGAGAAAAATATGGGGATAAGGAGGATAGATAACGATTGACTCTGAAATTGAAGAGATTAAGATTGTATTATTCAGGGAAATATCCACGCCGGAGTCTGTTCCACAACGTAATAGTTATTGCGAAAAAGCTATTTGAGTAGAAATTTCTTATTACGCTGGAGCCCAAGAGGAAATGGGGGCGTTCCGATTCCGTGGCAGTACCATGGCGTGCCATAGCTGTAAATGTCAGAACTGGGGTTTTACAATACTTGTATAAGCTCGTAGTTCTGGTTAAAAATGTAAGAAAAGCATTGGAACCAAATATTAGAGAAGAATTTGTTTAATTACATACATTAATGTATAAAGTACTAAAAGTCTGTGAATCGTGCGTACGTCGGCCGTCGGGCGCATAATGATTTAAGTTTCTTTCCTCCCCCTCTCTCCCTTTCCACATCTCTCTCTCTCTCTCTCTTTCCACCTCTTCCATCTCTTCCTTTCCACCTCTATCTTTTCACCTCTCTCTCTCTCTCGTTCCACTTCTCTCTTCTACCTCTCTCACTTTCCGCCTCTCTAGCCTCTCCCCTCTTTTCCACCTCTGTCTTCCATCTCTTTCTCTTTCCACTTCACTCTTTCCACCTCTCACTCTCTCTCTCTCGTTACACCTCTCTCTTCCACCTCTCTCCCTTTCCACATCACTCTTTCCACCCCTCTCTCTCTCTCTCTCTCGTTCCCCCACTCTCTACCACCTCTCTCCCTTTCCACTTCACTCTTTCCACCTCTCTCTATCTCTCTCTCGTTCCACCTCTCTCCCTTTCCACTTCACTTTTTCCACCTCTCTCTCTCTCGTTACACCTCTCTCCCTTTCCACTTCACTCTTTCCATCTCTCTCTCTCTCTCTCGTTCCCCTCTCTTCCACCTCTCTCCCTTTCCACTTCACTCTTTCCACCTCTCTCTCTCTCTCTCGTTACACCTCTCTCTTCCACCTCTATCCCTTTCCACTTCACTCTTTCCATCTCTCTCTCTCTCTCGTTCCCCTCTCTTCCACCTCTCTCCCTTTCCACTTCACTCTTTCCACCTCTCTCTCTCTCTCTCTCGTTCCCTTTCTCTCTTCCACCTCTCTCCCTTTCCACTTCACTCTTTCCACCTCTCTCTCTCTCTCTCTCTCGTTACACCTCTCTCTTCCACCTCTCTCCCTTTCCACTTCACTCTTTCCACCTCTCTCTCTCTCTCTCGTTCCCCTCTCTTCCACCTCTCTCCCTTTCCACTTCACTCTTTCCACCTCTCTCTCTCTCTCGTTCCACCTCTCTCTTACACCTCTCTCCCTTCCACTTCACTCTTTCCACCTCTCTCTCTCTCTCGTTCCCCTCTCTTCCACCTCTCTCCCTTTCCACTTCACTCTTTCCACCTCTCTCTCTCTCTCTCGTTCCCCCTCTCTCTTCCACCTCTCTCCCTTTCCACTTCACTCTTTCCACCAGTCTCTCTCTCTCGTTCCCCTCTCTTCCACCTCTCTCCCTTTCCACTTCACTCTTTCCACCTCTCTCTCTCTCTCTCTCGTCCCCCTCTCTCTTCCACCTCTCTCCCTTTCCACTTCACTCTTTCCACCTCTCTCTCTCTCTCTCTCGTTACACCTCTCTCTTCCACCTCTCTCCCTTTCCACTTCACTCTTTCCACCTCTCTCTCTCTCTCGTTCCCCCTCTCTCTTCCACCTCTCCCTTTCCACCTCCCTGTGATTGCCTGCGTACTTATTTATATTTCACCTTTCTTTAAACAAACAATATTTCTTTTAATATTTAAAAAATGTTTTTTGCCATATTTAAGAAATATTTTCAAGTGAATATGATTTTAAAATCTTTTTGATATATTGAAAAAACATTTTTAAGATAATCTGATTTTAAAATATTTTAAGTGAATAAGATTTTAAAATGCGAGCTGTTTATACAATAAGCATTTTTATTTCAACTTTCCTCAAACAGACAATGTTTCAATGTTGAAATCAACTTCAACGTTTTATAGCGTCGTGGGTAAGACGATAAACTACGTCCAGCAGCAGGGACTCAGATTAGGAGGTTTTGAGGAGCGTGGAACTACCTCTTAATTGCTGGTGTTCCCAGGTCCACGCTAACACTGGGTGGTAGCACCTGTTAGGGTCCAAGGTATAGGTTATTACCAGCAATACTTTTTGAAAAAATTATTACCAGCAATACAATTTTGAAGGAAATATATTACAAGAAACAGGTTATTGACAAAACAATATATTACCAGCGATAAAAAATTTTGTCGGCATTAAATAACCCATTGAGGTTGATATGCCTTAAAACAAAATAAACCAAACCAATCTAAGCCAAAGAATACATATTCTATTCATACGAATCTATCCTAAAAATCTTGTCGGCATTAAATAACTCATTGAGGTTGATATACCGTAAAACAACATAAACCAAACCAAAAATGAATGTTTTATAACTCGAACCGTCAGTGACCCGAACCGTCAGTGACCCGAACCGTCAGTGTCTATCAAGACTGGAAAGTGGGGATTGAACAGTTCCCGCCTTTGTATGGCAGCTATACTCTATTTTAGTGTCTAATCACACTCTTGTTAAGATAAAGTATGACAGAGGTAGCGATAGAATGAGCCGGCCATTTTCCCGGCTTTTTCGGGATCGTCTATATGAGTTGCATTTTAAATGTGGAGACATGCAAAACTAGAAACCAATTTATCGTGGCTGGAGAAAACTCTTAATATAAATTAAAATCGAAGAAATAAAATTTTTAAAAAAATGATGTATTCAAAACAGCTGGATACTTTTCGAACAGAGCTCAAAGTAAAAAAGAAAAAGGACCCCCGTTACATTAATAATGCCACGCGTGTTTCGCTGACAATGATTGATTGATTCGTTTTCTACGGTTTATCAAGACTTTGAGGTTATTTAAAGCCGGAAAATATTTTTAGATTGTAGGAATGTTTTATTTGTGAGATCAGTTAGTAATGGGAGAAGTGCTGGATGCATAACTTTCCCTTTGCACTTAAGTGAATATAACGAACCCGACTAGAATTGGAACTCGGCTCTCCGATTAACAATTTCGAGCCTTTATCCATTACACCACCCGCACATCCAAGCTTACAGCAAATGGCATTCCCTAGCAGTCATCCGTCTAGGTACTGACCAGGATCGACGTTGCTTAACTTTAGCGATCGTACACGAACCTTTGTTTCAACGGGTTTTGGCCGAAAGCCTTTAGCTGACAACCCTTCATTTAATAAATTCGACGATCATCATAGATTTATTTTAGTGCAAAATGCTTTTGGACCCCCACCCAGGGATTGAACCCACTATTATTACAATACCAATTTCACGGGTAATACAAAATCTGATCCAATGCAAACAGGGTTAGCAATAACTGAGTTCAGTTTGAAATAACCTGAAGATTCTTCGAATCGACTGAAGAAGGTCGGAGAGCTTAATGGCATGAATCTTGTGGTAACAATAAACATGAGGTTATTATTCCGATTATAGATAATAATAAATTGTCATCCCAGAAATTCAAACAGAAATAATGGAATAATTGAGAAATGTATATATTGTTGTGACCAAGTAAATGATTTAAGAAATAACGAAACATGTGTTACAGATATATCATATATTAAACAGTAAGTACAACAGAAGAGTATTACACGACTAGTGAGTGTTTGTCGGTTGACCTAGCGTTCAATCTATTCGACTGTTATATTTGCCAGCCTCCCCACTAGGTAGGATGTGGCACAAGGCCCAGTTTAGTGTGGGGCAATCCGAGCTCCTAGGCTCGGCCAAAAATTCCCCGTAGTATAAAACGGGGTCGGGTAGCTGTTTCCGAAGACGAGACTGCCCTTCGACATAGCCTCGTCTGAGGATCCTCTCTGCCCGGAGGCAGAGAGTTTGACCAGCACAGCTGGAATAGATCTATTCGACTGTTCCCTCGAGGCCTTCTCTCCTACTAATCTTATAGTAGGCAGAAGAGTCCAACATAGACTCTTTAGAGGGAGGACACTACAACATATATTCAAAGCCTTACGTAGGAAAATCTTCTAATAATAGTAAACACTTAACAAAATATCACTTTTTTAGCTAAGGTTTATTCTTTCAATGCTTTTTCCTTTCATGACATTGGCGATAAAGATTCTCCATAGATTCCTTTTCTAGTTTAAATGTTAATTGATCTGCTTTCTCTTGAAAGATAGTTGAGTGCTTTCACGTTGCTTTCTCACTGTTTTCTTCGGCTAGAATAGTTGCCACTCAAGACTATAGGACTCAGTCTACCTCATTATTTCACCACTCGGGCTCAGAAAAAAAGATTTTTTTTATCGAAAAGAAGTGGTCCAAATTATTTTTGTATTTTTCCCCATAATTTCTTTCTTTTATTTTCTCACTTGTTTTTTTTTTTTTTTTTTACCTGGAAAAGTTCGAAATATTTTAACAATGACTTTGAAATAATCTTCACGCGCCTTCCAATCCGTACCTGACCGCTGTTTAACGGAAAGGATTTGTAAATGTTTTAATCCAAATCTTGTTCCAATTTCTTTATCGAACCACATATGTGGCTCATCCTACCACCTCCACATTAATCTCGAAGGTGTTTGAGATGGTTTGGCATGCTGGTCTTCTACGCAAACTCCAGGGCTACGGTATTACAGAACGAGTGTTTGATATCATCCAATCGTTCCTCTCAAACCGTGAAATGAAGCTCGTTTTGAACGAGCGCCCTTCCAGGTCCTTTCACACGAAACCCAGTGTCCCCCCGAGGCTCTATCCTGGGCCCTACGATCTTTATGATCTTCATCAATGATCTTTCTGATGCCATAGTTCCCAAGTAGATAATTATGCAGATGACACGACCATTTACTCCTGTCTCAATAGAAAATCCGTATCAATAGAAAAGGGGTTAACTGGGTCAGGAAATGGCTTGTATTTTTTAACGACTTCACCACAAAACTGCTCTCATTTAACCACCATAGAGAAACTTTTCTGTCTGCTATCAGTGTGATGATGATAAACTCCTGAAGAATCAACATACTGGCCTCACGTTTTCAACTGACTTGAAGTGGAGCGACCACATCGAACCAATAACTGCATCCATTGCCAGGAAAGTTGGGTCACTGTGCCGTGTCAGAATTTTTTCTCGTCAGAACCCATCTTGCACATTTACAAATCTACCGTTAATCCCTGCATTGAATACTGTTACCACATCTGGTCAGGTGATCCTGCTATTCATCTGGAGGTTCTTGACAAAATCCAAAGAAGGATCTGCAATGTAATCGATACTGATTTGGCATCTAGACTTCAGTTACTTGGTCACGAACGTAACATAGCTCCCCTGTGTATTTTCTACAAATATTTTCATGGCAACTACACTTTCTTCCCTGTTACCTCGACTGCATGAATTTAAGCATCTAGGTACCACGCGTATACTGCTGAAATAGCTAAATGCAATCAACACTTCTACTTTGACAGTTTCTTTTCTCGCACTTCCCACCTGTGGAACTACCATCTATTTACTTGCTTCTCTGATAGTTACAATCTTCAAAATATGCAATGTCAATCGCCATCTTCTATCTTCTCGAATCTCGTTCATCTTTTATCCTTTTCTCTTACATTCATTCCCTGTAAACCGTGGCGTACTAGTGCATGCTTGCCTTTCTTGGAGTGAAATGATTAAAAAATGTCAGAAACAATTGCATTTCAATCTTCAAAGCACATCCAAAGTTGACCTTCCTGTAAGACTATCATCAATCATCGAAATACATGCTGTGAGTTTTTCTTCTTTCTGCAAGACACTACTATCAGCCACAAAATTAATTACCGTATTTGCCGGCTTGTTGGACACGGCGACTCATTTGACGTACTCAGATATTAGTAGGAAATATTCACGGGAAAAATGCACACATCACAACGAAAATAATCAAAATTATAACTTTACCCTTACGTGACATTCTCGCTAACCGTGAAGAAACACAGTATTAGCTCAAATTATACTACTTGTACTTTTTTAATAGAAATGAGGTAATGTTTAATTACCAGGACATTTTTGGAAAAGAAGAATTTTAGTGCATTTCATCATGCATTTATTGGAAGTTGTTTTACTTGTTTTTCAGGAAGCAACATCTGCACATACAGTAAGTTCGTAATAGCTACAAAGAGATCTACCGGTATCAGTGAACACTTCTACATATGATAATAGGCAAAAGTAAAAAAAATATGTCACTTGTTGGTACCTGAATATCAACAAAAACACACAAAAATGAAAGAGCAAAATGCAAGTAAAAGCAAATATTTTTGTAAAATCTTGTATTTCTACAAAACAACCAGCAAAATATTGTGAAATTCTATAAATTTCTTAATTTATTTTTCCTGTCTGAATTTTTCATGTTTGTTCACTTCCAGCTGTCCTAATTTCAGAGGTAAACTTTATGCGTTCACGGATTCCTGGAGAACGCCACTTTTTTACGTAGTCTTCATGTTCCTCTCATACATGACACTGCTGTATTAGTCGCAGGATAATGTTTTGGAGAAAATCCGCGTCCAGTAGTCCGACAAATACGGTAATTGTGAAAAACAAAGCATCTCAAATTGTTCTTTCCCTATTATACGATGAATCACTAGCGATCACGGCTCTGCACAACTTCTTGTCCTTCGTATTTCTTAAATTACCTTTTTCTGTTATTTCTCCTAATTCCTGTTCCGCCATCCATTTACTAAGTATTACAATAGCAAGATGTAATGTACTCACAGATTCGTACCAAGAACTGATGCTTTTTGGAACAGATTTACTACAATCTTGGCATCTACATATTTAGTGTTAACCATTAGCATCTTCAAATCTAGGGTTAACCATTAACATCTTAAAATCTATTGTTAACCATTAATATCTTCGAATCTAGGGTTAACCAGTAGCATCTTCAAATCCCGGGTAAACCATTAACATATTCAAATCTAGGGTCAACCATTAATATCTTCAAATCTAGGATTAACCAGTAGCATCTTCAAATCTAGAGTTAACCATTAACATCTTCAAATTTAAGGTTAACCATTACAATCTTCAAATATAGGGTTAACCATTAGCATCTTCAAATCTAGGGTTAACCATTAATATCTTCAAATCTATTGTTAACCATTGTTATCTTCGAATCTAGGGTTAACCAGTAGCATCTTCAAATCCCGGGTAAACCATTAAAATCTTCAAATCTAGGGTTAACTATTAATATCTTCAAACCTAGGATTAACCAGTAGCATCTTCAGATCTAGGGTTACCCATTAACATCTTCAAATTTAAGGTTAACCATTAACATCTTAAAATCTAGGGTTAACCATTAGCATCTTCAAATTTAAGGTTAACCATTATCATCTTCAAATCTAGGGTTAACCATTAACATCTTCAAATTTAAGGTTAACCATTAATATCTTCAAATCTAGGGTTAACCATTAACATCTTAAAATCTAGGATTAACCATTAACATCTTAAAATCTAGGGTTAACCATTAGCATCTTCAAATTTAAGGTTAACGATTAGCATCTTCAAATCTAGGGTTAACCATTAACATCTTCAAATCTATTGTTAACCATTAATATCTTCGAATCTACGGTTAACCAGTAGCATCTTCAAATCCAGGGTAAACCATTAAAATCTTCAAATCTAGGGTTAACCATTAATATCTTCAAATCTAGGATTAACCAGTAGCATCTTCAAATCTAGGGTTAACCATTAGCATCTTCAAATTTAAGGTTAACCATTAGGATTCTCACATCTAGGGTTAACCATTAACATCTTCGAAACCTGGGTAAACCATTAGCGTCTTCAAATCTTGGATTAACCATTAATATGTTCGAATCTAGGATTAACCAGTAGCATCTTCAAATCTAGGGTTAACCATTAACATCTTCAAATTTAAGGATAAC
>OZ038492.1:58783804-58826304 GCA_964036315.1 Acanthosepion esculentum | reverse complement strand
TCACGCGTATTTGCGCGTAAGAGCATGTAACGAACTCGACTGGAATTCGAACTCGGCTCAACACGTTCTCATTCCGAGCCGATATCCATTGTAGCACACGCACATCCACCAAATTGATAGACCAACATCCGAAATCCGAGGAGAGGACAAGAAGTCAATAGTAAAGAGATAAATATAGGAACGTTGATGGCGAGAAATAAAAAGAGATGTTGTTTACTTCGTAAATTGGATAATACCTTATTTCTTGGTGGCGAGCAAACAGTTCATATGAGCACAGATAGAGTGTGATACGTTTCAGGAGTATCGATGGCGATATGAGTGCAATGCATCATAATAAAAGATTCCTGTTGTCGACATTCTACTGAAAAACGTCACTGCTACTGTGAAAAACACCGTGGGGTCGTAGCTGAAAACTTGCTCTATGCAAAGATGTTTTTTTTGTGCTTCCCGAATCTCTCTGAGTTTCGGTGCAAATAAATCGGAGACATAACATTGTAAATTTAATAATTGAGATAAAAACGGAGACATTGAAGCAACAAGAAGGGAGAATAGCAAAACCAGCAGTAGCAAAATAGTTTTATTACTGTTATATTTATTACTGTTATACTTATTACTGTTATATTACTGTAAATTACTAATATCGAAATGCAAAATAAAACAAATGACAAAAAATAGTGTAACCTGTTTATCAATCTTTTCATCAGCGCTCAATCGGGGACTAGAAACATGCATAGCGACTGAAATAAACACCATTTGTTTTATAATCTTTAAATATAATACGACATATATATATATATATATATATATATATATATATATATATATATATATATATATATATTTAAAAAAGGTTTTCCCATTTTGACGTTGAAACAAAAATGTAGTGGATATGTGCCCGTTCTAATGTATCACTGCATAAGATATATATATATATATATATATATATATATATATATATATATATATATATATATATTATGCAGTGATAAGTGTTTGATATTCATTAATTAATAATTTCACATGAGACGCACAGAAGTCAAGACCCCGATTCACGTCCACATGAAAAATACTACCGCGCTGAAAACTACAAAGTGACCGCACCAAACAATGACTACACAGTTCAGAGTAAAAACTAAATTCTAACTATCTCTTGTATCCATCGTTACTACTAATAAGCACGCACACGCGTACTGACTCTTTCACACAAACGATGACCCACCATTCAAGTTATATTTGTTTTTGAAAAGAAAAAAAAAACAGACATATAAACAAACATTTCACTGTTTTTCACATACGTACATAAATTAATTATTTATTTATTTCAAATTGGCGTTAAAAATGAAATAAAATCTCAGTTAAATTCGTAAAACAAATATTTAATACGACTAATGTTGCCCGTTATTCATGTCTGTCTCTCATAATTTTTCTTTTCAAAAACAATGACCCTCAACCATCTCCCTGTTGTCAACAACGTATCTTTGCTTCTGTTCGTCCCTGAGCATCTTGGGAAGAAACTTTACACAAATTGTGCGCATGTTCAGATCTTCATGAATAATTCTGTGAATAATTGCAACACCTGCTCCAAACTGTATGATTCTTATTCTTTAGAGACATACGACGATCTCCATACCAAAAGTTGCGGATTTTCTCAATCTGCTACGATGTTCCGAGGTTCACGCCCACATTGTCTCCTTTCCACGTCGCTCATCGTCTCTCACAACCTCTCTAAAGTCCTTGACCCGCTTGTGCCAGCCGAAATTAGATGCTCAGCCCATAAAAGTTAATCTATATGCAGTCTGGAGCACTTCATACGTTTCTGTAGCATTTTTGCTCAGTTTTACACAATTACTTATTGCATAGCGATCTTCTAAATTGTCTTCATGGCTTGACTACATTCTGCAAACTTGTCCACTGTGATAATCAGTGTTTAAGAGTGTGTGTTCAACCGTCTCCTTCAATGTGGATTAAAAAATGTTGGCAAGTCAACTTATTAGACGTATAGTAATTATATACTAAAACTATAATTTAAGAAACTTATAATTGCCTTTCCAAAAATGTCTCAAAAATTCTTGAATGCATACGTAGATAGACAATGAATAGAATGAGATAGATAGATAGATAGATAGATAGATAGATAGATAGATAGATCATGAACAGAGATGGATAGCTACATATATAATGAAAAGACACAGATAGATAACGAACAGATAGATAGCTACATAGACAGATAGATAAATAATGAACAGATAGATAGATAGATAGATAGATAGATAGATAAACAAAGATGAATAACTAGATAGATAATGAGCAGACACAGATAGATAGATATATAGATATATATATATATATAGATAGATAGATAGATAGATAGATAGATAGATAGATAGATAGATAGATAGATAATTATTTTTCGTTCAGATCTGCGTTTTATCCATAGCGTTAATAAAACGCTGCACATTTATTCAAACGAAAAACTTACCACCCAATTTGCTCTCATGCTTTTTCTTCCAAAACGTCAAATTTATTGACGTCAGCCCTTCGTCGATTTTTTCCCGATTCAGTGTTTCCTGTGAAACGACGTTAATTCTATTACGGCTTTTTTCCGCTCAACTCTTTCACAAACACTTTTCTTTTCATTTGCGGAAACAACTTGCGTGCCTGGATTCGCGTTTTGCAAATTATTTGCCAATACCGGTGCTCCCAGATGAAACTGCTTTCGACTTCAGATTGTAAAGGAAACCATTTTAAGCATGTTGAAAATTAATATGAACGATTACGACGATGCTGGATTCACTGTCGGCAACGCTACGAAAATCGTCTTATTCTATAGTAATATACATTATTACATGCATTGGGAATAAACGTAACTTCGATGAACATGTTTAATGAAAATAAAAAAATCGGAAATGTTCTTTATTTACGTACTATTTTCTTGATTTTCTTTTATATTTCATATAATTTTATACATTTAATTTTATATACTTTTTTTATATATTTTAGAATTGGACATAGTCTGACAATTTATTTAAAGACATTTATATTATGTTTAACGTTCTTTTTATAGATACAAGTATTTAAGCAAATGCTCTGTTTTATAATAAACAGTATTAAATAACATTTACCGGCCTGAATGTCCGAGAAATTTTCATAGAAAATTTTCGCTCTCCGACAGGAATCGAACCTGTATCCTATACGGAACCATCACTTCGCGTGATGTGCCTTAACCACAGATGAGCGTCTGGTTAGCAAGGTCGATTTTACTATCTTTAAACTTAAATCTTCCATGAATCTCTTCTATTCATATCTGCTCTAGCGTATCAAATGTAAACATAATATAAATGTCTTTAAATAAATTGTCGGACTATGTCCAATTCTAAAATATATGACGTCATTTGTTTACCTCCTCCGTTACTTGTTTTCCAGTACTACAGCGTGATAAGAATTGTGTGTTTAAGGAACATTTGTTAGGCAATCACCTGACGTGACCTAACGGTCGAAAGCACGGTAGTACGGGAGGATACGGTGATATACCTCTTTTTTATATACTGGCTTGTTCTGCATCTATGTTTTTCCAAGCTACTGCATTGAGCACTTTTTTAAACGTCTATTTAGTTTGGCACGATAATTTTTACGACCTTTTTATATATATTTTTGTGTTATATATATATATATATATATATATATATATATATATATATATATATATGAGGGTTAGAATAATGATGTGAGCACGTGCCTTACACATTTATTTATTGACTATTAAGTTGCAGGTGCTTCTAAAACTGCTTTGATTCTTCGTAGAATGGAATCAAATAAGTTTTGAATTGTTTCCAGATTAATTTTATCCCATTCTTCAATCAAAATGGCGGAAACTTGCATCAGCGACCATGGCGAAGGAAATATGTTCTTTACTTTCTGCTCTAGAATTCCCCATAATGGTTCAATTATGTTGAGATAAAGTGATTCTGCTGGCCATAACCATGATTTCACTTTTTTGCAGTGTGTAGGGGTGCATTATCATCTTGGAATATTTCACTTTCTTACAACCTTATGGTAGCCGTGGCAAGGACATTGTCATTAAGAATGTCGAGATACTTATCTGCAGTAATTCTACCATTAGGAGTGATGATATGAACAAAAGAATATCACGAAATTGTCGCCCAAATCTTTAGTGAGCCACCACCATGTTTCATGTCGTGACTATGCAATCCGGGTCATAAGCTTCACGCGTTGTTCTTCATGCATAAACCCGGTCATTTGTAGCAAATAACGGGAAAGAAGTCTCATAAAAAAAATAATGTTTTTCCATTCCTCGAGTGTCCAATGTTTGTGATCATTACACTGTTTTATTTTCGCAATTTAGCGCTTCGACTTAGTGATCAGAGGTTTAGGAATCACAGCCCTTCCGTGGATACCGGCTTTGTGAGGCTCCCGGTGTGCCATGCGTGTAAAAGCTGTATAGGTTAGGTGAGTAATGAGTTCTGATGTCACTTTTGCTGCAGTAGTTTTTATGATAATTTGCTACAATTCGTTTTAAAGCTCGTCGCTCTCTTTCGGTCAACTTTGGTTTCCGTCCATCATTACACTTTGCTGATGCTGTTTTGCCCTGTTTTGTGTAAGCTGTCATAACCGTGGATATTACAGCTCGTGACGCATTCAATAATTCAGACGTTTTGGTCAAAAATGCTCCTGCTAATCGAGCACCAACTATTTCTTTTCTTTGAAAATTCGACAGGTAGCGCATTTTAGTATGTAACTATATTTACCTGAAGATAAATAATGGCTTGCTTATGTAGAAAAGCAAAGTAAAGCATTAAGGTGCTGAGCAGTTTGATGTTTAAAAAAATTGAAAAAAATCGCTATTTTTGAAAGCTGTTCACATTATTTTGTCTAACTCCTTTATATATATATATATATATATATATATATATATATATATATATATATATATATATATATACAAGTAAGATGAGAACAACGAATAAAGTACAATTCCAACGTTCGTACCATTTAATTTAAAAGAGGGCTCAATGTCCGTTAGCAGACAACATCCTGCCATGACCCATTTCTAAAAAAATCTTCTTTTTTGCTCGGTTTGAATTTAATGTAGGTCATATTCGATTGGTTGATCACAGTAAAGCCCTCAAGCCTATTTTTTATCGAAAAAAGAGGAGGTATTTTGCTCTTAAAATTAGATTAATCGTTCACTCGCCAGTAATTTACAATCGTCTGAGGAGGCGCATTGATAGGCGTTGAAACACGACTGTAATTGTGTAGCGATTTTTAGCATGTTTTTATTTTAATATTCCTAAAATTTCATACACACACACACACACACATACACACACACACATACACACACACACACACACATATATATATATATATATATATATATATATATATATATATATATATATATATATATATATATATATATATTTAAATAAAAACAGATTGCTTTAAGGTTCCATATAATAAATTATTTCACTACAGCCCTTTAAAGGACAGTGGATCATCAGATTTATTTCCAAATGTTGAAATGAAAAAATGAAAATAAATTTACACATTTATGACGAGCAATAATAAGGAAACTCACGAAGTGGGGGCAGTGTAGGGGGGTAGAGAGACAGCATTGAGTTAGATGTAACATTTCTATTGTTTCAAATTTAAATTTTCGCTGAAATCTAGACATTGACACTTTAAATCTGTTAACGGAAGTTATATTTTGATTAGGAAGTGGGATGGACAAAGAAGTATATAAAGAAAAAAGAAAAAAAGAAAAAAGGAGAAAAAAAGAGGGAAAAAAAGAGAAAGAAGTTGTAAAAAGTGTCATTAACTTCTATTGGAATAGGCGTTGTTTTTTTCTTTACTTTGAGATTTCGTAAATTTTTCAGTTTAAACAGTCTAAGCCATTTAATTATATGTTACAGTTTTTTAAAAAAAAACTTATTACGGACATTTTGGGGATTTAATGTTTTTCGTAAACTATATATATATACATATATATATATGGCTTGCTGGATTTCACTGTGGAGGATATAGCTTTTTATGAAGTTGGTCAAGTCTTGCACTGTCTTCTTTACTGTCATTGCAGAATTTTGGTCAAGCATTCTGGAAAAGTATCAGCGCTCAAGAGGAAATGGATTTATGAGTTTACAAAGGTCCTATTTATCACTCCCAGCTTATATCCGCCTGTTTCATTCGGAGCTTTCAATCAATCAATTCGCATGTGTCTTCCACTTAAGATCTGATCTGTCTCTTTCTGTTCATACATCTCTGTTTATACCCCGTCACCTTCATATCTTCCTTTGTACCCTAATTTCTTTTCTTCATATTTGTCCATGCCAATCAATCTCTGACTATCGCCGGACGCCTTAATGTGTGTATATATGAGGTTTTCGGACAGAATACTAGACACGGAATTCACTGTTGAAAAACGTGTTTTCGATCAAAACGCTTATGTTAACTTCATAACTCCCGCGTGATTATTACGAAGCTTAGCAATAAACAACAAATTTCGGTCACCGAGTATCACATAGTAACAATCACGCAATGTCGTTAATGATAGCCGCAGCCTGACGCATATCTTAACACATTTAGCGCTCGGTGTTCCATTCCTGAGACGATGATATGATTTGGTTTGTTTAGTGGCGTATATCAACTTTTTATGTGTGTTGTTTAATGCCGATATTTTATTTTCTTGTATTATTTCGGTATTTATTTTCTCTCTTGCTGGTAATTTTTTAATGTATTTTTATATTTTCATGTTTTGACCACTGTTTGGGAGGTCACTATTTACTCATAGCTTGGACCCTAACAGGTTCTTCCACCCCGGATAAGGATCAACAACAATTAAGAGGTGGTTCCACCCTCCTCAAAAACGGACCAATCAGATGTCTTGCTGATGGATGTCAAAAGATAAGCATTCATGTTTGATAGGTAGGAACCTATAATCAGTACTAAATCTTTATATCTCGATAATTAATAGCAGATATTCTTTTAGAATACTGAATTACTGAAATTTTATAAACCTATAATTAATACTGGATTTTCTTTAGAAACCTATAAGTAATACCGGGTTTTATTTCAGTTTTTATAGCGAATACCTGATTTTACTGTAGGACATAATAGCTAAACCTATCTCGTACTATAGATTTAGTATTTTTCCAAATCCTTATTTATATTTCACTCGATAACTATCAGTCTGATACTGGGCTACGGTACTATACAGCCCCATATATATATATAAATATATATATATATATATATATATATATATATATATATATATATATATATATATATATATATATATATTCTCCCGACTCTCCCTTCGAATTCGAGTATGAGGGTCAAGCAGATCACTTCCGGGGAAACCGACAGCCAGACAACAGCATATGAGATTTGATTATAGTGGCGAAGGTTTCGTGCAGGACCACCCTTACTTTTTGAAGGGCCGAATACAGAGACAGAGTGAACTAAATACCACAGGGTCCCCAAACGACCCTCCGCAGTTTTTGAATTCAGATTTGTCCTTCTCCTAGACCAGTTGCCATCCAAGGCTATAGAACACAGTCTGTCCTGTCAAGGCTATATATATGTATATATATATATATATATATATATATATATATATATATATATATATATACATATATATATATATATATATATATATATATATATATATATATATATATATATATATATATGTGTGATAGTTGGCCACTCGAATTCGAGGATACCCGTCTACTAGGGGGGGGAGCCAGTCCCTACTGCAGACGCTCGCCCAGCCACATTTGTGTTT
Source organism: Acanthosepion esculentum (assembly GCA_964036315.1). Classification (NCBI taxonomy): domain Eukaryota; kingdom Metazoa; phylum Mollusca; class Cephalopoda; order Sepiida; family Sepiidae; genus Acanthosepion; species Acanthosepion esculentum. The sequence continues at coordinate 58,818,494 of OZ038492.1, read as the reverse complement.
GTTCAACACGCACAGAGCCCACCTGTGGTTTATACTGTAACTATGTAACCTTAATTGCAGTTTCTGAGAGAGAGAGAGTGTGTTATCTATCGGGATCAACAATTTGAACAAGGCCAGCACACTCAATCTCTCGGTCACGATGACTTGTGACTTCATGCTAGCACAGCTATTGACGGCTCCCTTCCAGACAAATCAACCGTGGTGAGATACGAACCCGTGTTTCATGGTCAGAAAGCGAACGTTCAAACCACTATATATATATATATATATATATATATATATATATATATATATATGTATTGGCACGTATATCTATCTATCTATTTATCTCTCTCTCTCTATCTATCTTTCTCTCTCTCTCTCTCTCTCTCTCTCTCTATATATATATATATATATATATATATATATATATATATATATATATATATTCACAGTCCGACGCACTACCGGAAAGGAAAAACTTTTCTTTCGTAGTTTTATCAAATTACAGTACCACTGTTTACAGTAATATGATACTTTCTCGGTAGATAGCATTACATTGTTGGTTCTTAGACAAGAAATTGAAAATGCATGTGCAGCAATCCCACTGGACACTTTGGTCAACATTGCAACAGCAGAAGTCTCATATGCTAATAAATGTCTGGAATTAAAGACCACCATTTTGACCATCTCTTTTGTTTGTAGAGTGCAACAGTAACTTCTACTAATCTCGTGATGTCTGAATAAATTTAGTATTACAATATCTATACAAGTTTTTCCTTTCCTGACCTATGTATACATTTTTGGCGGATTGTATATATATATATATATATATATATATATATATATATATGTCGTATATTTTTGCGTATATTTAAATCTGTAAAAATTAATAGGGTGTATCGACACTGGTAAGGAGGCTGGTATGCTTACGCCATGATTCGCGGTAGGCTAACAACTGCCACAGTCTGGTAACTACCGATGTAAATATTTCAAGTTAAAACAATTCTCAATATAATGCTGTAGTACAGTCATAAATGTAATAAAACGACTTTTGCTCCTTGAGTTCACATTAAAATGCAATATTCAAGAGACAAAATGTTACGCTGAGCATCATGCACAAGTAACAACGTAAACAAATCTTTCATTCTTGATTTGTAGAGCTATGGGTGCGTTCACACCAATTATTATTTCTCATAGTAGTATTAAAAACAACAGCTAGGATAACATAAAGCTATATTTCTAAATAAAATTCATTATCGTTATGGTATTAAATAACAAGAACATTTAGTGTAACATACAACCTTTATTTTTAAATAACATACGCTGTACGGTATTTATTTTTTATATATTTATTTACATATTTCCTGTCCCGTATGTTGTGGGAAGAGTTGTAAATCAACTTAAGTTATTAAATTTGTGAATGATCCCTTCCTTTTAATTACTTTAATTACTTTCTCGTTTAATTAGTTCCTTTACTCGGACATTTATTAGATTGCAATCTTATTTGTTCAAGCTTTTCACGCGAAGCACTTCAGATACATTTGCCTATTCAAGGTTCGTCTTTCTTCAACTTGGTTTTGAAATAAGCTTTGACGTTGCCGTCTTTGTCGTTCTGTTGCTAATCATTTTCCCGTGAGATATTTCACTGTTATATAAAACAAACATGTTTTAATATGAAACGATATTGAGTAAAGAGGGATTTATATAATACCATGAGTAATTAAAGAATAATTGGATTCCATTGAATGTCTAAAAACTATAATGGGAAAAGAATAATTAAACGGTTCATTGGTCTTTAGTTGAGAATTTTTATCCCCTTTTTATTGAATCTCAATACATTGTTTTAAGACATTTGTTTCATTGCATCTCACTATTGATAACTTACTAACAATTTCTGTCATTTTTACGACCTGATTACGCTAGTACTAATAATAAAACTGATTCCCAACAATGTTCCAAATTCAAGGACGTGCACTGCTTTTGTCAAAACCTGCCTCTATATCGTGCACATTTGGCTATGAAGCATGTCTCTTGTAGGGATACAAAACGCGATTATCTCCCTTTGGCTAAGATGAAGTAACATGGGTCACGCAACGGCCGTATAGTGACGCTACTTCATGGACTGGCGAAAGCAGTCCGTCGGTCAAGCCGAGCAGTTGCTTATTCAGCAAGGTCGCACACGTGCTAACCGAACAAGTCCTGTGTCTTGACTCCATGCATTTAACTGACGGACTGGCCATTTTCGTCACTCTACTAAGTGACGTCACTAAGCGGCCGTCACGTGAACTATGTGACTTCAAAGGGAGATAATCGCCTTTTGCATCCTTACAGCCTTATTAGACTGGGTGCCATGATGGGGTATATTAGTTATCGTATATTTGTACAATAACATCACATTGTTGGCGTACTGCTTCTTATTCAATACTAATTAAAATTACAATTATAATCCTTCATCTCAGAAATTCAAACATCCTTTCAAAGATATGAGAGTACACAAGAACGTAAGAATCAAAACAAGAAATATTAAGATAACAGTGCCAATAATGTTTGGAATGGTAACAAAACCAAATCTGAGGGAGAGCGAGAGATTTCACCTGCAGAAATGATGACAAAAACAACAAATATGAGAATACTCGACTATATAATCAGTAATACAATGGCTATACTTTATCTAGGAACCCTGAGACAACTGTCGAATCGGACGTCCACATCCGCTTGGTGTGGAAACGGCCAGTGCTGAAATTTCCAAAATTAATGACCACTGCTCGACAGATTTCACTGACTGGTGTTTAATGGCTTGAAAATATCGAACGGTGATGTTGATCCACAAATATCCTTCATCTCACAAAGCCACAAGAATACGACAACAAGGGTCCGTGATTCAATCGCCAATTACTAGACAAGACAATCTATTCAAAGCTGATAAGATGAACGTGATTCAATATATTGCCAGAAGAAAGGGTGGAGAAACGGCTAGGGTAATCTGATGCGGAATCTCGGTAGATCTCTGCCATGTGGACAAGCCGTGTGGATGATCGGGTTTATTTTGGACTGCAAAAGCAAGTTTATTTCTTCATTGTCAGTAAGAAGCACTCAAATTCGATTTTCTGCCTCCAATACCATTTCCTTTTTTCGCTTCTCTGGTTTGGGGACATTTAATTAATCCCTGTCAACAGCGCGTCTCACGCAAACTCTCCTTTTTTTCTACACATCTATTTTTCATTGCCTTTATCTTTCTCCCTCTCGCTCTCTCTCTCCCTCCTACCCCTCTTTTCTATCTTTCTCGTCGTTCCTTCTTTCCCCTTATTCTATCGATATGTACTCCTTTTTCACTCTTTTCTCTCATTCCTTTACGCTCGATATATCTCTCTTTACCTCTCGCCCATTCTTTTTTCTCTCCTCTTCTTTCGCTATCTCCCTCGTGTCTTCTACCTTTTACTCTCTTTGTCTTTCGCTGAGATTTATTACTTCTATTTCATTAATCAGCTGTTATATATTTATATATATATATATCCCTTTCTCTTAACCGCTAACTTTTCCTCTCTCTCTCTCTCTCTCTCTCTCTTCATTCTCTCTTTATCTTTCCTTTTCTCCTCATTCACTTTTAATCAAATTTCACTAACTCTTCTTTTCACTTCTTTTCTCTCTCTCTCTCTCTCTTCATTCTCTCTTTATCTTTCCTTTTCTCCTCCTTCACTTTTAATCAAATTTCACTTACTCTTCTTTTCACTTCTTTTCTCTCTCTCTCTCTCTCTCTCTCTCTCTCTCTTTTCCTTTTTCTCAGTCTCTCACATTTTTGCTTTACTTGTTCTTTCGGCTTCTCTTAGAAAACCCACGTAAGTGACATGGTTTCAATATTATATACACTCTTTAGAGTTCAAGTCTAGGGAAATATCCTGAGCAGTAGTTTTCTGTATAATCAATGGAAACATGGTGCTACATAATCTTCTTACACAGGAGCAATAAGATGGTGGGAATTTACTTGGGATATCTCACCCTGTTACAATCCTACATCAAGAGATGTGATCATTATTGAAACGTATTCACCATTGCACTACGGCAATCACCTCCAAACAGTTCTCATCCACATCTTTATCATGACACTTTTCACACGATACAAGGCTCAAGAATCACTAAAGGTAGAAAATTACTGAAGTTGTTTTATGGACGTGACAGGAAGACGTGCAGGTTATTGGGATATGTAGGATAGACAACGGTTGACGCTAGACTTGAATGTTTAAGACTGCAGAGGTCGGGGAAGCATGCTCTCGTGAATTTGTACCACAAAGCAACGGCACTTGAAAAGCTGCTGCCCAAACGGAACATTCCTTTTACCAGTGGGGTACGAAGTTAATGGGGATGTTTCGCCTCTGTTTTCATGGCATCGTTAGTCTTAGATATAAATGTCTGCACGGGTGGAACTAAAGAATGTAGCGCGTCTGAACATTTGTCATGGAAATAGCGATAAGGTGGCGAATGACTTGCGACGTTTTGTTTGTGAGATAGGGTCTCACTTGTTTTAGTTGTTTTTCTATTTCTCATAAAATTGCACACTCAGTAACCCCTCACGTCTTAGGGACCTTGCTTGTGGTGAAATAATTTAAAAAAAAATATAATTTATCATCTACAAGGCGCCGTTAACGGTTTTGAACCCTCACATCTATGCGTCATATATACACACTCATACAAACATACAGACACAAACACACTCACACACGCGCGTGTGCATAGATGTGTGTGTATGTGTGTGCATATATGTGTGTGTGTGGGTGGGTCTGCATTTAGGCAGTATATATTCATTCAAACATATTTCACTGAATAATATAGACATATATCTATTCTTACCGTAATCCTGTCTAATTCTCTAAACAGCTTCTTGATGTTAAGCTGAAATTTATCAAGGAAAGCGCCGTAGTTTGTTTTGTTTTTTTTTGTAAATGGATGACTGACACAAGGAAGCATAGAAAAGGTTTACAAATATGAAAAAGACGGATAGGAAATTGTAGAAATTTATTTATAGACAAGATCCTGAAATAAACAAAATGAAGAATTTTCACATTTTCACTTAAAAGACACACTTTACGGTTTCTCTCAGACATATTTCTGTTGGACAGCTGTCCTTATTAAATGAGATTTGTAAATCTTTGAGGTTAGGTTTTCGTAAATAAAAATGCAGAATTTGAAGCTTCGGAAAAGGGGAACGGTGTAACATCTTTGCATATATCGACACAGTATAATGTTATGTTAATAACCTCTGATAAGAATACATCTGTCGTGTGAAAATTAAAGTTGTCGAATCGAGAGTACGAGAATTCGCGTCTTTTTTGAAACATTCGATCTTCTTGCGAGTAGGTGATGTCCGTAGGTAAGTTGTATATATAACTTCATATGTTCCGTTGTCTTGTGTGCGTATATGCCATGTTTAGATATGCTCACTAACTTGTTTATCTTGGTGCACACACCGACATTTTTTGAGAGCCCGATTCTGCATTTGATGACGCTGAATTCACCTTCATTCAGCGACATCAAGTACAACATTTACTTTAGTATAACTTAGGGTGAACCCAGTACACCACAGATCAAATCTTCTATGATCAATGTTCCTGATGAACATTAAATTCCATTTAGACTTTCCTTCCAAGAATACAACATAAAAATGTTGGCTTCTCGTTCTGACATCACTCCTATCTTTTGACATTATTGAACACTTTATTCCTGACCATCTCACACAAGCAGGCTGTTTTAAAATTCGGAGAACTCTTATCATCGTTAAAGACATTTGGCAGACTTGAACCTTCGTTTCCGATAAAAAATGGAGTATAAAAAAAAACGTTTTTTTTCATTGGCACCGCCATTATTGTTTAAAAAAGCAATGATTAGAAATGCAATAAAGCCTAAAAATTTGATGAAAGCGAATTTATACATTTTGTTTTTGTTTTTAAGATTTTACAACAAAAATATTAATAATTAATTATTTATTAAACTTTTTATTTACAGGAATATGTTAAAATTTACAACATTCTAAAAACTAATGCAATTGTATTAAAACTACTTATCATTTTTCAGCTTATAAAGAAATAAATATGAAAACAATGTTGTAATGATAAATTTATAAAGATTTACTAAATTATTAAAATATGTGAATATACTATAAGGAAATCCTTATTATTTACTATTTTATAAAGTTCAAAATCAGTTGGCAATTAGCCAGTGTTTTTGAAACATTTCCATAAAAAGTGTAATAAATAGTGTTTATTGTTTTTGTTGTTGATTCTCAAGAGCAGAGAAAGTGAATAGATTCACTTTCGTCAGTTTAGTTTTTTATTACAATATTAATAATCACATTTTAAAAAGAATAAATATTGCCGAGAAGTGAAAACTAGTTAAAATAATAAGCACATCTTGTTCCTGAACAACATATATAACATGATCATTTTTATGGTACTGGTTCACAATCGAGAGTTCTTTTTGGGAGTTGGGGAATAAATGAGGGTAAAATGAGAAGAATGAGGAGGGTCATCAACCTGTTCGAAGCCACACGGCACACAGCAACCATTGAAACCAAGGACTTGGGTGCTGGAGCATTGTCCTGATGAAACAAGACCCCATTCGTCAACGGTGGAGTAATGGATAGTGGCTCGGACTGAGGAATCGAAGAGCCGAGTTCGAATTCCAGTCGAACCCATTACATTCACTTACGTGCTAATACCCTTAAGAAAGGTATGAATCTTCTTCTTCTCCCCCCCCCCAGATATGGGTAAATAACAGGACAGACCGGGTTCTATAGCCTTGGATGGCAACTGGTCTAGCGCAGAAAGAAATAGCAATCTACAGCAGGAAAAATCTGCCTTGTCAGTCATGTATCGAAAGATACATGAATGCCTAAGCGTGTATCACGCATGGAACATAACTGACTGAAGCTTCCGTCACTGCCTCATCAGTTTGGCATACTGCTATCCACTGATGATGTGGCCCTTTTGAAGGTAATCAATAAACACAATACCTCACCCCAAAACTGAGGCTATCACATTCCGTGAGGATGAAACTACCTTGAATATCTTTGGCGCGGGTGATAAAGGATGTTTCCACTGCATGGATTGTCTCTTCGCCTCTAGTTCAAAATGAACTCAACACTCATCTTGGATTAGGAAAGCAACTGGATCAGCCTCAACCAATGTCAGATTTTCCTGTCATGTGATCAGATGTCAGACAACGTGGCACCCATCGAGCAAAAACGTACATAGTTCATTGTTCAGAACATTTTCACATGAGATATGCCAATAGCATTGACTATTTGATTTATAGTCAATCGCCTGTTATCCATCATATGGTGAAAACAGTCAATGTTTTTTTTTCTTTCCCGGTGCTGACATTCACAGGACGTTCAGACCTTGGGTCATCTTCAAAACTCTCCCTTCTTCTCCTAATTTCAGCTTCCTACTTTTACACTGTTGGTAAAGCTGGAGTGTCATTCCCTGATGTAGCAACGATATCAGCATAAATGTCCTTAGAGGCTAGACTCCTTTCTAAGGTTACTTTATAACACTACGATATCAAATTTTCAAGAGATACCGCTACTCATTACGGTTGAAGTCTTCCTTGAACAATCGAATGCCAGTTTACCTGAAAAGAAACAATGCAATTATTAATAAGAGTTGAAATAAATGCATGCAATATTTCGCATGCAACGTTGCTTTGTTTTTCTCTGTCCCTCTTGATTTCAATCTGTATTTGAGAGCACCACGTGTGGTAAGCTTGTATTTGCGGGTGGTATAATTGATAATGGTTGGAAATCGTTAATCCGAGCCGAGCTCCAGTTCCAGTAGGGTTCGTCATATTCACTTACGCGATAATACTCTTGAGAAAGGAATGAATCCACCTTTTCTCCTCCCAGTTACGGGTTAAATAATAAGATTTGTATCACTAAATTATTATTATCTCCAAAAATGAAATAAAATTGCGTACAAAAGGAGGTAATAGGGAATGAATATGATGAGGATGAGGATAAGGATGATGGATAAAAATTGATCCCATGAATTGAAAAACTTGGGATTGTAGTGTACGTGGAATAATACACGAGGGAGTCTGTTGCACAAAGTAGCAGTGAACATAGTGTCTAGGGGAACTCCCACCTTACATTTTGAATACGGAGGAAATTAGGGTAATTCGACTCTGTGGACGCAGAATGACGTATCCTAGGGTTGAACTGGTATAAGTAAAATACATTTTTTTTTAGATTTTGAAATGACTGTTTTTTCACTATTATTTTGTTATTGACACTTTTAATATATCTTATCATTATTGCTTATTTAAATAAAGCAGTTACCCTGCTATAACTGAATAACAGTTTTTTTTCCTTCTTATTGTTGTTATCTTGAAGAAAGAAAAGCCAATGTCGGAGATAATGAACATCATGTATAAGTGTGAGTAGCTATGCGTGTAGACAGCAGAATTGAATGGATTCAATTTCAAGCAGAACCACATATGGCTTTTGATGCCAGTAATGCTACTGACATATTGCGATCGTGTTAAAATGCTTCTTAACAGACACACGCTGTTTTAATATGTAACTGACAAGCCTCCTACGTTCTTAGATCTGTTATTGGCATCGGTTTAAATTATTCGAAAACCAAACACCCACATAGAGTGGTTCACATCGGAGATAATATTTGAACGTTATATTTGTAAATTTATTTTTATATACCCTGCGTGATAAATCTGGGTAAAATAATTAAATTTTAATTCACTGATTTGATTAATTAAATTTTACAAATAATTAAAATCATGATTTTTATTCATTTTTGGTCTGGAAATTATTTCCCAGGATGTACTTAATACATAAGCGGTTCTATTAGGATTTAAAAACTGGAATTTTCAAATAAAATAGAGTTAAGCTGTAGGCAAAAAATGGTACGAGTATATCTTACAGCTATTGCTACTCTAATTACCTTCCCCAACTATTGGGAAGGTCATTTTCTTCCTCTACGTGTGTTAAAGAGAAGATCCAACTGTGCTATGTAGCCTTGATTAGCTACCAATGTACGTGAAGGAAATCTCTGAATTAAAAACCTTGAATAAGGCAGATTGAAACTGTATTCTTTCCTGCAAACGAAACTAGCCGTGTACAATTAAATATTAAATTATTAAATGAAAAGTAAGGAGAGTAGGCATCGAGAAAGACAGTAAGGACAGGAAGCTGTGTACACCTGATCGCTCACGCCCTGATGGAACAGGAGGCACGAAAAGAATCGTACTACTTTTTAACTTATTTCTAAATGTGCCTTTAGAACAGTATATCTATATCTATGTATGTATATGTATATGCTTATTGTTGTAACCATAAAGAGGTTACAAAAGGACAAACGTGGTACTCGAGTGAAGGAACAGCAACACGCGCGTAGATGAAAGAAAGAGAGGTTTATTTTAAAGAACAACAATGTATATATGTTTATATATGTATGTTTGCATATATATATATATATATATATATATATATATATATATGAATAATATGTATCAATATGTATGAAGACAAAAGGAAAATTAATCTTAGCCAACGCGTTTTGTCCTGTGAGGGACTTTATCAAGTCAAATGCAAGGATTTTATTTTGTAACAAGTATTTACATACAATAGCAAGAAGAGCAAAAATATTTTTTCAAAATTCGTAAATCTAAGAAAGGCTAATGAATATTCATCAGGTTACCTAAAAGGCCTCGCCAAGCTTTTGTCTTGTATATAAAATACTTAGTAAAAAATAAAATCCTTCCATTTGCCTTGATAATGTCCCTCAGATGAGGAAAGGCGTGAGCTAAGATAAGTTTTCCTTTTTTATTTATTTATTCATATTATATATATATATTCTATCAGAAATTTTACACAATCACACACACACACACACACACACATATATATATATATATATATATATATATATATATATATATATATATATATATATATATATATATATATATATATGAATCGTACAGAGTGGAGGCACTTTATAAAGAAAAGATGCAATGCCATCGAGGATGAATGTCTTAAGCATGCTCAGATTAAGCGTGATCTCCAAAGAGATGCTCACTCTAATTTGCCAACTCATATGTAATAATGAAAATGTGGTGTGTATGAGCGCATCCGATTGTCGACGGCAGTTTATGTAAAGCATCTGAAATGTTATTATAACAACCAGAAACATGCCATCTATGCTAACCAGCCTCACCATCCTGCGATCAAAACTGGTGTTGCAACAAGGTTTGCATCATAAGGACTGAGAAAGTATCTGTAGCGCATGCAGATCCAATTGACCCAATAAGGGATACGGAGTTTACATTTCATAACTATGAAATCGAATATTGATCTCAATTGTCATCCTATGGACCATGAACACCGAAACGACGCGGAAGCCATTAGAAATGACGCGAAGGGTCTTATCTGAGCAAGATGTGGCAATGTGATAACCGTATATATATATATATATATATATATATATATATATATATATATATATATATATATACTATTAATAATGTTATAAATATAAGAAATTATAAATATAAGAAATTACTAGTAATAATCTTATAAATATTAGAAATATAAGAAATTTTAAATTTGTTATATTTCGGATGCCTCTTACTTAATAATCTAAATAATCACGTGGATTTTAACAGCCATAGTCTGTACCGAGACGATGGGCTAATAATAGTTGATAGAAGCAATCCCAGGAAATGCGACATAATCTGAAAAAAGCTGCATTGGCTCTTTAAAAAATTCGGATTTAACCTCGAAATAGAAACAAACCTAAAAATTACTAATTACCTGGATATTACATTATATTTACGAGATGGCACTATTTCACCCTATAAAAAGGATAACCAGAACCCGCAATACATAAACGTAGGCTCTGACCACCCAACACATATCTTAAAGCATATAACCAAAGGTATTGGCTATAGATTATCTACCAATTCAACGAATAAGAACATTTTCGATGCAAATAAAATAATTTAGGAACAGGCTTTAATTAAAAGTGGACATAAGAATAAACTTGAATGCATTAATACAACTGATGACTATAGAACGCAGAATTGACATAAAATCAGAAATAGAAATATTTTGTGGTTCAACACCCCCCCCCCGTTTAATTCATTAGTAAAAACTAAAATAGGTAACGTATTTTTTAAACTATTAGAACAAAATTTCCCAAAGACCAGTAAATTATACAAAATATTTAATAAAAACACTGTCAAATAAAGCTATAGTTGTATGCCCAACGTAGCTAGCTTAATTAACGGATATAACAAGAGAAAAACTAAGGATAAACCACAGAGTGCCCATCCTAGATGTAATTGTAGGAATAAGAAAACCTGCCCCCTCCAGGGAATGTACCAGCAAGAGTGTGTGGTGTATCAAGTTAAAATATTCAATTCTAATTTCTGTAAAAGATTATCTTCAGTCATAGAATGATGATTTTAAAGGGGCTCGTTTTCATAATTTCGTAAAATTTTACTTCCTCTGAGTCTTGAGACTTCTGTTCTAAAAACATCGTTTCAAACAATGCATCAATCTTTGTTTCTTTCTTTCAGTTTTTTTGTTTTTGTTTCTTTCCTTGTTTTTTATTCTTTCTATGTTGTTGTGTTTCTTTCACTGCTTTTTGTTTCTTTCTATGCCTTTTTTTAAATATAATCCCGACAACGGGGAAAAGTTCGACTAGTTTGCCAGAAAACAACAAATACAGAAATTGGTTTTCTTTCCTGCTTTTCTTTTTTTCTCAAGGACCTTTATACAAAAAAAGAGTTTCCTATATGTGTGCTAATATAGTTTTCTATGTAGCAGACGACTAGTTAAAAAATGAAAATAAATAACGACTTAAACATCGATTAAAAATTTCCCTCTCGATAAAAATTATCAAGTCAGACGTTTCTTTTATTTACTTTCATCGTTATAGATTCTTTTTTATTTATTTTATTTAGCAGTTATATGTTACATTTTTTTTTACAACATGACTTTCGCGATTTTTACAAGTTCATCCAAAACCGTGCGGCGAGAATTTTCCATCCATAACTATACCAACGATCTTTGTTTTGTAGATTATCGTTTTTTGTTCGATCGTTGAACACTTGATTCCAAACATTTTACCTGATTGAGAATTTTGGAGGACATGTCCTTTACCTGATTGGGAGTGTTAAAACTGGCATTAATCAAACACAATAAAAGCAATTACAAAAGTGCTTTCATATAATATATTGTGTAGTGTATAACGGCTCGGAGTGTGATATCGGAAACCCTAGTTCAAATTCCAATCGGGTTCGTTACATTTACTTACATGCAAATATCCTTCTGAAAGGTTTGAATCCATCTCTTCCCGCCATCTATGGGTTAGGTAGTAGGACTTATAGAAGAAAATGATTTCATTCTAAAAATACTGTTAATGTAATATTCACTAGCAAAAAAAAGAATTATTCTTACAATCCAAAATATATGTTTCGGCTTTAAATATCCCACACACTTTTGATAGCACGTAAAAAATAAATCACACGTATAATATGTCTTCTAAATGTTTTAATGTAACTTGTTAATGCAAACGTTGCTCTACGACAATTACAGCACTATGTTAAGGAAATCTTAGAAGTGTCTTTGAATTTACTTCTGTATCAAAGAAAAAATATGAATATTTAGACTACTATATTGCACAGTGGAGTAATGGACAGCGGCTCGGGTTGAGGAATAGGAGAGCGAATTCCAGTCGAATCCATTAGATTCACTTACGTGCTAATACCCTTGGGAAAGGTATGAATCCTCTTCTTCTCCCCCCATCTATGGTTAAATAGCAGGACAGACCGGGTTCTAGAGCCTTGGATGGCAACTGGTCTAGCACAGAAAGAAATAGCAATCTACTGCGGGAAAAATCTGCCTTGTCAGTCATGTATCGTGTATCACGCATGGAACATAACTGACTGAAGCTTCCGTAACTGCCTCATCAGTTTGGCATACCACTGATGATGTGGCCCATTTGATGGTAATCAATAAATACAATACTTTTTGCATCACCCCAAAACTGAGGCTATCACATTCCGTGAGGATGAAACTACCTTGAATCTCTTTGGCGCGTAACTGACTGATATTGAAGCGTAACTCCAACTATAAAAAATATTTTCCATCTTATACTTTGGAAAAAATATTCTATGAAGCTGAGTAGAATTGCGCAATTAGTCCATTGCAATACGCCATTTGAAAACTTTAGAAAAAATTAATATGTTGGTTGGAGTTTAAGCACTTGGCCCCTTCTTCTTGAGACACAGAATAATTTGGGGAAAATATCAGTAACTATGAAAAGTCTCTGGTCAACTGTTATCTTCTGTCAACAAACTCATTAAGTAAGTGTCTATTTTGAGTGAATCTTGGACATTGTGTGAACAACAGCAATAAAAAAAATCATTAAGAGAATCGAAGGCGAAAGCTAACATGAATTCTACTTCCTGTTTAATGGGATTCAACGGAAAGTTTCAATTATAAATTGCTGAACCGAAGGCGAACTGCTACTGAGAAACACTCCAGTGAGCAACTGTCTTAATGACATCGATTTTTAAAATAATTCCAACCCAAGGAAGGCAATAAAGCCACGAAGCCACAAGGGGTTATTGATTGTGAAAGAATATAAAAAACAACATTATTAAATTTATAAAGCCTAGGTATCATAGCGGAAAGTTCGTCAGAACAGTTACGATGAAAGTTTTCATAGAAAAGGTACATTACGACGGTGATAAACTAAGTGAAGCCGAGATGTCAGGTCAAGACAAATTATATTGCATATTCTTCTTTAGATTTTATCAAGAATTTCAAAATATATAGTATGAGGACATGACCATATGTGGTAGCAATATTCAAAACATGGTCGAATGGTAGAGTTATAAATATGTAAGATATAAAAGCCACAGATGATTGATAGATAGATAGATAGATATGAATAGGCTGAAATAATATATGAACAGAAATAGAGGGATAAGGAAAAGTGAAATCTAAAAATCTGTAACAGATAGATAATGATACTCAGATAGATAGATAGATAGAAAGATAGATAGATAGATAGATAGATATAGAAAAGATATCTAAAACCTAATAGATAGATAGTAAATAGACTTAGAAAGATAGATAGATAGATAGTAAATAGACATAGATAGATAGATAGATAGATATAGAAATGTGAAATCTAGAAAACTGTAAGAGATACATAATGATACTCAAATAAATAGATAGATAGATAGAGCGAGAGAGAGAGAAATGAGATCTAAAAAACTCTAATAGATAGATAGATAGATAGATAGATAGATAGATAGATAGATAGATAGATCATTTAAATTTATTAGATTAAACGATATTCTTGTTTTTTCGACAAAGTTGCAGTCGTTCAATCGGAGCCGGTTGTATGTCATAGTAATGCCTCTTATCTTCCCCGTCTCTTTCCCTGCTGCATTCAGTGCAAGACGCAGCAAGCATTCCCATTCCTCTCGGAATGTAATAACGCATGTTTGCAGGAGGATTTTTCCGCATGCAAGGTTCGCAAGCGAGATCCCTTAAACATTAAATTTATCGATCCGGAAAACAGATTTACGGAGAGCCTTACAACTGCTATTCATTACTGTTGAATCCTACATCGACAAACATGCGCGCACGTGAACCGTATACACACACACGCACACACACGCATACACACTGACGCACGCACGCACACACATATACAAATATATATGCGTTTGTGTGTAGCCGAGGCGGGGCATATGTATATGTACTATGTGTGTTGTTCGTGTTAGTAGGATGTCGAATGGTACCAGAATATCAATGGATAAATTACACAGTAAAAGAAATCACCTGTACGAATATCACAAAAATAATAATAAAAGCCTGTGTAGCGCCATTTCCGTCGTCTTCAATGAGACCTGTATAAAACAGGTGCTGCTGCCAAAATACATACACACACACACACACCACATACGCACACACACACACATATATATTTATATATAAATATAAAAGTGAACATAGAAGTCAACACTTAGAGGCGACAGTCTGTTTCATGCTAGATGCAATCATCGGGCCCGATGATTGCATCTAGCATGAAACAGACTGTCGCCTCGAAGTGTTGACTTCTATGTTCACTTTTATATTTACACACGCTCTATCTCTGATATTGAGCACTTTATCCCATAAATATAGCACACTTTAAGACTATATTTCTTTATATATATATATATATATATATATATATATATATATATATATATATATATATATATATATATATATATATATACAATAAAAAGAAAGAACAGTAAAATATATAATCCGGTGTCCATTTTTGATTTTTACAAAATAGTGCTCAATGTCAATTTACAGAGCACAAACATTAGTTAAATGATTTAAAAATATGGTTTTCAAATTTAATTATATAATTAAATTAAAAGCATAAGTTTTATTTCATCTTCAAGCAAATTTTGGAATAACTTATTTTTAAATTTACTGAGTTTTAAACGCACATAAAATTCGTAATTTTTTGTTTCCAATGATACAGAGAAATCCAATCATTTAGACAGGGGCGGTAGCGAGTTCATTTTTATTAACTACTATTGTATCAATTATGAATTACGTTCGAAAAAGAGGCTAAATTTAGGTAGGGTAGGGGTGCATTTTTCAACGAATTCTGACATCCGTTCAACGCATGTCGTCTGGTTTTTCTTGGGGGGGGTGTTTGTTTTTTTATCAACGAGAAAAAGGTTTTCGGCATTTTTTTCCGTTAAATTCCTACCTGTATAGATAAAGATTCTTTCTAAAAGGTGTGTTTGGGTTAGAATACGTTATATTGAACTACAATTTTAAAAATATTATTTTATTTTTAATTACTAATAGACTATATTTCTTTTTAAAGCAAATAAATGTAATAGGATTACTTAAATTATTTAAAAATTATTATTACATATCAAATATAAGTATATATATTACCAGCTCACTTATTTTTTTATTATATTTAAATATTATATAAGGAAAATTTTTGATAATGTCGGCAAAGAATAGAATAGAATTTCTTTGATTCAGTAAATTTTTATTTTTTATAAACTTAGTAATATATAGTTTCTCATGTATCCACAAAGGATATGAGTCATTTAATGACATACATATTATAGCTTTTCTTATTAATTTCCATTTTACTGTAGGTGTTTTATTGGTTTAAGTGCCAGAAATATATATATATATATATATATATATATAAGATAAGGGACGATAGATAGATAGATAGAAATAGTCTGAGATAGATAGATAGATAGATAGATAGATAGATAGATAGATAGATAGATAGATAGATAGATAGATAGATATGACAAACAGTTTTTGATTGTTATCATTTAATACTTTAGTACTTCATCGGACTATATTGTTATGGTGGCGCGACTACACATGCGCACGAACGAGGGATGCTGGGAATTTTTTTTTTTAATCTAGCCGATTATTTTTTTTATTTAAAATTTTTTTTAAATAATTTAAAATTCCCAGTATAAGTGTGCAAGATGGATTTTGACGGGGAAAATGTCTAAGACGTCACAGTGTGCCAACTTTCCTAGCAGTACCCCTGATTGATATGAAGCGACATAGATAGATAGATAGATACATACATACATACATACATACATGCATACATACATAGCAGTAGTGGCTGGCCACTCATATCCGATGATGCTCGTCTACTAGGGCAGTTAGCTAATCCCTGTTGCAGACGCCTGCTCAGGCCCATTTTGTGTTTGTTCAACACCCATGGAGCAGCAACTATGCTGAAAGGACCTTACTTACAGTTTCTGGAAGGGAGAGCGTTATCTAGCCTGATCAACAAAGGCCGGCACGTCCAAACCCTAGGTCACGATGACTTGTGACTTCGCGCTAGCACAAACACCGACGGCTCCCCAATGGTTCCGTCTACTCAATTTCACTTACAGTTCTTGGGACAACCCGTGGTATGTTTTTCACACAATTTCCAACATACATACATACGTAGACACATACGAACTTCCAGGATCAGTACATTTAAACATGAGAACAGATTTCAGTGCAACAATGGTGAGTTTGTTCCTCACTGGGTGCTACATATATGTGTTTGTTTTTTTTAATGAATCTATTTTTCGGTGCCAGATATGACTCAGGAAGAGAAATACAGGATTACTGGTAAAATGTAATGACATGTATTTAGCTCACACGTCAGACACCTGAGAAATAAAATTTATATCAATGAAACATCATAAAGTGAGCTGCAAAAGTAGGTATACAGTATTTATTATATCAGGATTTTAATCAGTGTTATAATAGTGGTTTTATGTTCTTTTTGTACTACAATTAATATAATTCATTAAAATCATTTTTATTTGTTAATTTGCAGTTCAGCACCCGCGCTCATTTTGCTTGAAACATTTCCACAATACTTACATTTATATGTAATTGTACATGCTTCATCCGAATCTGGCTTGAGAAATCTGATAAAATCTACCGTTTTGGAGTGATCGACAGTAAAAGTTCGGATTAATTCGCATCGGTGGCGGCAACCATTACTGGTGTTGTTTACATACATTCGCTACGGAAAACTAAACGCGGAAGAATGTAGTCAACGGCCTTTTTTTACTGATCTTACATATCTCAACTTGTCTCAATTACTACGCAAGATAACAATTTTTTCGTATACACGCTCAATTGTACACTACGTGCGCAATAATCAAGACAAGTGAATATTATACTCGATAGCTATTCCGCAGCAAATGCATGCAAACAACAAGAAGAAGAATGAGGAGGAAGAGAAGAAACGTAAGTGCATTATAAATATATTGATGTGGGCGGGGGTAATTGAAATGTCTTTTTTTTATCCAGCCTCATATGCGCTTAAGAGGAATTTGTTAGCATGTATACAAGGACTCATGACTTCGGTTTTCTGGTTCAAAAGGTTCTTTCGATCCGGAAATGTAATTGCTAATTTTTCCTTTTGGCAGATGTCTCAAATATTGTTGTGGTTGTTATGAGGCTTTGCCTTTTTTTTTAATTTCCCAGGTTACAATCGGATCCTCGTTGTTTTTTTCTTTTGGAATTTAAAAGAGCATATGTAAAGATAAGAGTGGAAACGTAGGTCAACACTAAGCGGGGACAGTTTATTTCTTGTTTGAACACACTCTTCAGGATATTAGGATAGCTTATAGTTCTTACTGGCATCAAAAACAGCAGCATTCAGAACATGGCGGCAAAATCAACAGTGGTGGCAGCTTAATCTGTGGGGACGTTTACGTTTAAATATCTGAGTTTACTCTAGCAATTATAGTACATAGCCGAGTGGATAAAGGCGCTGTTTTGTGAATTTGGGGACACAGTGGTTCTGAGTTCAATCGAGCAGTGTGTACTTTCACTCAGTGAAACGGACATGCAATAAATGTGTATTATATATATAATGAGCTGTCTATATATATATATGAGCTGTCAATATGTATATATATATATATATATATATATATATATATATATATATATATATATATATATATATATATATATATATATGTCTTGAGAATGTGTCATACCAAAGATCCTAACGTACAACCAGTTAGATCAGGGCTACAGGAATGTAGGACGCTCATGGCTTGGGCACAATGACAAACTGAAAAGCAACTTGTCAGCTGTCAATATACCTCATAACACCATCGATCGCTTAGCCTTGGAGCCGATAGTATGGAGATCACGTGTTTTAGTAAACACAGTGGTTTTCAATCTCCTAGTATGAATCGTCTTCAAGAAGTGAGAGCACGATCTAAAATGTCAGCCAATCTAACAGTGACTTCATCCAACAATCCTCACTCTTGCTTCATATGCGACCTCCTTTGCAAATCACTTTCGGGTCTTTAGTGCCACTTAAGATTATCGCATAAATTGAATCAATTGAATTTGTCAGATCCCCATACGTCAAAACCGATATATATATATATATATATATATATATATATATATATATATATATATATATATATATATATATATATATATATCGTGGATCCCGGGGGCACAGTCCTATGGTTACAGAGAATTTCAGTTGAGTTCCACCACGGAATATGTGAGCGAGCGGCGCTATATTGAGTCTGATTTGCTACCTCTTCGTCACCGAGTTGGTATGACGTTTGCTTGATAACCTAACTGTCCGGGTTTCAATTCTCGGTAGTGGATGCGCACTGCTGATGAGTTCCAAATATAGGACGAAACGGCCATCCAGTGCTTTCTGCATTCTGTTGAGGTTTCTTTCAGACCCAATGAATTACTTTATATATATATATATTTGGTGTAAGGGCAAAATTGTCCAATCCTTACATTAAGATCTGAACCATTGTATCTTAAAAATAATTAACGATGTCTTAGGGGAATTATCCTAGGTTTTTATAACACTATTAGACTCTACCGTGAGCAGTAAGAATGTATAATTACTCTCCAAGATTAAAAAAAGAATCGTGATGAAATCAATTATAAACGATCATAGCTAAGGATCGGAAGCTCATGAAAAGTTGAAATAAATTTCAGTTATATATACGGGGGATGAACAAAATAATTGGAACAGGTGCAAATTCCACTCCTATATTTCAAAGACCTATTATATTAAGAACTTTAACTAAAACTTCGTAATTGCAGGTGAAATCTAAGCTAAATGTGTGATCTCTCCGAAAATGAAAAAGGGCAAATTGTTGGAGCTTGCATTTTGGAGCGACAAGTTAGGAGCCGCTATCCTCCACAGTCGTGTCTTAAAGAGCTAGAGCAGGTGTTAATGAAAGAATGGCTGAAAATTCCTCCAGATGAAGTCAGGAAGCTGTATCATTCCATTTCTGGATGTATTAAAGCTGTATGTGAGGCTAAAGGCGGACCAGCTCAATATTTAATAAATTTTCTTTGAATTTAACAAGTGTTTCAATTATTTTGTCCAACCCCTGTATATAGTATTCCAGAATCATTTTCTAACTTATTAAAGATGATCTTCGCCCTCTCTAACATTCTCGCTTTATGTCTTTGAGTAACAAGGTCCCTCACACTTTTCACGTACTATTTCATTTTGTCACTGTTCTTTGGACTGTCATAGTTGAAACTCCTCTCTCGTATGCCAAAATTCTTATGGATTGAGATGAATCTTTTCTAACTGATCTCTTTGGTTCTAAGTTGAAATAATGATACCTCTTCCTATTGTGACCTCCTGATCCATTTTTCCTCTCTTCTGTTCCCTCATTTTTAAACTTATTCACCGTTCCCTTGATGGTTTTTGAATGAACTTTGAAGATGAAAGTCAGAGTATGAATGTTTGTACCATTGCTGAAGGCCTGAATGATCTTTTCCTCTTACTATTGCTCAGTTGGGAAGACATAGTGCGGCTGACACAAAACGATTTTAACCTGTTCTCTTTCTAGCTGATTAACTCAAAGTTTTTTTTTCTGTGATTCTTACGACAAATGGTGTCGCGATGCCTAAACGTCTGATCGGAAAACTCGAAAAAAAGAAAATCCATTAATTTAGCGTGTTTTTAGATATTAAACTTTTTGTGGGATAGACAATTAACCTATGCTGTTACACGATTTGGCCAAAAGAACAAACAATCAATAAAAAAAAAATCAAAGGAAAAGACGGTAGAAGTAATCAGGAAATTAAACAAACTCAGACCAAAAGACAGACACATAACCGAACAGTAATATACAGACTAAAGACTTGTCTTCTGTTGATGAAAAACCATTCCCTAAACTTCTCATAAGCTGATGTCGTCTCCCTAAAAATTATAAATGGCCTCAGTTTTCAGGGAATATTATTATACTTGTTTGTTTTTGTTATGGTCCAGGTTAGGACCAAGGAAGAACAACACGGACACAAGAGTAGAAATAACGAAAATATATTACACGGAATTATAATACAAGATGTGGAAGGTGTTAGTATGACTGTCAGTCTGGTTTGGAGTGAACTACTATCGGCTCGACTCGATTCGTCCCTCTCTCTTGAGAGGCGTAGTATACATAGTGTTAGGAAGAGTTCATTCTGTAGTTATAGGTAAGGACCCATAACAGTTTTATAGCATAGCATTCTGATCTTCGTTCGATATGAATCACGATCACTCGCAGTCACTGTGTGTTTATCCGAATCTAAAAACAAACACGCTAAAATTCACCTTCACTCCGTACCGTACGCTGACGGCTTAGCGGGAGAAGTTCGGACTGACGCAAATTCAGTCGGGTTTCGATCCTAGCTAGAGGTAACCAGACGTCTAGCCACACTGATGAGCTGCGAAACAGTCTGTCTGTGGATGACAAAAAATATATATATATATATATATTCATAAGATCTATGAAAAAGGAAATATTTTATATAGAGTGCTCAATATTAAAAATAATATGAAAAATAGTGCAATTTTTTCAACGTCTTTTTCAATCCGCTTTTATTCCGTTTTGTATGCAAATTCAGTCGGGTTTCGATCCTAGCTAGAGGCAACCGGACGTCTAGCCACACTGATGAGCTGTGAAACAGCGAAACAGTCTGTCTGTGAATGACAAATATATATATATATATATATATATATATATATATATATATATATATATATATATATAATTTGGCTAAAGGCCAACGAAACGTCTGCACTAAGGATTGTTTGATAAAAGTCTAAATCGTAATAACAGAAAAGGCATATACAAATATGTTTTGGATAATGGCTTATGAAATTTGAAAATACTCAGATACTGGAGAATATTTATTCAAAATTTTCACGGAAACCAGGAACGCTTTGCCAATAATAGAAAAAAAAATAAATCCGTACCAAAGAATTTTCGTTGTTGTTTAATCTGAACTTGTAGAAACCAAACAAATATATTTAAGGTATTTAGGCAGCAATTTTTCGTTTCTCCAAAATTTATTTATTTATATATATATATATATATATATATATATATATATATATATATATAATGCATATGATAATGACCACGAGGAAATTGATTGACAAGAAAGGTGGCTCAAACGAGAAATTCTGAGCCGAGGTCCAATTCCCGTTGGGTTCATTATATTCATTTATGCGCACGTACTTTGGGAATGATATGAATCCGACTCTTCTCGCCCAGCTATGGGTTAATTAGCAATAATAATACCACTAAACTATTATTATATTCACACAAAAAGAAATTCTTACACTCTAAAAATATTTTCTGGCTTTAAATAACCTTCAAATGCTTGATAAACCTTAAACAGCAAATCAATCAATTAAGTACAATTATTTCGTGACTGCTATTCTCTTCATCGTTGTTTCTTAATCAAAGCACAAATTAACCTACGATGAAAACAGTATAAAAAATAATGTTATTTGCTTGAAGAATTTATAGCAATAATACCTATATTTGCATATTAAAAATACAAGAAGGGTCCGTGAGCACAGTGGCAGAAACATTATCATAACTACGTGGGATCATATTTGCCGAGATCCGTACTGTGGACGCTGTCAGGTCCGCAGTTGCTGCCGTTTACATTGTGTCGACCATAATCATTGTGTTGACTATTCAGCTGTTCAAATTCTAGAATGTTCATTTGACCACTGTTCAATCGAAGCGTGGCTGATAACATCGTCAATTTAACATGCAGCGTCATTCTACGAAAGAAACATCCATCATCTGGAAGGACCAAAACGTGATCACTCTAACTGGAGAACAGGAACGTCTGTGCATCTGCAATTAATGCACTGTATTCTTTCCCTAGACAGAAACAGTATGCATCACAGTCTAAAGCTCAGGCACAGGCAGTGCACTGATATGTATCATTGAACTGCCTCGATTATCCGGACTTTTTCAGAACATATGTTCAGATAATTAAAAAATTCCGGATAACTGTGTACTTAATTTATCGAAAAAGAATGAAGAAAAATAATTTTCTGGAAGAAATGTAACGATTATGTGATCAGTTAACTTTTTCACAGACTTTCTTCAAGGTTGTTCTCAGTTTAACTTTTTTTATAAGAAAATGCGTCAGATTATGTTATCTTACCAGGTCACCTCTCATTCCTCTGCCTCTAGACCCTAATGGTGGATTAAAAGTAAATGTGTTTATAAGGGTAGCTTCTGGCTGAAAACACAACCGACTACGAGCTGGGCAAATGAAACATTCCATTTCACACTAAAGAATAGTTCATATGTATCACGTGTATCTTATAGTTGAGTAGGCCATAATCTGTGGCGTGATTAAGTTGTAATAATTCAAATGCATGTTCTTTGTATTAAAACACAAAGACAACAAGAATTAATCGAGCTGAGTTCATCAGCGTTTTTATTAAATGTTGAGTAGTGTGTTCAAAATTCGTAAAACGGTCGTTCAGAAATTAAATATCAAACAGGGCTTAGTTTGGATAATCGAAAAATATTCCGAATATTTCAATTATTCTTAACATAATCAAAGTCCGGAAAATCGAGGCAGGTTAATCACGGAAGCACTGTATTATATAAGAAGACCTTGAATATTCTAGAGTCACGATGAACAGTTGCAGTCTCAAAGAGACTCCATGATTTGAAAGTCTATTTGGATCTCCGAGAGTTCACTCCAGAATATCGGGTGGAACTTATATATACAATCTATTGCAAAACTCGCTGGTAAAATGGTCGGCTGGTTCTATCGCTCCAGGAACTACCTGTATCCTTCAATGCTTATGAGAATCAAATTAGACCAAAAATGGAGTATTGCTATCATATCTGGACTGGAGTTAATCAATCCTTGCTTTCCAACTCTGGTAGAATTCCAAGTCCTTGACGCGGTTTTGCGAGAGAACATACATTCTCCACTCCGCAATCTCTTCCCAATAAATACAACATCGCAAGACTATCAGTACTCAATCGCTATTTCCATGGCAAATGTTCGGACGAATTCCATTTGTTAACTCCACCAGGTCAGCCATTTATATGTAGGACATGCCATGCTACTTCCAAGGAATCAAATCGGCCTCATTTCCTCCATGGCTCACCCAGACACCCTTTTTCTACAAAATTGCCAATTTGCGGAATAGACTACCGTGTGGACCTTTCTCTGAAAACTATAATATTTTTTTCTTTTGTCTTATTTTTTAGACGACTGCCTACGAGCACACACACACACACACGACCGTAGTCGGGATCTCTGAGTCATTGTATCCTTTCATTATCTGTATAGTATATGCTTCGACAGGGCTACATGCGGTTTTGAATTCAGAGCTGTCCTTCTCCTAGACTGTTTTCCAACCATGGCTACAGCGCCCAGACTGCCGTACTATTTTCCCATAGTTGGAAGTTTTCAATTCAGAGGTGTCCTTCACCTAAACTGGTTGCCAACCAAGGCTGGAGAGCTCACTCTGTTCTACTATTTAACCATAGTTGGAGGTTTTAAATTTAGAGTTATCCTTCGAGACCGGTTGCCAGCCAAGTCTACAGGACCCATTCATGAATAAATAGTTTCATAAATTTCCGAAACGAATGTAACGAACTCGACTCGAATTCGAACTCGGCTCTCCGATTCCGCAATCCAAGCCGTAATCCCTTACTTTACTGCTCCACTACTGCCATCTTAATCTCTTCTAATCAACCGCCATCTATCATTATCTATCCTCCCTATACTTATCATCATCATCACTTCCTAACAGCTCGTTTTTTCATTCAGATACTTTCTTTGTTATTACCATTTTAATAATAACCCTCTTCCTTGAGTGACTGTCAAGCCTTGTATTGGGGGAATTTTACTATTAAAAATGAAATAAAAACCCTGTACAAGAAAAGCGCCAATCTGCTCATGCTTTACCCAGGTTATTACCGGCATCGTTTTTCAATGGGCTGTCATTTTATTTCCTCTTACTTTATATGCCATGCTTAGAAGTACTTATGAATTCTTTTCATCTTTAATGTGAGGCTATGATCTTTAACATTGTCACATTTTTTTTTTCGATTTCCACTTTCGACTCAAAGCAAACCTTCAAACAGAAACAGTCAGGACAAAAACCATTTGAACATCTATATTTGACCAATATCCTTATCAATTCTCTTCATCGAATATTTCCAATTCTTTTAATCTCCAGCGTCTAGTTCGTCTGTTTTTTGTTTTGTTTTTTGTTTTTTTGTTTTGTGTTTTTTTCTTTTTATTTAGACAGGAGTCATTTGAAATGAACCCTAAGCTTTACTTGATTTTTCATACGTATTTATTTAGTAATATTCGGCTAAAACATTAAGTTCTTCGATATGTTGGTCTTTTAAA
Source organism: Acanthosepion esculentum (assembly GCA_964036315.1). Lineage (NCBI taxonomy): Eukaryota > Metazoa > Mollusca > Cephalopoda > Sepiida > Sepiidae > Acanthosepion > Acanthosepion esculentum. Next base: position 58,793,227 of record OZ038492.1, on the reverse strand, counting down.
AATAAGTTGAGAAAGTAAAACGCACAAGGGACTGCTTTAAAAATCTTTGACATTAATGGCATTATTATTTAACATAATAACGTAGATTGGCATGTCGACTTCTGAGTGACAACCGGGCTAATAGAAGAAATCTCTGAATTCCGAATAAAACAAAGGAAAAACCACTCCATCATATCTCCCAAGAATGCATAGCAACTGACAAATAATAAAGAAACGGAATCCATTGTAGCTTATATCGTCATCATTCGACCGTAGTCGAAATCATCGAGCCAATGTGAACGATCCTTTCGTTAGCTGTATAGTATGTGCTATGCCAGGGATATATAAAGTTTTGAATTTCATAGTTACTTTCTCGTAGACCAGTTGCCACCCAATGCTATGAGAACCCAGTCTATCCTACAATTTACCCATAGCTAGCGGACAGATGAAGAGCACGTAAATGAATATAACGGATCCGACTGTAATTCGAACTCGCCACTCCTATTCCTCAATCTGAGCCGATATATAGATATATATATATATATATATATATATATATATATATATATATATATATATATATATATATATATATATATATATATATATATATATATATATATATATATATATATATATATATATATGTAGAAACACATTTAAATTTAAGTAGTGTTTACCACGAGGGGAAAAAAGCAAGCTCAATTGCAAATGGCGGCGCAGTTTTTCGTTATTGGGACTTCTCACTTTAGACCGCTTAATTTTATGCAAAAGATATACAGTGTAACCCGGTTATTGAGACCATGATATAAGAGAAACTCGAATATAAGATAAACCCGGATATAAGAGACTTCTTCTCCGGTCCCAACAACTCTCTTATATCCGGGTTACACTGGATGTATAACAACTGAAACACCTTTACTCTCTAAAAACTAACGACTATGTTAAGAAGAAAGATATATACAACTGCGATGGATAAATTGTCAACTTAAAATGAGATATTTTTGTATTCTCTGAAAGTAACTACGGTGTATTTTATTTTTGTTTTTCAGTCTTTCCGCAGGCTCTTCTTACTACCAAAAAGTTCAAATTTGGATTCCCCCCTGCATACTACACTTTACTAAATTTTATTTATTTTGTATGTGAAACATTATTTTTGGTTTTCACTATTATCCCTTCATTAGACATTTGAGATTCACAAAATTTGCAACTAAGTTAAATGTTATTTTTTTTATTTTATTTGGTCGAATTATCCCGGACATTCATGAGTCTATAAATTCATCCATCATGGCCCTGCATCAAGGTTGGAAGGTCATTAGAGTGGCATTGTATATCATAATATAGCTGGTCAATATAGGTAGTTGCTGGGCGACAAACACGTCTTGCTCCATGGATAGGTGTCCAGAACAGTAGATCAATCGCGATTTCTTGTTTTGCTCGCCAGCAGTCTCCCGCAAAGCGTATTCTACATTCGCGTAAGAATGTAGAAATATCAGGGATGGATCCATAGAGCTATGATTTTGTTAGATGTTGTTTCCAGATGTTAATTACAGCTCCTAGCATCCGAGTGTAGGTTCCATCAAACTTAGACTGTAGGGTTTAGTTAATGTCCTTTCAGTGGCACCATACATTAAAACCGCCTCTAAAGTTGCACCCTTGCACCTTTACTCATTGTTATTACCATTGATTACGTATTTAGAACTTTCCTAAACAAACATCATCATCTCAGGTTTACTTATCACCAAAATTCTCAAGTCGATTTACTGCAAAACAGTTGACAACTATTCATTATGCAGACGACCGAGGTATCACATGCAGACACCATTACCAATCCTATAGTACCTCTACATCAAATGTTAATAAAAGCTCTAAATATTAACTCAGCACTGTCTAATATTGCTCACGTTGAATCATTACCCACCTCTCAAGATAGATTGAACCAACGTAATTCTACTGGTGTCCTATATAAATATATATATAAATACATAAATAAGTTTAATGTTTAACTTCTGAAGATAACTTCTGTTAACTTCTGAAGATAACTTCTGAAGATAAATATATAAATAAGTTTTATGCTCGGCGCTGCTTAACTTCTGAAGATACGTATGTGAATGTTAACATCGTATTTCGTAGAAAATGTATCAACTTAGAGAATACTATCGATCAGTAAAATTTGTTTGATGATAGATATAGCTGAGTAAAATTGATATAGTTCTCGTAAAAATCTAGAATGTTGATTTTCAAGGTAAGCAAGCTTTCCCACCTCCCTCAATTGCCGAAGTGTGTCAGCAGGTGCAAAATTTTTTTTTGCCGTTAATGAAGATGAGAGCTCCCTCATCCGGTTCTCATTCTTAGTCTGCCTTTAAAACAAAAAGCGAGTGGCCGAATGATTCAAATGCTAGCGTTACACTAGGGATTCGAAACGCGCTATGGCCAAGAAGGGGACTTCTTTTTAAGTTGCACCAGTGTGTTATACCGATGGGAAGTTCCTGGTGTTAACTTGGCAAGACGAAATTGTTTGAAATCCGTCGATCTTTGGACTAATGGGCAAGTAAAGGCCTTTGGTTGGCGTTCTAGCCTGTACCGCAGCAACCTGGCCACTCGCGGGGATGCATCATCCTGTAAAAACGTAAAATGAGAGAGGTTCTCAGGTCATGTGAGTTGCACAATCTTCTGCAAGCGGAGACATGAAGATAGCGTAAGGAGAAGTGGATTCATGCCTTTTGTCAGACAAAAATCTAACTCGATTCTGTTTTTGTTTTTTCCAATGCAGATAAATATTTATACCAAATACGCATTCGCTTTCATACGTCTTTTTCTTATATATATGTCCTTTCAGGACCTTGGGTAATCATAGCTCTCTAGAGCTTCCAGTCATTTATTGCTCTAAGTAATGTTTGCCCTTTTACAATTCGCCTTTGTCCCTATTCTGTAATCTATTCATTTAAAATGCTTCAGTAAGTTATTCGTTTTCCCCTTCTTCTCTTGCCTTCAATCAAATTGAGTTAAAAAAAAGAAATATTTACTTGGGTTTATGGAATATCATTATTTAAACACACATGTCTTTCTGTTTATTAAGTAGTAATAATAGATACATTATTATTATTATTATTTTATTATTATTATTATTATTATTATTATTATTATTATTATTATTATTATTATTATTTTTATTTTCTTTGATATCTGGCGTTTATACATTTCTTTCCGGGTCCCGCCCAGGGACATAAGGTTAGAAATAGTATCATGACACTGCAAAAAAAAAAAAATAAAATAAAATAAAATAAAAAATAATTACATAGATAAAACCCTTCGTAAAGTCTGGGCTGTACTTGTCAGAGCAATTTTTTGTATCTCTTTGAGGCATGGACTTCCAGGGATCCCTTCAATCAGCCTACTGGAATCTTTTCCATCCAGTCCAAGGGCTCCAACTACAACAGGGATTCTTGATGTTCCAATGTGCCACATTTTTGAGATTTCTATTTCAAGGTCCTTGTATTTTGACAGTTTTTCGAATATCTTCAAAGATACATTGCAGTCTGCAGGGACTTCCATATCAATAAGGATGCACTTATTTTGTTTGTGGTCATTAATAACAATGTCTGGGCGGTTGGCTTTGATTGTTCTGTCAGTGTGTATTGTGTAGTCCCATAGAATTGTAACAGGTCTTATCTCCGTAACCGGGTCAGGGTGGTGTTCGTACCAGTTTCTTTCAGTTTCCTTCCCATAGGAGTTGCAAATTTTCCAGTTCAGATATTGGCCCACTCTGTCATGCCGGGTTTTATATTCAGTGGGTGCCAATATCGTGCAACCTGATACAAGATGATCAATGGTTTCTGGATATTTATCACAGAATCTGCATTTGGGGCTAACACAGTATTTTAGTATATGTTCTTGATAATTCCGAGTTAACAAGCATTGGTCCTGTGCAGCAAGGATAAAACCTTCAGTTTCACCTTTCAACCCTGCACTACGTAGCCACTGATGGGTGCGGTTTTTGTCTACGTCAGCTTGTTTGGTACGGGCAGAGTATTGGCCGTGGAGCGGTTTATCTTGCCGTTGTTTCTTTATCTGGTCGGTCGCATTTGTATTTGCATTCTTTTTTAAGTATTTTGCTGGTTCAGCCGGTGTACAGTGATGTATTTGCATTTCTGTGCCCATTTGAAACTCCATTTTGAATTTGTTGGCTTCCTTTACTACAGAGTAAAGACACTTACTACTTTCATGTTCCTTGACACATACCATCATCCAGTATTCTGTATTTTCCAAGTATCTTTGGAGGCCAATTGTTGTACTTTTGTAGGATAGTTCTAGTTGAACTAGTCCCCTGCCTCCTTCGGATCTGGGCACATACAGGCGATCAATATCAGCTTTGGGATGATGCATGCGGTAGCAAGTGAGGAGCTTTCTCGTTTTGGCGTCCATTCGGTTAATTTCAGCTATGGTCCAGTTAAGGACATTAAAGCTGTATTGCACCACAGGAACAGCCAAGGTGTTTATGGCTGATATTCGGTTTTTTGAGTTTAGCTCGGTATATAGTACCAGGCGTACACGCCTGTAGTACTCATTTCTTACCTTCTCTTTCATTTGGGGGTGTTGTATGCCATCTCCCTCACTAATTCCTAGGTACTTATAAGCTTCATCATGCTCCAATTCTCTAATCTTCATGGCAAAATCTAAATCTATTAAGGGTGCTTCTAAAATTCTACCTTTTTTGAATGTTACTTTAGCACATTTATCTAATCCGAAGCTCATACCTATGTCGTCACTAAAATATTTTACAATATTAAGGAGGCCCTTCAACTCATTGTCGTCTTTGGCAAAGAGTTTGAGATCATCCATGTAGAGTAGGTGATTGAGTATTTTGTTATTTATTTTGTAACCATAGCTACTGTTGTTCAGTTCATGCGTAAGGGAGATTAAGGACAAACAAAACAGAAGCGGAGACAGAGAGTCTCATTGAACGATTCCACGTCAGATATTTAGTCGGTTGGATATGGCAGTGCCCCTGGTGTGACTAAGGTATAGTTTGGTGTTCCACATTCCCATGCTGTGCTTAAGGAAATTTAATACCACAGGGGAGACTTTGTATATTTCCAAAGTCTTAAGGATCGAAGAATGTGGAACACTGTCAAAGGCTTTACGATAATCAATCCACGCTGCACTGAGATTTCTACGTCTTCTCCTGCAATTTTCCAGAATCATTTTATTTATCAGTAATTGATCTTTGCAGCCATATGAACCCCTCCTGCATCCCTTCTGTTCCAGTGGAAGAATGCTGTTTGTTTCGAAAAAGGAGTAAGCACGGTTCGTCAGGACAGACGTGATCAACTTATGCGTTGTGGAGAGACATGTAATCGGTCGATAATTTTTCGGGTCATCTGTTTCATTTGTTTTTGGTATGAGGTATGTAATACCTTCAGTAATCCATTCCGAGATTTTACTGGGATTATTAACAAGCGTTGATAATGTTTTCGCAAGTATTTTGTGGATAGACAAGAGATGATAAAGCCAGAAATTGGGAACCTTGTAAATTTCCTGGGGATTTCCATTTTTGCAATTTCGTTAGAGCTTGCCTAACATCATCTGTGGATATAGTTTCCCATTCTTGCAGAGGTGTATCCAACATTCGTTCTTCTTCACATCAGATCCATTCGGCATTTGGCTTATATTCCTTCCGGCTGCTCCAAATATTTTCCAAAAATGTCTGTACAGTATCAATCGATGGTGGCCTTTCGACATGTATAGGTTTTTTTCCAATTTCCCTGTAAAATTTCTTACGGTCCGTTTGGAATATTTTATTTTGGCAATAGAACCTACAACGTTTTTCGTATCGTCTTTTTCTCTGTGTCTTTAGCTGAAGTTTCTGCTTCAGCATTTCCGTGGTTGGTGGAATGTCAAGTAGTGATTTAATTTTCTGTTTCCTCTTGATCTTTTTGCACTTGCGCGTGGAAATATTAGGGTTTCTGGTGAACTCATCTAATATAGAAAGCTCACATCTGATTTGTTTTATTTCTCGTAACAGTTTTGCTTTCCAAGCTGGCTCTCTATATCTGTTAACTTTATTTATTGTCTTAATCCCAAGCTTCAGAGTCGCTGCTAAATCTGTTGCGTATATGACGTTGTTAACTTCTGTGATGTTTCCCGGTGGTTTATCTGTTAACAGTGTTTCCAGAGCAGCGTTGTGTATTTTCACAATGTGCTTGTTGGAATTCGTCATATGGATTTTGGGTAGCTGGTCTCTTTCTGACAACTGTATGAAAGTTACTTCGTTCGTGGAGGAGTTTGTTCCAGTAACAGATTTTTCGTCCTCAGACTGGTTCTTCTCTGAGGGACGCGGTCCTTGTTGACCCGGGTGACGACCGATCCGGTATGAAATTTCATTCGTATTCGTTGAAATTGTTAGATATTTGCGTTTTAACCTTGACCGCCAAGGGGTAATGTTTTTTTTTTTTTGCTGGATGTCGGAGTAAACAGTTCGAAATTAAATGTGTCGATATAATGCTATATATACCTTTTAAATACTATTAATAAAATAAAATAAAGAAATATAAGATTATTAGAATAATTATTGTTATAAATGTTGTGGGCATGTGTGTGTATTATTATTATTATTATTTTTATTATTATTATTATTATTATTATTATTATTATTATTATTATTATTATTATCATCATCATCATCATCATTATTATTATTATTATCATCATCATCATTATCATTATTATTATTATTATTATCTTTAATTTCTTTTGCATACACATTGCCTTCCGGGTCCCAACATTTTCCACTAATCGTTTTTGTAAAAAAAAAATCTATGGTCACACACATTTTGCCTCGATAAAGCTCTTCGTAATGTGTGAGATTGATTTGTGAGTAGATTTTTTTATATTTCTTTAAGACATGGACTCCCAGGAATCCCTTCAATTTGTCTATCGGAACCGTTTCCAGTCAATCCGAGGACTTTATCTACAACTGGAATTATTGATGTTCTCATGTACCACATTTTTGAGATTTCCATTTCTCGGATCATTTTTACCATTTCTTAGATGCTTCCTTTCTGGAATAGTTCCACTAGGAAATCAATGCCGTTGACGTTTGGTTTGGTAGCCTCTACTAGGATTCTTTCAATTTCATTCTAACCTTCTCTGCGACGATCCTGTGCGTTCCTGTTTTGTTATTTTTTGGTTTTCGCTTTGTTTTGTTTGTTTTTTTGTTTTTTGGTGAAGGTTGCAGTCGGGCACAGTATTAACTTATCACCCGTTAAATTCTTTTCCAAGAAAATCCACACGGAAAGTTCTGATTTAATATTTATCATCCAATGTATTATTAGAAAGAAAGAAAGAATCAATGAATGAATGATGGATGGAAGAAAAGAAAAAGAAAATGAAGCAACACATAAAAAGGAAGAAAAGAAAGATGGAAGGAATGAAAGAACAACTTAAATGCGGAATCAATGAAGGAAGGAAGGAAGAAAAGAAAATCAACAAGACATAAAAAGGAAGCAAGAAGAAAGGGAAGAAAGAAAAAAAAGAAGGAAGAAAATAAAGAAAAATGGAAAGAAAGAAGGAAAGAAAGAAAGAACAACGTAAATACTGTATCAATGAATGAAGGATGAAAAGAAAGAAAAAACAATGGATAACAAGGGCGAAAGAACTAAGGAAAGAAAGAAGGAATGAAAGAAGTAAAAAAAGAAAGAACGACATAAATACGGAATCAATGAATGAATGATGGAAGAAAAGAAAAACAATGCATAGAATGAACAAAGGACGAAGAAAAGAAAGAAAAAATCGACCTAAATGTTGAATCAATAAATTAAGGATGGAAGGAAAGAAAGAAGGAAAGAAAGAAGGAAGGAAGAAAGAACAGCGTAAATGCGGAATCAATGAATGAAGGATGAAAATAAAGCAAAAAAAAGCATAAAAAGGAAGGAAGGAAGGCAGAAAGGAAGGAAGGCAGAAAGGAAGGAAGGACGATGTAAATACGCAATGAATGAATGAAGGATTGACAAAGAGAAAAATCAAGGCATTAAAAGAAAGAAAGAAGGAGAGAAAGAAGAAATAAAGGATGGAAGGAAAGAAAGAAAGAACTACGTAAATATGCAATCAATCAATGAAGGACAGAAGAAAAAAACAAGGCATAAAAAGAAAGAAAGAAAGAAAGAAAGAAAGATAGAAGGAAGGAAGGAAAGAACGACGCAAATACGGAATCAATGAATGAAGGTTGGAAGAAAATAAAATAAAACATCAAAGCATAAAAAGGAAGGAAGTAAAGAAAGAAAGAAAGAAAGAAAGAAAGAAAGAAAGAAAGAAAGAAAGAAAGAAAGAAAGAAAGAGAGACGTACCTACGGAATCAATGAATGCAGGATGGAAGAAAAGAAAAGAAAACACCAAAGGATAAAAAGGAAGGAAGGAAGGAAGGAAGGAAGGAAGGAAGGAAGGAAGGAAGGAAGGAAGGAAGATTAGAAAAATCACCGGGGCATAGAAAGAAAGAAAGAAAGACTTAAAAGAGGAAAAAATCAATTTTTTTTTAATTTCTTTTTTTATTATTACAGATATAACCAACTAAACACGAATAACTTTCACCGCTTGGGTTAGATTTTTAAACTATGTTGGCTAGTCACTGCGTAATTATTCGCAACTAATGTTTTCACTTAACAGTTCATCAATCTCAGCTGGTCGACTCGACTCTTCAACATCGTTCAGCAAGAAATCCGTCGTCGAAAATTCGCAAACCGTCTTTGACGCATTCAAAAATACATAGTACCTTTTTCATAAATTATACAAATGTGTTCCCTCTTTATCGCATTTTTACCTTCCTTAAAATTAAAATTGCAATATATCGAAATGGTTGGTATTTTATTCCCGTCTCCACAATTTGATTCAATAAACAAAAGTGCAGTCCATTTGACATTTAAAATAAAACTGACAGCTGTCACAACACAATCCAGAGAGATCTACTCGAATAAAGCTATTTAGAACTTAATGCTTCTAATGCCTGAAAGCAACAAACAGAAAACGAACGTTTGGAGTAAGCAAATAGAATTTTAAATCCAATGTAAAACATCTTATTTGAAATGAAGTGTTGTCACTCTTCTCTCCGCTGTTCGTTTTTTGTTTTTAGATTAGAATAATTCGCTCGAGAGTCTCTTCGTTCTTGTTCGGTTTTGTCGAAAGTTCTGAATTAATGTTTTCTTATCATTCAATGTATTAATCGTATTAAGGGAAATGGGAAAATAACGAAAGAGACAAAGATTGAAGAACAAAAGTAAGGAAACAAAAGAAAAAAGAAAGAGGAGGAAAATAAGGAAGGAAAGAAAGAATAAAAATGAATTGAAAAATTAACAAAAATGACTTAAAAGAAAGACATAAGAACAGAATGAAAAGGAAAGAAAGAATACACAAAAACGAAGGAAAGAAGAGAGAAGGAAAGAAGGGAGGTAA
>OZ038492.1:58653804-58778804 GCA_964036315.1 Acanthosepion esculentum | reverse complement strand
GTGACGAAATTTTATTATATGGTGAGAGAGTAGTAGTACCAAAAAAGTTGCAGAAAAGAATCCTACGGGACTTTCATATGGGTCACCCGGGGATTAATAGAACAAAAAGCTTAATGCGAAGCTTTGTATATTGGAAAGGAATGGATGTGGATATCGAAAACATGGTTCATCGATGTAAAGGGTGTGCGTTAGCAGCTAAGGTACCACCTATAGTACACAAACCATGGCCAAAGACGGATCATCCGTGGGAAAGATTACACATTGATTTCGCTGGTCCAGTAGAAGATTATTACTACTTAATAGTGGTAGATAGCTTTACAAAATGGCCGGAAGTACTACGCTGTAAAAAGCCTACGTCCAATACCACAACAACTTTTTTGCATGAACTATTTGCACGGTTCGGTGTGCCAGAGTGTATTGTGAGTGACAATGGTACACAATTCACTTCTGACGATTTTAAGGAATTTTGTGAGTTATATCAAATTAACCACATAATGACGCCGCCGTATCATCCGAGATCCAATGGACTCGCAGAAAGATTTGTAGATACGTTAAAGCGCGCTCTGAAGAAAGCCTCAGGAGTTCCAACGGAAAAGGCGCTTCAGCAATTCCTACAAGTATACAGAATCACGCCTAACCAGAGAACACCATCAAACATGGCACCAGCTGAACTAGGAAAGTTAAGTCAGTGTTTGACAAGCTTTTGCCAGGAAGAAATAGAATAAAGAACACTATGTATACAGCTAGAAAAAGATTCACCCCCGGAGAGAAGGTCTTTTTCAAGTACTATAGGAACAACATTGAGTTCTGGGAGCGAGGCATAGTGGACAAGAGAATCGGTGACCTGATTTACATAATAAAAGGGCCGAAGAATACTCATAAAAGGCACCAGAACCAACTCAAAAAATGCTACGTGCTAGAGCATGAAGAGAGTATACCGGATGAGGAGGAAGATCCCATTGATGTAATGTATGATACTTTTCAAGTAGACCCTCCGCAGAGTGCTCATGAACCGAGAAGATCCGGTAGGAAACGAAAGTTCACGGACCCATTGGACGTGAATCCAAAACGAAAAAGATATTAAAAAAAAAAAACAGATATATATAGGAACTATGCAAAGGGGATCTACAAAGAAATAACCATAATCATCATCCCATATAGAAGCCAGTGGAAATCCAAAAGGATTCCAAGGCCTGGGAGGCGGGTGTTGTGGTAGGATCCATCTAATCTGCATAGGTGACTACCAACTATATAAATAATGGTTGGTACCGGAAGACGAGAGAAGGAATCACGAGATCCAACTAGAGACTCTGATCGACTGCGACTAGTCAACACATTCTCCAGGAAGGTCTTTCCAGAAATATACAGAAATACTATATGTACTTATTGTGTACACTTTCTTGTTATAATACATTCTTGTTCTAAGTACATTTTGTGTTGCATTATTATTCCATGCATTAGGCGAGATTCAACAATGAGTCAAGACTCAACAGTTTCCCAGGTTAAAAGGACGTGTGAAATAACCCAGCTCCGTGGGATCTTCTTTTCTTTTTATGTGTCATGTCCTTTCAGGACGGAAGCGATGACGGCTCTCCACCTCCTCTCTCCCTTGCAGCTCTCAGCAAGTTCCTTCCCTGTGCTTCCTCCCCCTGACCATGTTCTGCCATCCACCTGATCAAGCTCGTCAGGTATGTCACGTGCTGTTTTTCCCTTGTTTTCCTTTCCCCTCTATTCGACCCGTGAGTATCAGATTCTCCGGGACTTTCTTCCTCATTATGTGTCCTAGAAACTTCAGCTGCCTCTAGTGAGTAAATAAAACTATCCAATGAGATTCGTGAAGATCAGTTTCAGATCTTATCAGCGACCAGTTCTGAATTAAAAGAAGTATTTTTTAAACAACTTATCATTGAGGGATGTGTTAACTTATCAATTATGGGAATCAGTGGTGTATTCGTTGTCTGTTGGTCTCAACAAAAAGTTCGTTCGTCTTATTAAATTTTCCTCTCAATAATATTTTGTCATTCACTTTACCAATCAAATAAGATTCAGGTGCAGATTAGATCCATTTCAGATCTTATCAGAAACCAGTTCTGAAGTTAAAGTAGTAAATTATTACAGCCTCAGGTTCTCACGTGAGGTAACACATACTAAGATGTGTACAATTTAAACCAACTATGGTGAACGTTTTCAATTACATAACTTTGAGGAGATATGCAACACGTGGCGGTAAAGGTAACTTCAACTCTTATAAATATTTTTATCCATACAGAAAATAAAAGGAGGGGGAAATGAACACGAAATATCAAGTAAGAATGAGAGAAATAATGGTAAAATAAAACATGCACATAGATAGATAGATAGATAGATAGATAGATAGATAGATAGATAGATATGAACAGACTGAGATAGATAGATAGATAGATAGATAGATAGATAGATAGATAGATAGATAGATAGATAGATATGAACAAACTGAGATAGATAGATAGATAGATAGATAGATAGATAGATAGATAGATAGATAGATAGATAGATAGATAGATGAATGAATGAATGAATGAATGAATGAACAGACTGAGATAGATAGATATATAAAAAAGAAAGAACGAACGAACATGTTTAGATAAATAGATAAAGAACCGGCTTAGAGAGATAAATACAGAAAAGGCTTAGATAGATAAGTCAACTTCTATGTTTAGCCGCTATCTAAAACATGTTGGAGTAATGGATAGCAGCTCGGTATGAGCAATCAGCACAGCCGAGTTCGAATTCTATTCAAGTGGGTGTATTCACTTACGTGATAATACCCTAGAGAAAGATATAAATCCATCTTTCCCACCCCAGCTATCGATATATTGTAATTGATCTCTTTAGCTTATGATTTTATTTCAAGTCTTTGGACTGCTATTTCTTAAACTCCTCTCTAACTTGCCAAACGTCTTAAGCATTGTCTTGGATCTTTTCTAATTGGTCTCTTTAGCTCTAAGTTGAAATGATCATCCCTCTTCCTGTTGTGACATCCTGATCCAGTTTTCCTCTCTACGGTTCCTTTTTTAAAAACTTATTCACCGTTCTCTTGGAGGTTCTTGAATGAAATTTGAAGATGGAAGCCAGATTATGGATATTGGTACCATTACTGCAGGCCTGAATGATCTTTTTCCTCTCACCATTTCTCAGCTGTTAAGACATAGTGGGGCTGACACAAAACGAACTTAACCTGTTCTCTTTCTAGCTGAATAACTCAAAGGGCTTGCCAATGATTCTTAGGACAAATGTTGTCAGGATGGTTAACAGCCTTATGTAAAAATCTGGTAAAAGGAACTTTTCAGTTTTTTATGCATTAAACATTTTGTGGGATGGATAATTATGCTGTTACACGATTAGGACAATTTTGATGTTATACCATATATATATATATATATATGAAGAAATATACTCTTAAGGTGTGCTATATTTATGGGATAAAGTGCTCAATATCAGAGATAGAGCGTGTGTAAATATAAAAGTGAATATTGAAGTCAACACTTAGAGGCGACAGACTGTTTCATGCTAGATGCAATCGTGGCCTTTTCGAACGTAACTAATAACTGATACAACAAAAGTTAAAGAAAAATGAACAGGCTACCACCCATTGTCTGGATGAGTGGATTTCTCAGTATCCTTGAAAACAGCGAATTATGTATTTTTGCCGTGCCTTTAAAACTCAGTAAATTTAAAAATAAGTTACTCGAAAATTTGCTTGAGGATGAAATGCAACTAATGTTTTTAATTGCAAAATTGAATTCGAAGCTTTTAGCCTCCATTTTTGAAACATGGTTATTAATGTGTAGCGGAAAAGACATATTTTAAATCAGTTAATTTATAATATTAATGCGCTGTAAATTTACATTGAGCACTATTTTGTAAAAATAAAAATATCTATAAAAATATATATAGTTATATATCTTACTGTTCTTTCTTTTTATATATATATATATATATATATATATATATATATATATATATATATATATACATATATATATATATATATATATATATATATATATATATATATATATCTGATAGAAGATAAATTTTATCAAATCCTGACTACGAACATTTCTATAACTCAACCTTACTAGATAGATAGATAGATAGATAGATAGATAGATAGATAGATAGATAGATAGATAGATAGAGTAAGGTTGAGTTAGATATAGAAATGTTCGTAGTCAGGATTTAATTTAATTATCTTCTAAAAATGGTATGGTTTGTATGTGAATGTATCAAAGTTGACTGGATTTTGAACTTAGTTCTTCGATTTCTCAGTCCGAGCTACAGTCTATTACACCACCCTCACATCCCCCGTGAATGTGGAAGTGAGAATGAAAAAAGAAAGAAAAAAACTGAAGACGAAATAAGAAAAAAGAAAATAATTGTAAGTCAAAATGAGAGCGGAGAATGGCAACAATAAACCGACATTTGTAGAAAAAGTAAAAGACAACGGCTTAAAAAAATACCAGAAAAATAATCAAGACCTTCAACTGAAAAAGACGATAATCGTTTTGGGTGTCATCTAATGTTTTTTGGGGAAAAAGTCTTAGGAGATAATTGGCCCAATTCCAATGTGACAGAAACAGATCTTTTCTCGAAGGCAAAAATCAGATGTATGTTTTTTATGTATTTAATATTAAAAAGTAATCGTAACTTTTCAAGCGGGCAGAAAGGAGAGTTTGGCAAAATTGCTTTCTTTTTGAAGTTGCTGCTCTCAACTGAAATAAACGCAAAAAGTAGAAGGACCTCTATAAATTGTCGGTCAAAGATGACAAAAAGGCATATAACAAATGGAAAAGACATTTTGAAAATAGGGAATAGTATATTATTTTGCGTGTGGAAGGGAGAAAGTGACAGCGAGGAAGAAAGAGAGAGAGAGAGAATGTTTCTATGGGCTTGTGTGTATGTGTCCTCCCGATCTTAGATTTCTTTCCTTCTTCTTCTACTTCTTCTTCTTCTTCTTCTTCTTCTTCTTCTTCTTCTTCTTCTTCTTCTTCTTCTTCTTCTTCTTCTTCTTCTTCTTCTTCTCATTATTATTATTATTATTATTATTATTATTATTATTATTATTATTATTATTATTTCCTTTGATTTCTGTTACCTACACATTTCCTTCCGGGTCCCAATCAGAGACCTAAGGTCAGAAATGGCATCATGACATTTTACGCTGTAGATTTTTGTAAAAGAAAATAAAAATAAAACAGAAATAACACAAATTTTACATAGATAAGATCTGTACATGTGACAAAGCTTTTGTATTTCTTTTAGGCAAGGATCCCTACAATGATTATACGGGAACCTTTTCCAATCAAGCCAAGGGTCTAAACCACGGCTGGAACTATTGATGTCTTCATGTGCCACATTTTTTAGATTTCTACTTCAAGATCCTTGTATTTTGATAGTTTTTTGAAGTACTTCAAAGATCCATTCCAGTCTACAGGAAGTGCAATGTCAATAAGAATGCGCGTGCTGTTTGGGGATCTTTGATCACGATGTCATGCAGAACAGCTTTGATTGTTCTGTCTGTGTATATTGTAAAGTCCCATAAAATTGTTACTATGTCCGTAACCAGGTCTGGGTGATGTTCATACCAGTTTGCAGTTTCCTTCATGTAAAAGTTTCAGATTTTCCAGTCAGGTATTGGCTCACCCTACCATCCCGTATTTTATATTCGGTGGATGCTAATACCTTGCAACCTGATACAAGATAGTCAATTCTTTCTGGCTGTTGATCACAGAATCTGTATTTCGACTGACACAATTTTTCAATATGTTTTTATGGTAATTTCTAGTTAGCAACCAGTGGTCTTCTGCAGCAAGAATAAAACCTTTGGTTTCAGCATTTAATCCTGCACCTGGTAACAAATGATGGCATCTTCGGATTCCAGTGTCATAATTTCCGTCTTCTGTAAAAAAAACACTCCATAGATAGTTAAATTTGTGTACTTCTTTGAGTTTGCTATCTCCGATTTGTAATTTGAATTTTGGGCTCAATCCTTCTGGATTCCATATCTTATGACTGTTATTTTCTACGACTACTTTATTTATTATGTAGTGATTGCGTGAGATTTTGTCGTTGTTTTTACCAATTGTCAGTCAAGACAAGACCCAAGTCTCGCCCATAGGGTTACTGAAAGATTGTGCTTTATGAACCTGGGTAACAAGTAATGAGTTCAGATTACCTGCGTGTAGACCTGAAGAAGTTAAAATTATAGATATCGGAAACATTTTCTCTCCGGGGTTTGTTCCATAAACGGGCAATTTTACGAAGAATCTGTAAGAATGGAACTTCTTTCTTACTAATGGAATACGAAGGGAATGAGTCTACTGGTGATTATGAAAGTGTTAAGAGTGGTCACTGGTGATGGCGACGTTATGCCTCCATTTATCTCCACCGAATCTCAGACTGAACAGTGAGGCCCACATCAAGTGCCTTTAGAAGGTGGTGCTGTCCTGGGTCAATTGAACGGCTATTGGAAAAGCGTATGTCTGGCAACAAAACGATGCACCGTGCTACACAAGCAGGATAAACAAGACATGGCTGTCAGAGAATTTCTGCAACCACATCAACCCTTATATCTGGCCACCTAACCCCCAGACTGCAACCCCGCCTTGATTATTATGGGTGGTTCTCAGTTGAGCGAGCGATCAACATATCTCCTTGTAGCACCGAAGATGAACTGAAGGTAAAGATTATGGCAGCATTCACCAACTTAAACAAGAAGACGTCCAGAAAAGATGGTGGATCTTCCGAAGTCGTCTGGAAGCTCTGACTGCAGCCAATACTGATTTCATTGAAGAAATTTATTCTTTAGTATTTCAAGATATTTTTGTGTAATTTTAATAAATATATCTGCTAAAATGAGATGTCGATGTTATTTTCATTTTTTGTAATTTAGACGACAATTTATCCATCTCTCTCTACATATATACACACACACACACACACATATATATATATATATATATATATATATATATATATATATATATATATATATATATATATATATAATCCATTTTCAGTTTTATTTCATTTCTATCCTCATCTCTCAGAATTTTTTTATTTTTCTATCACTTTTTTTTCTATTTCTTTTAGTAGGGGTGCATTAATTGACTTCGTTCTTTTATTCCTGTTTATTCCTTCTCGCCCAGTCCATCCCAACGACCTCATCAGTTCTCCCAAAGCCTTCTCTGTCTCTTACCCATCACCCCAATTATCCTGTACATGCCATTTCTTTCAATTCCAGAATCGAAGGCCGCACCAGACATTGGCTATACGCCTTCTCTTTTAGTCAACCGACAACTGTTGTCGTCGCCTTCAAAAATTCCAGACTCTTTGATCGAACTGAAAACTTTTCAACACCTCTTCGTATAAATATTATCTGTTTGAAAATATATTTTCCCGATTTACAGCAGCTTTTATCTCAGTATGATACAATCTGTTGAAATTCAATATATATACATATATATTTATTATAAAGATATTACATACAAACAAATACTGACTATGTCGTGAGTACTTGCTTGTCCGTATGTAACATCTTTATAATAAATAACTATTGAGCCCTCTTTTAAATTTGAGGCTATGAACGTTTGAATTTATATCCTTTTCATTCTCATTACATTTGTATATATATATATATATATATATATATATATATATATATATATATAGATAGATAGATAGATAGATAGATAGATAGATAGATAGTAAATATGTTACATACGGACAAATAAGTACTCACGACAAAGATCTACTTACATGTCCGTATGTAACATCTTTATCATAAATAACTATTGCTTTACTCTTGGTATTGAGCACTCTTTTAAATTGAGGCTATGAACGTTTGAATTTATATCCTTTTCATTCTTATTACATTTGTATATATATAGAGAGAGAGAGACAGAGACAGAGACAGAGACAGACAGACAGACAGAGAGAGACAGAGAAAAACGGAAAGACAGAGATGAAAAAATATAATTTTAAGATATGTCATATTTATGGGTAGAAGTGCTCACTATCAAAGATATACGGTATGTAGATATAAAAATATAAAATTGCAGATTGAGGTCGACCCGAAGCAGATGAGAGTCTGTTTCCATCTTCAACGCAATCTTCCATATGTGTTGTCTTTTGTCTTGAGCCAAAATACAATATACATGGCACGAACATTACGTTCAAGCATGAAACAGACTGTCACCGCTTGGTGTTGGCCTCAGTGTCAATTTTCATATATATATATATACATATATATATATATATATATATATAGAAGAGAGAAAGATATATATATATAAAGACATGAATAGTTTTGTTGTGTCTGCTCATTTTCAATAGGATCCTCTCACATTCACGGACAGGCTTCTTCGTATACTTATTAAAGGAAAACAGAAAATTACCATGGAGATACATATTCAGTTATTCCGAGAATATACATATATATATATATATATATATATATATATATATATATATATATATATAAGCTGGCCACTCGTATTCGAGGATACTCATCTGCTAGAGTGGCTAGACATCCCTATTGCAGACCCTCGCTCAGGCGCATTTTGTGCTTGCTCAACACGCACAGTGCCCACCCGTGGTTTATACTGCAACTATGCTAAGAAAATCTTAGGTACAGTTTCTCGGAGGGAGTATGTTATCTATCGTTATCAACAATTTGAAAAAGTTCAGCACGCTCGGTCACGATAACTTGTGGCTTCGTGCTAGCAGAGCCATCGACGGCCCACAAGAGTTCCATCTATCCAGTTCCACTCACACGTCTTGGGACAACCCGGGGTATTGTTTTCAGTCACTTTCCAAAGGTGTCGCACGCTGAGATTGACATCGATCCAGTCCGCTAACATCAAGAAGTCACCTTCCTGACAAATCGACTATGGTGAGATCCGAAAACAGGTCTCATTGTCAAAAAGCAAACGTTTTAACCACAATATATATATTTGTATCTATTAAAAAATGTGTATTACGTCTGTCAGTCTGTTTCGTTCCCGAAATGTAAAAAAAAACAATTGTTAAAAAAATTTAATGAATTTATTTTTATTCCGATATTTTAATATCTTCAAACGTTATTGTATTGGAAGCATCCACTAGAATAATATTTCAAGTAATAAAAATGCTGTTTCATGCTAGATGCAATCGTCAGGCCACGATTTCACTAGCATGAACCTGACTGTCGCCCCTAAGTTTTGACTTCTATATTCACTTTTATATTTACACACGCTCTATCTCTGATATTGAGTACTTTATCCCATAAATATAGCACACTTTAAGACTATATCCCTTAATATAAATATATATATATATATATATTAAGAGATATATACGTGCCTTCTATATATATATATATATATATATATATATATATATATATATATATATATATATAAGGCACGTATTTGGGCATACATCGTTAACAGCTCATGATAGTTAAATTTAACCTTTCTTTTTTCTCTGGCAGACGTATCGAAAATATTTACATAACTACATCTAATTTTGCATCTGAAATAAAAATGAACTTCAAACTCATTTACTTTGATTTGATTTGTATGTTTAAACGCACATCAACTCATTTCATGCAAAAAATTTATTTTCCTGGGAGCGTTGAAGTAATAAAATATGACAGATGTTATTCTGCTTTCACAGTTGAATACATGGTAGTTGATACTCGTCTTTTGTCCATATCCATGTTTGTCTGAGCATAATTACTTGAGGTAGTGATATGTATGTTTTATGCTGTAGTTATGTTGAAGATATATTTTGGAATACAGATTGATTTATCTGGATTAATATCATGAATGACTTCTTTCAAGTTGACTGATGTAGTGTTGTTAATTTTACTATAAATATATGTATTATTGGCTATTTTTATACAAAAATGTATTGCTGGTATTTTTATACTTTTATAATGTTTAGTTTTTGTTTGGGGATTCACTATTTGCCCATAAATGGCACGCTAACAAAGGCTACCATGCCTGGTCAACAACAGCAATTAAGTGGTGGTTCCACGCTCCTAAAAACATCCAATCTCCCAACCAGAGTCCTTGCTGCCGGATATAGTTCATCGTCAGTCCCAGGACTAATTTTATGCTCGTGACATTTGCCGTTAATACCGGAGGCACACAGACATCCAACTTCTTTAAACTGGCCTGCTGCGCAAAAGGGATATCAGGTGGCTGCGCGCAGACCCCACAAATATACACCAAGATTTTCATACCCTGTTGTGATTTTAGACATCGAGGACAACAAGGATCATCTCATGCCAACCGACTTCTTTCCACCTAAAATGGAGGTGGTTGGAACGGTGGATCAAGACGCATCCGTTTTCCAGGCGAACACTTCTCCTTTCCACAATAGCTACCTCGCCCAGGAAAGTCACCCGATGTCTATTGCCTGCCAGCTGTCTTGATTCGAACAATTTTGGCATGAGTATAGAAACTAACTAGCGACCCATCATTATCAAACTAACGTTGAGGACCGATTTCACGCGATCGCCTACAAGATTGAAAGCCCCCTCATGCGGGCATCGATTCGCATCCGAAGCAGAATAAAGGTCTACTTCGGAGCTCCAATTTTTTCTCTAGCTGGTATATGCGAAGAGAGATACAATATAAAAGAGAGAGAGAAAAAAAACGTACGTGTGCATGTGTTACTCTCACGCTTCCCTCTCTCTTTCTATTTTTTCTCTCTCTCTCTATATATATATATATATATATAGATATATATATATATATTTGTATCTACCTTACTGAAATGAGAAGATTGATAGAAATTTACAAGTAATTTAATATACATAGGAAGAAATAACGATATATATATATATATATGTGTGTGTGTGTGTGTGTGTGTGTGTGTGTGTGTGTGTGTGTGTGTGTGTGTGTGTGTGTTTGTGCGTGTGCGTGTGTGTACAGAGTGTCTAAAATATACTTTTACAAACTTTAGTGGCGCCTTCCTTAGACTGAAACAAGGAGAAAAGTAAACGGAGCACGTCTCAGTTAACGCACTTCTAGACACGTTAAACGTTGAATAAATGTCCACGAATAACAAAAGGAAACTCGTCTATGTGGCAACCGTAAATATTCTTTAAAAATAATAACTCAAAAACGAAGGGGTTACGGACATATGTTTATGTTGAAACTTGACTAATGCATGGAATAATAATGCAACACAAAATGTACTTAGAACAAAATGTATTGAAACAAGAAATTGTACACAATATTTACATATAGTCTTTTGTATATTCCTGGGAAGACCGTTCCTGGAGAATGTGTTGACTGAGTCGCAGTCGGGTAGAGTCTCTGGTTGAATCTCCTGATTCATCCCCTGTCTTCCCGGTACCAACCATATTTATATGGTCGGTACTCCACTATGCAAATTAGGTGGATCCTACCACAACAGTTTATAAGGAATTTTGGTCCTTGTTTTGGTGTGAGGTACACAGCCCCAAAGATTGTAAAAGTATTTGATTTGAACAGAGAATATAATTATGCAGGATATGTAGATATGAAAAGATAGGTTAGGACAATCTGAGATAGATAGATAGATAGATAGATAGATAGATAGATAGATAGATAGATAGATAGATGTGAAACAAAAGAAAGTTAGATATATGGATAGTAATGAAATTTTAAATAGATATCAATGAACAAATTTACATAGAGGTGTGTAATATTACATAGATTGATATGAACAATAGATAGATAGATAGATAGATAGATAGATAGATAGATAGATGTGAAACAAAAGAAAGTTAGATATATGGATAGTAATGAAATTTTAAATAGATATCAATGAACAAATTTACATAGAGGTGTGTAATATTACATAGATTGATATGAACAATAGATAGATAGATAGATAGATAGATAGATAGATAGATAGATAGATAGATAGATAGATAGATAGATGTGAAACAAAAGAAAGTTAGATATATGGATAGTAATGAAATTTTAAATAGATATCAATGAACAAATTTACATAGAGGTGTGTAATATTACATAGATTGATATGAACAATAGATAGATAGATAGATAGATAGATAGATAGATAGATAGATAGATAGATAGATGTGAAACAAAAGAAAGTTAGATATATGGATAGTAATGAAATTTTAAATAGATATCAATGAATAAATTTACATAGAGGTTTGTAATATTACATAGATTGATATGAACAATAGATAGATAGATAGATAGATAGATAGATAGATAGATAGATAGATAGATAGATATGACTAAACAAAAATAGATTCTTTTTGCCCTTTGAAATCAATTTACATTCCGCTGTCATTTCTGTCTGCCCAAGGGATGAATTGTCTCCAAAGATGCCTTAGAATCTTCTAAACGTTTACCTTTCTCCAGTCTTTATGCATTTATATCGCTCGATTAGCTCACATGCTTTCGACACCCTCTAATCTTCCGCAATCCATTTTTAATCCTTTTTCTCATTCGCTTGAGAGCTCAGTTTTCCATCCTGCTTCCTTTGTCTTTCAAATTTTAACCGAAAACAATGCACAGTTATATTAGGCACTCTTTGATATTTTTTCATCGTAGTTCCAGATCTGTTTTAGCCTTTAAATATGCTTCAAATCTGCTGCTTTAATCACGTCAACTCAGCTACACGATAACATAACTCTTCAATTAGGTTTGTTGGTTGTTTTGTTTAGCGGCATATTAACCTCTATGTGTTATTTAGTGCAGAAATCTAAATATTTTGAAGACATACCTTCCAATACAGATAAAATATATATTTGGCCATTTTTCTATAAAATGTATTTGATGTGGACCCGAAGTAGGGGCTACGGAAGGAAAACACGGAACACGGGTTAGAGGTAAGAAAGATATATTAAACAGAAAAGTTACAAGGAATAGTGTAAGCAGAGCTTACTATCCAGTGGTGTCCGATATTGGTATCGTACGCGGCTGCGCATTACTGGTATATTTAACAACCCTCCCACTAGGGGCGATGGTGGCACAAGGCCGGTTTAACGTGGGCTTACCGAGCCCGTAGGCTCGGCCAAAAATATGCCCATTTACAACCCGTATACACGAGTTTAGGGACTGTCTACCTCCCCGGACGAAACTTTGCCCTGCGGCAAAGCCTCGTCCGAGTTCCTCTCTGCCAAACAGAGAGTTCGACAGCAGAACACGCGGCTGCGCATTCCTGGTTCTACTACTCCCATGATACGCATAATAATATAGTATTGGGAGAGTCCATGATGTAGGGAAGTATCGGTCTCACAACAGTATTATTGGTCAATCTACTATAAATATGTATTTTTATACTTTTATAACGTTGTGCTTTTGTTTGGGGATTTCACTATTTTCCATAGCTAGAACCTTAACATGTGCTACTATCCCAGATCAGGGTGGAACAACAGGAATTAAGAGGTGCTTCCATGCTGTTCAAAACGTCCAATCTTCCGCTCTGAGATCTTTCTCCCGGATGTTGTTTATCATGATACCCAGGACTTAGCTGCTGTTAGCTTGAGTTGTAAATAATTTCCGTTCTTGTTTAACAAATTAATTCTCCAAAGATTACAGTATAATTACATCTTCACGATTATTTTCAACGCGTTTTCGTCACTCATCAGCCAGCTCTGCGAAATCTGAATAAGATCCGCAGGTTTTGATATGGAAAAATCTTCGACGAACTCTTGAATCTGGCTTGCGTCGGAGAACGTTTTCCTCATTGAAGCTTTTTGCATCGATCGAAGGTAACAATAGGTTGGTGAAAAACTCAAGTGAATATAGCTGATGTGGTAGAACGGACCAACCGACTTGCAAAGCATTTTCCTTGATGTATGCGGCTTTGAGTTGTCATGGAGGAGGACAATTTTTTTTTCATCCACTGAGTATGTTGCAATTTCCATGCAAAAACAGTTAGAGTGATCCAAATTTATTCTTAATTGCAGCGTACCTCTCTACATCTCTGAGATGAGGTATTATGATTACTTACATTATTTATCTTATTCAGACTGTTATCGCCATCTTCATTGCCATATTCACAACGCTTCGGCCGTTGTACGCTCAGACCCTCTTCAGGTGATAGGAATTTCTAAATACTAATTAGCCCATAGCTTGGCGGGAGAAGAGGTCGATTTGTACATTCCTCATGGGTATTTGAGCGTCAGTGAATATAACAAACCAGACTGGAATTGGAACGCGGCTCTCCAATTTCCAACTTGGAGCCGTTATCCATTACAACACCCGCGCACCCAAGTATACAGCACCTGGTACTCCCAAGCGGTCACCCATCTAGGTACTGAGCATACTCGGCGTTGCTTAACGTCTATCCCCCAAAATTCTTAAAGTATAAAATAAGTTTCTGGATTTAAATATGCTGCAAAAGGTTAAACCGTAAAAAAACAACAACAAATAAATCGACTTAGATTACCACCCAAGGATAGAAAGCCTAATCTACTTAGCGATTTAGTATACACTTAGTCAAAAAGAGAAGACGGTATCACAAGGTATTAGGGCGAAATTGAATGCATGAAATTAATGTGAAATTTGAACCCGGCTCGCCGACTCCATTATTCTACGCCAATATGGTGGCGTAATGGTTAGCGACTCGGATTGAGGAATCGGAGAGCCGATTTCGAATTCCAGTCGAATCCATTACATTTACTTACGTGCTAATACTCTTGGGAAAGTCCTTTTCTTCTTTAGGGTCCCCCTCCGGCTATGGGGTAACTGGTCTACCGCAGAAAGAAATGGTAACCTACTTCGGGAAAAAGATCTGCCTCGTCAGTCATGTATCGAAAGCTACATGATCGCCTAAGCGTGTATCACACTTGGCACATAACTGACTGACTATGTTAAAAAAAATTAAATGTGTGATCATTCACTATGTATCAGAGTAACTCCAGAAGTAATGTGCTCTGAGAAGATTTTGTTAAGCATTGCTTGATGGCGTGGTATTCTTGGCTGGTCTTTATTTTCTTCAATGCTTGCAGACATTTTCTCTTTTCCTTTAAAAATATATATGTGTTGACCAAGACGTTAACAACTTAAAAAGAAAGCAAAATGGCGGGTTATCTTTCCAGCCCCAAAACCCCGACAATTAAATATTTAAAGATAATAATATCGTGTAATATCTTTCTTATGTTTTGATAATCGTTTGATTGGACAACTTAAGTCTTGTTTGTCTATTCTTCTTTTGTCTTTGTTTTGCTTTTTTAAAAACTAATGTTCACGCAGTACAAAGATCGAGAGACACTCAAGACAGAGGGCAACTGAATGAGGTGCCTGATCAGAATATAAGTGGATGAGGAAAGATGTTAAGATTATAATGATAAGGAGGACAGATAAACGATTGACGCTTGACTTGAAGAGGTTGAGATTGTTTCTACTCTAATGATAAGTACGCCATTTATTTTTCGTTTGGCATAACAACCGCGCCCAAAAGATGAATAAGAAAAACATTGATAAAGTATAGGGTCATGTTATAGGGACGCTTTACTGATACCAAAGATCCTATGTCAAAAGAGGGGAAAAAGAGGTTAAAAAGGTTGATTTTTCTTTTTGGTATGTAAATCCTTCAAAAGTTTATCGGAAATTTCAACTTGACTGCAAATTGATAGGACATTTTTCAGTGCTTATCTTTTACGTTTACGTATTGGAGAAGATATTGCTGAGATATGAAGGAACAGATAGATAGATAGATAGATAGATAGATAGATAGATAGATAGATAGATAGATAGATAGATAGATAGATATGAAAAGACTGAGATAGATAGATAGATAGATAGATAGATAGATAGATAGATAGATAGATAGATATGAAAAGACTGAGATAGATAGATAGATAGATAGATAGATAGATAGATAGATAGATAGATAGATAGATAGATATGAAAAGACTGAGATAGATAGATAGATAGATAGGTATAAAAAGACTGAGATAGATAGATAGATAGATAGATAGATAGATAGATAGATATGAAAAGACTGAGATAGATAGATAGATAGATAGATAGATAGATAGATAGATAGATAGATAGATAGATAGATAGATAAGAGCAAAATAAGACCAGTGTTTCTTATATTGTACTTTGTTGTAGCCGTTTTTTGTGGTTCCAAGAAGAATTTGCTTGAATATTTCATAAACATCTACTTCTACGATTGGCAATTTTTCTGCCAGGATTTTATTTGGTAAGGTGGGCCAAAGTCAACATTGAAGACTGTCAAGATACTTTATTTTGCATGAATATATACTTTTGACCTGTTCCCCTTAACATTTCTAATACAGTAATTCATTGCATTTTCCTTAACACCACTATCATGAATTTTATATACTTTTATAGTTATAATTTTACTGCCTAGTGTTAGGTAATTATTTCAAGTATGATCGAACCTCTTGTCCCACTACAGGCCCATTCAAATATATCTCCTCATTCCAATTCAAAACAAACCTGAAGAGATTAGTGTTCTGTCAGACTATCATGTCCTCAACAAACCACTGCTTTTATGGCTGCAATAAATGTAGTGCCTCTACGGCACACGCACGGGACACTCACCTGTTAACATTTTATCATAGTGTAGGGATACCATAGGCGATTATCTCCCTTTGTTTGATATAAGTCAAATGGGTCACCTGACAGCCGCTTGGTGACGTCACTCCATACAGTGACGAAAATGGTAACCAAACTCAGTTTGTTTTTACCAGCTGAACAGTAAGTTTGCTTCCTTTAGCCCGATGGCTAAATCCGCCTCCCCAACAGCTTACAAGTCCATGGTGCTGTTTCTCTTTGGGAATTTATATTTGCCAGATACGATAGTAATGATATGAGAAATTATCGGTTACTAGGTAAAACATTACGCATAAAGGATATACAAACAGGAAACCTGTGATGAACAAAAATTCTTAGGTTGTGTGCCAAAGTTCTCAGCACTCCTCTCTCGAAATATAAAAAACTAAATATAGATATTTTTTTGTCAGAAACTGTTGTGGTAGGATCCACCTAATTTGCATAGCGGAGTACCGACCATATAAATATGGTTGGTACCGGGAAGAGAGAGAACGAATCAGGAGATTCAACCAGAGACTCTGCCCGACTGCGACTCAGTCAACACATTCTCCAGAAACGGTCTTCCCAGGAATATACAAAAGACTATATGTAAATATTGTGTACACTTTCTTGTTTCAATACATGTTGTTCTAAGTACATTTTGTGTTGCATTATTATTCCATGCATTAGTCAAGTTTCAACAGAAACCCTTTGCCAATACCTAATAAATTGATAATGATCAAACTAACGCATTCAAACCAACGCGGCTAACACAGTGTGTTACATTATGTAAACTATTTATAGGGAAATATTAGCTATACACGCATGAATTTATGTAATAGGTAGTGTCAAAAATTCCCTGCACTATACATCAGCGCGTTCATTGGCATCCAACTGAGTTTGTCTGCCTGGTTTCAGGCGACCTCGTTGTATCCAATTAACACTTGAGCTATTATAATATTGTGCTGGAACGGGCTCCGCGTTTATTACGATGACTGACAACTCGATAAAATATTCGCATCAAGAATTGCATAAAGCATGACAAAACTACTACCGAGACCCTCGAAATACTTCGTCAAATTGTTGGCGAAAGTTCGTTTGGAGTTTTTAGCGACACGCGCTTTTCAAGGCTGATCGAGTCTTGGTTCAAGATGATGAGAAACTAAGGGCGATAAAATACTAACAAAACGCAAGACCATATGGAAGAAATATGTGAGTTAATCCATGATGACCAAAGGCAATCTGTCAGCTTTCCAATATAAAAGAAATCAGTTACCGAATCTGCCTGTCGATCCTTCCGGAATATATGAACATACATAACGAGGCGGTACGTGAACTTGTCAAAATCTCCTTGTATATTAATTACTTAATATTTATCTACTTTCGCATTAATGCCACTAGAAAAAGTGAGAGTTCAACCCTTTTCCCCATCTATGGGTTAAATAGCAAAAAAGATTGGGTTCTCTAGCATTTGGTGGCAACCAATCTTAGAGGGGGAAATTCAAAAAACCAACCACCAATTTTAAGGAAAATGGAAATAAACATGCGACACCGAAGCCCGAAAGAGCATTGGGATAGCGAAATATGCCTTCCAAAAGCTAAGCAATATATTATGAAACAGTAATATTTCAGTAGAATTAAAACAAGAGTAAGTAGAGAAATGCTATGTATTTTCAGTCTTCCTTTATAGTAGTGAATGCTGGACAATCTCTTCACAGATGAAGAACAGACTTAAAGCAACAGAAAGGTGGTTCTACAAAACGAAGCTGAGGGTACCCTAGACCAAACATGTGAACAACGATGAATTTTAAGAGAAAATGAAAATATATACTCAGAATCAGAAAACATTGACATTTCTGGGCAAATAATGAGGACAGAGGGCTTTGAAAACCTGTTACTGGCAGGACAGATTGAGGACAAGAGGGAGAGACGAAAACAAGGCAAGATATACGAAACGAGATTAAGAGAATGAATGGCGAAACAGGTTTAAAAATAAAGCAAGGACAGAATTTATTTAGAGCTGCAAGGAACAGTAAATTGCGAAGAACCATCATCACCTACATCCTGACGGGATGGCGTACATGAAGAAGAAGAAGAAACAAATTTGTCTCACACCAGAAAATAAACATATATATATATATATATATATATATATATATATATATATATATATATATATATATATATATATGTATGTATGTGTGTGTGTGTGTGTGTGTGTATGTGTGTGTGTGCCAAGAAAGGTGAAATTTTTTAAGACACTAGACGTAAATTTAATGTGGATGTTCTAGCGATTCAAGTACTTTCTATACAACCTAGACGTAAATTTTCTGTAGGCGATCTAGCGATTAAAAACCTTTCTATGTAAACATAAAGAAAAAGAAACTAATTGAAATTGGCTAGACTATTCCCTACCCCTATAAAATTAATTTAAATTTTAAATTCTTAGTATCCCCTCTCCTTCGTGGGCATGTGTAGTCACATCAACGTAAGCTTCGCTTTAGCATGCTGAAATTCTGCTGGACGAATTTGTATATATATATATATATATATATATATATATATATATATATATATATATATATTTATATATCTTTAGTTGGATTGATGTGAGTTTGTGACCCTGGGTTTCACTTTATTAGCGATCGTCAGAGAAATTACAATCGCAAATAGCGTGAAAACCAGGGTCACAATCGCACATCAATCCAATTAAATATATTACCTCTATCACTGATATTGAGCGTTTTCCAATAAGTACCGCGCATATATAATATATAAATAATACATATTAAAATTATATATATATATATATATATATATATATATATATATATATATATATAAATTTATATTTATATACATACATATTTTACACACACACACACACACATACTTACACACCTTAGCATACAGAGTACATCTCACTTTTACACGCTAGATTCCAGAATGTTACTCACACATATTTGAATATAATCTCTTACTTCATTACACATGACAACCAATAAGAATTAACCAAACACAGCATATCATTAATCTCCGTCTTTTTGTTTTTTATCATTTTTTATCTTGATCTCTGACGAAGCTTTAATAAAGTCAAACATGTTAAATTGAGATCTGCTCTTACCTACCTGCTCTTTATCCTATTATATATATATATATATATATATATATATATATATATATATATATATATATATTTATATATAGGTGTGTGTGTATTTATGTGTGTGTGCATGTGTGTGTGTATGTGTGTGTGTATGTGTGTTTGTGTGTCGTGCCAGTAATCGGGATACCGATAGTAGGACTTAACGTAATGTTAAGTTTCATGCCTGCCTATATATATATATATATATATATATATATATATATAGTGGTTCATATATATATATATATATATATATATATATATATATATATATATATATATATATATATATATATAAACCATTGCGTTTATATCCATCAACTGGCAATGGTATGTTTTATTCAATACTGTAGTTTATCCACTCTTTCTGCCTCTAATCTTTCGCCTTTTCTCACCCTCATCTTGTTCCTGTCTTTAAAGACTCCTTGAATTAGCAACGAAGCGAACTCTATCAATAAATTAATTAACTTCCATTTTCTTTTTTCCACTGCTATTCATCCACCAAATGAGACCCTTCACAATGGACTATAGAAATCAGTGTGCTTATTTATTCAAAGACACAACAAACTCCTGTCGTCGGTATTGAATAATGGCCTCCGCGTGTTTCAAATTGACCCACATTACGAGTCCGGGAAAGGACGCGGGCAAAGGTTGAGGCTCATTAGATCAAAATTGCAATTCATAATTCTTGATGATTTTAGTAATGTTACCGTCCGTTTTCTTTTTCTTTTTCGGGACCAGTCCTCTAATTTTCCAACCATACAACCTTTTCATAATGTTCTTATCCACCATTTCATCTCCTAATGCAAAGATAGGCAGAACTGTTATCCTTATATTCCACCAATTGTTTCAGTTCTTTGGCAACTTTTCAGTTTTATTCTTATTGTATGATCACCTGGAACAGTGGCGTCGATTCACAGACAGTTCTTTGTTAATGATAACTAAATTTGGTTTCCGTACCTGGATGAGGTGTGAATTTAGAATATAGGACAACTTTCTTTTCTCTGAGAGCTCAAAAATTTGCAAACCATTTTTGCCTTCATTACCGAGGCGTTCTTGACTCTTTACAGACATGGTTTCTTTAAGAGATTGGAATTGCAATGAATTCAGAGTAGTCCTTATCCTATATTGTTTTCCACCTAAGGCTAAAGATCCTAGTTTAACCTTCTGTAGCTGTTGGAAGGTAAGATGAATCAATGCTTTCCCCAGAAACATATGTGTGAAAATGAACGCAACAGACTAGCCCGGATTTTGAATTGGACTCACCGGTTACACTTTGCGCATCAATACCCGTTAGACTACCCGCACATCATTTATATATATATATATATATATATATATATATATATATATATATATATATATATATATATATATATATAAGCGGGTATAAAGAGCAAAATTGTCCTATCGCTAGATTAAGTTCTGAACCGTATCATACTGAAATTCTCCGAGGTTTTTATAACACTATTGAACTCTATTTCTAGCAATAAAAACTGATAATTAATCTCAAAGCTTAACAGAAGAATCGTTATGAAATCGATCATAAACGAAAATGATATGTTCATCATATTAATTGCTCATAGCTAATGACTAGAGGTTCATGAAGTATTGAAAAAAGTCTTTTTTTCACTGCTCTTTGGAATGTCATAACTGAAACTCATCTCTCAAGCGTCAAACGTCTTATGGATTGAGTTGGATCTTTTCTAATTGATCTGTTTAGCACTAAATTGAAATGATGATCCCTCCTGTGGTAACCTCCTCGTCCAGTTTTCCTCTCTATCGTTCCATTTTTTTAAACGCATTCACCTTTCTCTTGATGGTTCTTGAATGGACTTTGAAGATGGAAACTAGAGTATGAATCTTCGTATCATTGCTGAAGGCCTGAATGAGCTTTTTCCTCTTACCATTGCTCAGCTGCGAACACAAAACAATTTTACCAGATCTCTTTTTAGCTGAATAACTCAAAGGGTTTTTTGATGATTCTTACGAGAAATGGTGTCAAGATGGCCAAAGGCGTTATCTGAAAACCTGTAAAAATAAAAATCAATTAGTTCAGGATTTTTTTTTTGTTTTTTGTTTTTTTGATATTAAACACTTTGCGGGATGGATAATTATGCTGTTACACGATTTGAAAAATGTTGCTGTTACACCGGCATATATGAATAAAAAGACAAGGAAAAACTATTTTGTGACAAGTATTTATATACAAGAACCAAAAGGTTATTGGCTTTTCAAAATTAAATAAAACAACAACAAAAACTGCTACTCACTTTTGCTTATTAGGCACTCAATTCTATCAGCTCGCGTCCCTGAACTCGCCTGACTTTTCCGCTAACCAGATTAATATTCATGGGCAGCCAAAACCTTGAAAAACCAATAACAGTTTTGCTCTTGTATATAAATACTGGTCACATAATAAAATCCTCATATTTGTCTTAATAAAGTCCCTCATCGAATGAAATGTCTAGGCTAAAAATAGTTTTTCCTCTTTCTTTTCATTCATTTTCTTCTTTTACAGGTACACGCTATCTGATAATATATATATATATATATATATATATATATATATATATATATATATATATATACTCGACTATCCCGTCGAATTTGACGTATGAGAGTCAATCATACCGACACCCACAAATGAGATTTGATTATAGTGGTGAAGGCTTTGTGTAGAATCAACCACACTTTTTGACTTTGCACAACGTCCCCAACCTCCGCAGGTTTTTAAATCAGTTTTCCTTCTCCTAGACCAGTTGCCATCCAAGGCTATAGAACCACTCTGTTCTGCTATTTACCCATATATGAAGGGAGAAGAAGAGGATTCATACCTTTCCTAAGGGGATTAGCACGTAAGTGAATGTAAGGGATTCGTCTGGAATTCGAACTCGGCTCTCCGATTCCTCAATCCATTACTCCACCGTGCCTCCTGATTGATTGATTGATAGATAGATAGATACATACATACATACATACATACGAGATTTTACAGCATATGTGAAAAGTGGTTATTATCGTTCGATCTCGGTGAGAACAAGTTCATTTTTACTTCGTTCTTTTCTTCAGACATCAAATAGTGAATACTGGATTAATTCCTTGCTGAAAAAATAAATATATTGAAACTATTCAAAGCATTCTGGAAACTTTCAATGACTCGACCTCCGATTTACTGGAAGCACCATAAATGCTTTGATACAAGTAAAATTATACGCCAAATAATCTCCACGCCCACACGCATTTGAAGTTTGCAATCGATCTATGACCGATGCGAATATTTCAGCGACATTAGAGATGTGGGTGAAACCCGCAGATGACTCACGATTCTGCGCCACAAGAAAATGGCGTGAAGCTTTCCTTCAGATAGCACCTTGCATAAAATTAAGACTTAGGAAGCACCCTCGAAGCTGCATGATTTGTGGTTCCATATCCAAATCTGGATCAGCTGGTGTCTACTCCTTGCTCACCCGTTGTACCTTGTCTTTAGTCATCCATTTCTACAAGCTTTCAGGTGGGTTACCAGCTGCCTTCCCCTGCTTCATTATTATGTGCCCTACAAATTTTAGCTGTCTTTTACTGATTCAGAGTATAAGTGACATCTTGTTTCCAGATGATGACATTCTTCTTCTTTTATGTGCCGTCTCAAGATGTGTACGTCTTCAAGACGTAGGCGATCATAGCTCTCAACTTCTTCCTGTCCCTTTTAGCTCTCAATACGATTTGTCATTTTGTTATTTCCCCCAGACCAAGTTCTGCCATCCACTTGCTTAAGGCCGTTAAGTTTATCACGCGTTGCTTTCCCTTGTCCCTCTTTCCCTCTATCCGCCCTGTGTGTATCAGATTTTCCAAGCCATCCTTTCTCATTATGTGTCCCAGAAATATCATCTGCCCTTTCCTGATGTTAAGTATAAGTTTTCTCTTTGTTTTTCATCCTCTCCAAAACCTCATATTTGCTCACATGTTCGGTCCATGGTATCCTCAGCATCCTTCTGTAGAACCACACCTCTGTTGCCTCGAGTCTCTTCTTCAGCTTTGAGGAGACCGTCCAACATTCTCTGTCGTAAAGGAGGACAGATATCACGTAGCTGTTCAGTACTCTTTTCTTTGTTACCAAATAAACCTTCTTGTTTCGTAATACTTTGCCTAGCTTCTGGAATGTGTTTTGGCCATCCCAGTACATCTTCGGATCACAGAGTCACACTAACCGTCCTCCGTCAGAACACTTCCCAGATATTTAAATTTCTGCATCTGCTTGATTTTAATGTCTGCGACCTGGAAATCGTATATCGGGGTCATTACAGATTCTACAAAGCAAACATCGATAATTCGATTGGTTTGTGTATCTAAGCGTTAGTAATAATTGGTTTGTATTTGTAAGCGTTAGTAATCCTGCTTTAAACTGACACAAGGATGAAGATATAGTGCATACAGTGGATATTCAAACAACTAGTATCGCAAGAGACTTCGGGCATAGCCCACAAAACGTGTGTTAGACATAAGACGATCAAAATGAAAATAAAAACGAAAATAAAAAAGAACAAAATCTCAAAATAAAATTAAGTTTTTTTTCTATCTATCTATCTATATATATATATATGTATATATATATATATATGTGTGTGTGTGTGTGTGTGTGTGTGTGTGTGTGTGTGTGTGTGTGTGTGTTAGATTAAATTAAGTTATAAATAATTTCAGTTTGTGTCTATCAACCACGACGAGGTTTTAGAGAAATGGAAACAAAAACAAAACATATACTTAACAAAAGGAAGAGACATTGAAATTTCTCTGCCACATAATGAGAAAAAGCTATATCTAATACTGGCAGAACAGATAGAGTGTAAGATGGACTGAGAAAAACAATGCATAACATACTCGATGAACTAAAGTAAATGGATGGCGGAACAGGGTTTAGAATAAATAACGAATAGACAAAATATATTAAGAGCTATTCAATTGTAATCGATCTAGCCAGACAACTTACCTAACCATTATACCCCGACGGTGTGCTCAGATAAGTATATTTTATATACGAGAAAGTGTTTCGACATTTTTAGCTCTATACTCTTAGTGTAAAGACTGCAAGCAAAATAATATCGGGATTTTATTTCTATTTTATTTTTCGGTAAATATTTTGTTTTTTCCAACAAAGTTTGCTTCCACAGGCTATTCAAACCGTGGTTCAACTTCAAGGGATTTATTCTCTCGTTAATATTCAACAGCACAACATTTGACCGTTGTATCTTAAGGACTGTCCTCATGGTAGACATTTTGAATGTAATCACAGATTTCCTGCGGCGCGTTAGTTTTCAGAGTCAAGCCTTACATAACACCCGCCAGATTCCAATTCATGATTTTGCTGTTCAACGGCTCTTGTCAATTCCGTTTTTTTTTCGTTACTTTTGAAATGCAAATGAAAAAATATAAGACCAATGAATATGTTAACATTTTATAAATCTGTTAGCAGAATCTAGAATAATAAGCAGACAAATGTTGAGGAAGTAGAAAGTGCTAATGAAAAATCTTTATCAGACGATACGGCCTGAACGATTTTTATTCATCCTTTAATGAAGGCTTTGAAATTAGCCCACTCCATGTTAATCTCTGTTTCTCTCTCTCTCTCTCTCTCTCTCTCTCTATGTATATATATATATCTATATATCTATATATATATATATATATATATATATATATATATATGTATAGTGCATCCTTGGTTCTGGAACGTCTCATATGTCGAACAAATCGGTTTTTGAACAGAATATTCGAAATGGAAATGCCTCGGCTATCAAACCAAATTTAGGTTCTCTAACAACATTGCTGAACTTAGTTAACCCGAACGGAATCATTTCTTAATCGACCGCCATGTTGTATACATCCGTGTGTTGTGCTGTGCTTTTCTTTTCCAATTTTATTGTACTGTGCCTTTCATTAGTCCTCAGCCATAGCTCCAAAGAAAGCTAGCAGTGATACTGGTAAAGTGTAAAGAAGAGAAAAACAATTGTTGGTGATATTGTCTCTATGGTGATGATATTGTCACTTCCTACTTAGATTCATATTTGCAAGATCAACGATCTATACTATTCTTATAAATAAAGAGACGATTATGTCCTTAGTTTCCCCTTTTCCAAACAATAACATCTCTTTCCCACCCCTTACACTTACGCCATCAACTCTCCTACATGCAGGTACGCTAAAATTGAAGAGTTCGTCTATATTTTATCTGTTTAGTATTGATTTTGTTTTCTTAGATATAATGATTTTCATTACCTTTATGTATTCTATGAGTTTCATTAGATTTGTGTATGAACTTATGCACAAATTACTGTTGTTAAAGTTTAAATAAACAATCATCTTGGGAACAGGAACGGATTAATGCATTTTACATTGATTCCTATTGGAAAATAGTTTCGGTTTACGAACATTTCGGGTTACGAGCAGGCTTCAAGAACGAATTTAAATTCGTGAACTGAGGTACCACTACATATATATATATATATATATATATATATATATAGAGAGAGAGAGAGAGAGAGAGAGACAGAGACAGAGACAGAGACAGAGACAGAGACAGAGAGATAGATAGATAGATATACACGCGCGCACACACACACATACACACACACACATACACACGCACACACATAGATAGATAGATAGATAGATAGATAGATAGATAGATAGATAGATAGATAGATAGATAGATAGATAGATATAGCTATATGGCATGTGTCGTCAATAATTACTTAACGTAGGAGGCTTGTTCTCTCAAACGTGTTTTATTAAATGACAGGGACAAGTTCTGTCTATTCATTTTTTTTATGAAATCTTTCAAATTTCCGAATAACTTGGTTTGTCCGAACAAAAAAACAAAAACAAAAACAGTGATGTACTTGGAGTCGCTTAATTTCAAATCTATCCGACGTTAACGGCTTCAATACGGGGAGGGAACTTCCTAGCCATTGCATCTGATAACATTTATTAAATCTTCTTCATATTCCATTCCAGATATGTATTTACAGTATTGATTTATTTAAACATACATTATAATGTTCCGAATTCAGTGGGAATGTGTCTGAAGCTCAGATGCTAGATAGGGCCGATAACTGTTGAAATTATTCCTATTTTGTCAAGAATCTCGAGAAAAATAGCAGGAGTACCATATTGACTGCAATATTTAATGCGGGGACGAACGGTAGTCTTATAAACCTGCAAGATATGTTCTGTAGGAAAAAATATCTGGCAAGTGACAGTGAAATGACTCACCAAGCAACTGATTCAATATAATCGTTTACAATTTTTGTCAATGAGAAGTGTGCAAGGAGTTGATCTCCTATTGGTTGCCACCAACTATTCAGCCATGCTGCCATGCATGTTTGTAAGGCAAAAATGATTCTCTAAGTGATTAAAAGCAGATTTTTAAGGTGTTAGAATTTACAAGCCATTTATTGTACCAGTTAACAACAGATTGAATATCAGTTTCTAGATGAGCTGCCAATTTGACTTTATCGAGTTCATCGATTTTTTCTGTTAAGACAAGAGTACATAGTTCTGTCATCAGTATAGATGTCGCATCGGGAAGCTCGTTGGTGAAGATAAGAAACGAAGTCAGTTCAACGATAAATACCTGGGCGATACACATATTTATGCAAAGAGTTCTACAAGAGTGGCCGTTCAAGACGACTTTTAAGAATGTCACCTTATTAAACAAGTACTCAGCCTACAACGAACAAAATAACAAGAATGAATATTAATAATTAATCAACACAGACACAGGTGCCATAAGGTACACACGTGAATTCTACACAGCCAATGAAAACGAAACAAACATAAAATTTAAAAATTGATCCATACATAAACACTAACGCCATAGATATGCAAGTGACGTCCATAGAACTAATGAAAACAAAACAGTATCTGTCTATATTTCTGAGATGAGATATTATGTACACTATTTACATTATTCGGACTATTGTCCTCATCGTTGTCGCCATGTTTATCACAACGTTTCGGCCGGCCGTTGTACGCTCCGGCCTTCTTTAGGTGGTTGTAATGTCGAACTGAACCCTTTATTTCGCTCACTGGGGTAGACTGTTCTAGTTCTACGTGCCATGTCTAATTGATGTCAGTTATCTCCTGTTAATTCCCCTCTCAAAGTTCTCCACCCACTTAACCAGGTAATGAACTCACACTCTTTGGGTCCTGGCACTGGATCTAACTAACGCCTTTATCCACTGTGCCATGTGTCCTTGATGAAATAAAGGGTTCAGTTCGACATTCCAACCACCTGAAGCAGGCCGGAGCGTACAACGGCCGAAAGTTGTGATAAACATGGCGACAAAGATGAGGACAATAATCCGAATAATGTAAATAGTGAAAACAAAACAACATAAAAATTTGAAATTTGAAATTTAACTGCATATTATTCCGCTTCCAAAAATTTCTAATGAATGTAAATAAGTAGAGAAACATGCCAAATTTATTTTTAAAAATTCCACTTGTTTTTTATTTAATTATTCCATTGTATTTAGCCTATATTTTCAACTCACCTAAGGCTATTTAATTGGTGAACAAATATACAATCAAAACGGCTTACAAACGCAACACATTGAAATACCGAATACCATACGATCGCCGAAGTTAAACAATGTCGAGCATCTTCAGATCTTCCTACCTGGGTGATCGCTTTGGAATACCAGGTACTGCAAGCTTGGAAGCTCAGGTGGTGTAATGGATAATGGCTCTGAATTGTTAATCGGAGAGACAATGTCTATGTTCGTTATATTCATATATACGCAAGTACTCCTGTGATTCGTATGAATCCATCTCTTCTCCTCCCGGCTATGGGTTAATTAGTGCCAGTTACCTCCTCCTACATTTCGAAACTGCTTCTAGGAGAAGCGCTCAGGACTATAAATATTCTGCGATATTTTTCTCATTCTCTTCTTACCTCGCTTATTCTTCAACATGCAATCTCTCGCGAAGAATGCTGTTCCTTTGGGAAACGCATGAACAATACACACACACACACACACACATGTATGTACGCACAATCATTCACTACACATTCTTTGGACAAAAACGATTTTCACATTCATTTGACGCTCGCATCATTGTCTTTGTCGCCCGTATACCTTCGTTGTTAATAAATTATCATTTGTTTGTACATATATATTGGTTCTTGTCGCTTCTTTGCATTTTTTTCACGTGGACTCACATCCTGAGTCCGCCACTTTGTTAATGGGTATTTCAGGAGATACATGTTTATTTCTTAACTCAAACACCGACGTTACTAACGCCCAAAAGAAGTTAGGAAACGCCTACACCGGCCTGCAACATTAGCGATACTTATACCACTAAACTATTATTATCTCCAAACAAAAAAAGTAATTCTCATAATATAAAAATATTGAATAACATGCGAAGAGTTGTTAAATAGTAAACAAAAAATAAATTAATTAAATATAATTATTGTTCCACTAATTATTCTGTGTCTGCTATTCGCTTTTTCATTGTTTCTTGACTAATGCAAACAGTAGCTGAAGTTTGAGGGAGAGAAAAATGAAGACGGAAAAGCTAGTCAAATATAGAACGGAATCTACTTCTGAACGGTGACTTGTGTACAAAGGTTACGAGTCACACTGACCTAAGTGAAGTGATCAAAACAGTAAAGATGGCGATAAGTAAGTATGTAAGTAAGTTATGGCAATAACCCCAGCAACACTTTAACTCTTTCTTCAAAATGATACAAAAAAGGCCGAAGAACGCAATGATAGAACCTTAATGATGAATAAACAGTATACAGATAACGATGCTTGAAGGATTTGTGGCAATGGTACTGGCAATATTTACATATTAAAAATATGTAAGAGAATACCAAGTGCTGTAAACTTGGATGTGCGGGTGGTGTAATAGATAATGGCTCGGAATTGTTAATCGGCAAGCCGAGTTCTAATTCCAGTTTGGTTCGTTATATTCACATACGTGCAAACAGCCTTGGGAAAGATACGTATCCACCTCTTTTCTCCCATAACTATGGGTTAACTAGTAAGATTTGTACAACCAAACCATTATTATGTCTAAAACTTCAATTTGCTTACAAAATATTTAGATTTCAGCATGATAAAAATACATTTTGGATTTCGTTTCATAAAAAAAATATAATCAAAACGAAGCTAAACGTTATACACTTAAGTGGGACTGTTTAGATAGACGAACGCGATAAGATCATCAAAACGAAATAAGTACGAAG
Source organism: Acanthosepion esculentum (assembly GCA_964036315.1). NCBI lineage: Eukaryota > Metazoa > Mollusca > Cephalopoda > Sepiida > Sepiidae > Acanthosepion > Acanthosepion esculentum. The sequence goes on along the minus strand of OZ038492.1, from coordinate 58,748,842 downwards.
TCATCATTGACCGGGGTAATAAAAATAATTGTCTCTTATTTTTTCCTTTATTCAATTCATTATCATAGAAACAACAAAACTCTCTGGTCAACTTCAGGTGTCTTTGTTTTTTCTAATTTTTTTATATAACTACCAAGTATGACGTTAATGATATTTCGAATGAATAAATGTATATTGACAATTCCTCATCTAAAAATCAAACATAATTGTCTTTTTTTCAATTTTATAAACGCAGCATGAGGATTTCATAAAAAATACTTCATCACTTCCGCCGTCCCTTATATAAACAAATCGACAAACCTAGTGTAGGAATGCAACACAACGGCTATTTTGATATGATTATTTTTACAACCGCCATAGGATTAAATTCAGGTTTTATTATTCACATTACAGAGAGAGAATTTATTTGCTATTTCAAATAAGCTGGTATCCGACTTGATATGATTTACACAAAAAAAGCTTTATTTCGTCGGTGTATGTCAGGATGCACACCTAACATGAACTTCTTTGTAGGTCAATGGGGATCTACTATCTGCAGGACAGATCTCCGGTTCCAAACCCGCCCTCCGGAGATGCACAAAAGTTTAACTATTGGCAGTATGACCGTCTATTCCATAACTCACGCTAGTGACAGACATGTTATGCAAATGTAAAGATAGAAATTATTGATTTGTGTGGTGAAGTTTTAAACTTTTCTTCTCTTTCGTTCTGCCCTTAGTGACACGAGTGAGATTTGCCAGCTGACACAACGACGCAATATCATCCATATATATATATATATATATATATATATATATATATATATATATATATATATGCGTACGTGTGTGTGGTACGTATGTATGTATGTTTTATGATTATGAAAAGGAAGAAGGCTTTGAAGCGGTTCCTTTACCCTAAACTTTTGAAATTCTGCATTTTATCTCAATTCGACAACTGACATCAAACGCAAAACTGATCAAATCCTAAGAGACACACAGATTTTGTCATAAACTGATATGAAAAGATAGATAGATAGATAGATAGATAGATAGATAGATAGATAGATAGATAGATAGATAGATAGATAGATACGACGGGATGGTAAAATGTTCTTCATCTCCCCACCAAAATAACCTTTTCCATACAGGAAATATTCGGCGTCCATTGACCGAGCATTTAGTGCTACTGTCAGCTGAATTTTTTTTTCTTAAAACTGTTTTTCAGTAAAATAGATTTCTCAAATCCATTAAATGTTATAACTCATTCTAATATTGATAGGAATTTCTTTCCAAATATTTTTGTTGTATGGTAAGTTAATAGCTTGATTATATCATTATTTCCATCACATGTGATATCTATTTTTTCTGTTGCTGTTGGAAGTGTTCAAGTGATGAGCTACTTTTGTTTTTTATAGATATTTGTGATATTATGACGCCATTAAGGTCTAATGAAGGGTAACCTTCTTTAATATTTATGGAATTTAACTGTTTGAAGAGATTGCAGATACTAATTAGGAGATAGATAGATAGATAGATAGATAGATAGATAGATAGATAGATAGATAGATAAGAAAAGATTGAGATAGAAAAATTTGAACATAGATAGATAGAAAGAGAGAGAGAGAGAGAGAGAGAGAGAGAGAGAGATACGATCGAGCTTGTTCTGTTAGATAATGTGTCACCCAAACGTCGAATTTTGAAACAAAGCCAAGTCTCTTCAAATAGCGAAAGGCAGTTGAGATATCAATTTACAAACACTTAAAAATCTCTTCCGTCGAAATCTTAGGTTTATTCTCCACGATGTTAAACAGAACGACTTTATCAACACCGTATGATCGCTCGGGGTGTGGTTGACCTTTGCAATCAAAATCACCCTGACGAAATCACTTTTTGAATGTCCGAAGAACTGCAGCCGACCCAAAAGAACCTCTGAACGTTTTTTTTTTTCTTTATCGCAGTTTCCGACACTTCCTCCTTTCCGAAATTCATAGTTCTGAAATGGCTTATTATTATCTCTCTTAACTGGTTATTAGATTTCCAAAGGTGGTATAATATCCCGAGGTGTCGATGTGTTTAGTTACGGAATGAATTATTGCGCATGTGAGGATTCTCATACAGATGACATATACAGTTTCCAGCATATAGTTATTCCAGAGATGCTCTTTATCTAATTTTCTTCTGATCCAAACTAATGTATTTACTTGGTTCAAAGGCAAATACAAGTTTTTTGGTCCTTTTTATCATCACTTTCTTCATTGAGATTCATTCTTCATGTATTTCACTTGAGATTTTATCGCCAGCAATATCATCTGCCTTGACTGCCCATAGAGTAGTGAGACTGAAATTGATATAACAGAAAAACATATTGGCAAAGTATATGTTTTTTAAAAGACGAAACTCAGTGAAATAATTTCAAACTGTGGAAGAGAACATGCTGAATAAAACAGAGGACAAATATGCTGTCCTCCCAAAATGAAACGAATCTTGAACAGTCTTATTTTATTGAAGCTGTTTGAACATATTTCTTTCTAACAGTCTGAAACTGAGGCAAACATAATATTAATACAATAGAAGACAATAGATGTTCTCTAAATCAAATCCTATTCATTCTCATTTCTCTGCAAGCCGTTCTACCATATTCCATCGAATTTCTCTGCAAGCCGTTCTACCATATTCCATCGAATTTCTCTGCAAGCCGTTCTACCATATTCCATCGAATTTCTCTGCAAGCCGTTCTACCATATTCCATCGAATTTCTCTGCAAGCCGTTCTACCATATTCCATCGAATTTCTCTGCAAGCCGTTCAACTCCATTGTATTTATTAGCAAGCCGAATTACTATGTTATATTTCTCATCAAGCCGTTCAACTATATTGTACTTTCCTGCAAACCGATCTGCTATATTGTACTTTCCTGCAAACCGATCTGCCATATTGTACTTTATGCAAGCCGTTCTCCTATATGGAATTTTTCGGTAAACCGTTCTGCTATATTGTATTTCTTGGCAAGCAGTTTTTCTATATTGTATTTTTCTGCGAACCGTCCTGCAATTTCTTTTCAAGCCATTCTTCGATATTATATTTTTCTGCAAGCCGTTTTGCAATTTTGTATTTCTCGGCAAGTCGTTCTTCTATATTGTATTTTTCTGCAAACCGTTCTGCTATATTATATTTTTCGCCAAGCCTTTCTCATATATTATATTTTTTTCAAACCGTTCTATTTTTTCTCGGCAAGCTATCCTATATTGTATTTTTCTGGAAACCTTTCTTCTATATTGTATTTCTCGTCAAGCCGTTCTTCTATCAGTATCTGTCTATATTTCTGAGATGAGGTATTATGTACACTATTTACATTATTCGGACTATTAAAATCCATATCTCTAAAGCCAACTCTATAGTTAAGGTACGTGGATGACACCTTCATACTCTGGACACACTTGGAAAATGTTCAGGTTCTACTGGACCATGTGAACTCAATAAGACCTTCGATACAGTTCACGATGGAGAAAGTTATTAACAACACACTCCCATTCCTGGATGTTCTAATATCTCGAACAGAGCATGGGTTCAAGACATCCGTATACCGTAAACCGACATTCATCGGACAGTACCTCAATTTCAACTCCCACCATCCATACAGCGTAAAGAAAGGGATCGTCCGTTGCTTACAATACCGAGCAAAAGTCATAAGTGGCGACCCAGAGACATTACATAAAGAATTGGTCAGTATAAGTAGTACCCTACAACGTAAAAACTACCCTGGGTACATGGCAGCAGCCAAAATAAACTGGGATAGGCGAGTACAAGAGGAGAACAACAACACTCAGAAAATAGTCTGCCTTATGTGAAGGGGTTTTCAGAGAAAATACAAAGGATCTGCGGTCCATATAACATCAGGACAACCTTCAAAAGCTTGACGAGACTTCGCAGTAAGACCCCCCCATAGAGGAGAACATGACTAACGACTGTGTGTACGCTATCCTGTGCAGCTGCGGAAAGAAATATAAAGGTGAGACACGCCTCCTCCTTAAGGTAAGGCTTCAAGAACATCAGAAAGCTGTAAAACGAGGGGAAGTAGAAAAATCAGGCGTAGCTGACCCCATCACTGCCCTCTGTGGGATCAGGTTGAGATCATAGACAAGGATCACCATTGGAAAACTCGTAAACGTAAGGAAACATATACTAGGCCACAAAAATCTCCTGAGCCGACCAAGCATAGAAATGAATACAATATGGGAACCAGTAATAAGGAGTGCCAGAGAAAAGCGATAATAACAAAAAAAATTGCAATATGAGCTCTGGTAAAAATGGTTGCTGAAGACATTAGGTTTATAATACCCAGAAATTCATACACAGATGTCCTCAAGGACACATGGCACAGTGGATAAAGACGTTAGTTAGATCGGTTGATAGGAGTGTGAGTTCAATACCTGGTGAAGGCGGTGGAGAACTTGGAGAGGAGAATTAACAGGAGATAACTGATAACTGACATCCATTAGACATGGCACGTACAACTAGAACAGTCTATCCTACTGAGCGGAATAAAGGGTTCAGTTCGATATTCGAAGAAGGCGGGAGCGTACAACGGCCGAAACGTTGTAATAAATATGGCAACAAAGATGAGGAGAATAGTCCGAATAATGTAAATACCGTTCTTCTATATTATATTTCTCGGCAAGACGTTCTACTATATTCTATTCCTCGGTAAGCCATTGTACTGTAAATTTGCACTCTTAATAGAATAGAGAACAAATATTGTGTGTCTCAACATCATGAGCCTTTCTCTGCACGAACTTTTTCCCAATTCTAATGTCAACATTGAAGCAGATATGAAATTTGCTATTGATTCATGTCGGCCAATGTCTACTTCTGTTTTTCTGATTCTGATTTCTCATCATTCACCGATTGGGCATTTCTATTTTTCGCAGCTGTCATCTTATTCAACCAAATAATCATTATTTATGAAGTTTTGCATTGACAAGATTTCTTGCGTGACATGCTTATCTCGCTAATGATTTTTGGAGTATTACCTCTTCACGCAGATACGCTAATTCAAAAATAAATTAATATGGCGGAGGAGACGCTTGTTCGAGGTCACATAGAATCCAGCAGCTGCGAACACTGGTCTTCTAATCACTTATGTCATTCATAATTAGACATTTGACGCAACAATGGCTTTATTCTCCCTGTTTAATATTTGTAGATTCAGCCTTACAACGGGAGATTTAATTTAAATTAAAAAATTACGGGTCCGCCATATGTGAGCACTTATTAAAGAGTAGATTTTGTGCAGCTAATTTTAGTGTTGACCGGTTCACCGTGTTGTCCCGGTCACACTCGTTATTTCACCTTAATGAGCTGGAGGCACTTTACATCGTGTCCCGCAAGCCTTCCTTGTGTAAACAACGTGAGTGTTTGTTGGGGCTCGCTCTCATTTGCCTCTAGCTACTTTTGCTCATGAATTTTTCCCCTCCTCCTCCACATTTCCTTTTCATTGTACATTTTCTGTGTTTTTTTTAATTTAAATTAAATCTCCCGTTGTAAGCCTGACGAGCGGGAGCGAAACCGGTTGCTTCGCCCGTTTTTAATATGTCTAGGAATATCAAGTTTCATACGTTTATTTTGTACCTTCAAAAATATCTTCATATATATATATATATATATATATATATATATATATATATATATATATATATATATATATATATATATATATATATATATATATGCGGTGCGATGGGTAAATTGTGGCCTAAATGACGCAAAAATGAAAATAATACTGACATCTCCTTTTAACAGATATATTTTCCAAAATTACACAAAAATATTTCGAAATACTAAAGAGTAAATAAATTCATTAAAATCGCCATTGGCTTCAATCACGACCTCCAGACGCCTTCGGAATCTCCTGCAACACTTCTGGATGGTCTCCTTGTTTAAATTAGTGAATGCTGGTATAATTCTTGCCTTCAGTTTATCTTTGGTGTTACAGGGAGTGTTGGTTGTCTCTCGGTCAACTGTACCCCACACATCATAATCAAGTGGGGGTGCTGTCTGGGAAGTTAGGTGTCCAGAAGTAAGGGGTGATGTGGTCGCAAATATTCTCTAGCAGCCATGACTGGTTTCTCCTGCTTCTGTGGTATGGCACAGAGTCCTGTTGCCGGTCATAGGGCTTTCCAGCATCCAAACTCTTGACACAGGACAGCACTACCTTCTCAAGTCACTTGATGTAGGCCTCTGTGATGAGCCTGACGTCCTGTGGGAATATAAATGGGGGCATAACGTTGCCATCACTAGTGATCACTCCAAACACTTTCGTAATTACCATTAGGTTCATCCAACTCTTTCCAAATCCACTGCACTGTCCTCTGATTGACACCCAAACACTCTGAAATGTCCGAATTGGAGCGTCTGGTGCGAATGCCAAGCAGTACAGCATACAGTTTCCAAATTTCTGACGGTGTGAACTGCGACATGGTCCTCTATTTCTCATAGCCGGTGTCCAACTGACCCTACTATACTGTGCCGTCGACAAAATCCAAAACAAAGCGCATGTGAGAAATTTAAAAAAATAAAATAAAATGGCGACAATTTACCCACCGCACTGTGTATATATATATATATATATATATATATATATATATATACACACACACACATATATATATATATATATATATATATATATATATATATATATATATAAATGAGAAATCGGAGAGTCGTGTTTGAATTTCATAATTTTCTGAGACTTTATTTGATTAACTGACTTAAAGTTCAATTAATCTGAATTGAAAAGGCTAATATTACTAACTTTTATTTTTAAATATCGTAGGAAAACATTTTTTACACGGAAGTATTTAGGTATAGATACATCTATTATTAACCTGGTGTTTGTGAGACTTATGTAAGGGGAAGTAATTGCAGTATAACTGCATGACGAATATAACGTAAATACTTTTTTATATAATTTTTTAACTGCCCAGTAATTTTAAAAAGTTTTAATATGTCATCGAATTTTAGGTACTTTGGCTTTATCGTCTTACTTATGAAGATGCTTGTTGATGAAATGATAGTGTATTAGCAGTATTTTTTTAAAATTTACTATTGTTATCGCTTATAATGTTGTGTATGTATTTGTAAAAGTCTGAACGTTTATACTAATACAAAAAGAATCCAAAATCCTTTTAAAATGTTGGTCGTCGCTAATTTGTACTTAGCTTTTCGATTTACAATTACTCAATATATTTTCACTTAATAACAATATCCTCTAACCTACATAAAGAAAGATTTTAAAAGATTTAAAACTTTATAAATTATTATAAGTCATTTTCTTAATGAAAACAACTCTTTTAAAAATTCATTATTCGAATTCTGTTTTCTTAAGACAGTTGTTTCCATAATATATGTTATTCATACAAGCAATAAAAAGCGTTTCTTATTAATGTTTCAGTTTTACGTAATTTTTATTTTACGATTCATAGCAGATTTTCTGTAATTCGGCATTCTGTTTTACTAAAAGTAATGGAGGATTTAAATTCTCCAAGTAGTTCTGCTTTTGACTAATGTAAGCTTAATGTATGTAAGCCTACAGTTTCCAAATTTCTGACGGTGTGAACTGCAACATGGGCCTCTATTTCTCATAGCCGGTGTTCAACTGACCCTACTATACTGTGCCATCGACAAAATGAAAAACAAAGCGCATATAAAACAAATACACAAATGCCATATGATTAAAAACTTTAATAACTACTGATTACATAGAACAAATCTAATTAAGATATCTAATAAATTGCCTTTTTTAATATATGTTTTATACATATAATAGCTGGCCACAAAATATAATTTCTCGAAATTTCATAAATTGAATAAGTGGGTGTAACAGATGTAAAGAATATTTTCACCAACATTTTCGAATAAATATCATTTCTAAAAGAATTTCATTCATTTGTGAGTAAGTCAAGAAACTTACATTAAAATCTGACAATTATTTGATTTTTGAAAGAATTACCAATCAACGTTTTTTCACCACAAAAAGTCACTAAAATTTCCGACACTAATCTTTGCCCATGTGACACACAAAAAAAGACAAGATTTTTTACTAAAATTTCGAACATTCTTAAAAGAATAAAAAAATATAATTTAATAATCCTTTAGGCTTTCTTCTTAATAATAACAAAGATTTTGACGATAAAACATTGTGTTTATTTAGTTTGGGACAATTTTTCATCATGGTATGCTAATATTTTAGCAAGTGAGTGAATGTACTCAATATATAGTCGGCCAATCAAAGAAATTCGAGAGGTAAACACGATTAGGGATATAGATTGTTTGTAGAAGGCTTTCTGTGTAAAAAAAAAAGTATTCTACAAATCGTCTACAGTCCTAACAAAAAGAACGAAAAACACTAGATTCCATAAGTGATATAAGACATACGGAAAACATCTCCCTGCCCCAAAAATCCCTTCATTTTTTATTTCAATGACAGAAACGTGTCAGAAAATGCCGATTTTTCGTCATCTTCCTCGTCATGCTTCTATTTAGTCAAAAGACCTACTAATATACAATAAATATTATTAGTTTTAGTATCAATATTATCATTATTGTTGTTTCTTTCATCGGCCTATTATATCGACATATAATAAGAAGCATACATGGATGATCTTTCTTTGCAATCATATTACCTAAAAATGTTCAGATTACCCTCTGTGTTTGATATGTTCAAATTCACACGCATTTCTTTCTCTTTATATATATATATATATATGTATATCTTCCTTCTTTCTATATATATATATATATATCTTTTTCTCTCTCTTTATATATATATATATATATATATATATATATATATATATATGTGTGTGTGTGTGTTTGCGTGATCGCCTTTCAATTTGACAATGCCGTATCAAATGGCATTTCGATTTTTCGAAATATCACCGATTTCGACAAATGGCGTCATTTTCTTTGATCTTTAAGGCTAAAATGTCGCCCAGAAGCTGACCTGAAGTGTCTATAAAATTCCTCTTTCTGTAATTTTACTTCAAGCCATACACAAAATCCTGACGCCTTCTCTCAATGAAGTTCTTATCGGCTTTCCTGGAATTAGGATTTGTCACAAAGCGAATACCGAACGAGATTGGAAGAAACGCTGGGTCAATTTCAGATGAATAAATATTTATTATAGACGACGTCAGTATTAGAAATTTTACAAGTACAGAAATGTAGTTGGTAGTATTTAGGTGCACACATTTTTATTACGTCAAGTTGTTTTGAGATGGCCAGGGAATTGGGACATTCCTTCCAATACACAGGTCTGGAACAATGTTAGTGGTTCATTTAACAGTACCTCTTTCATCAACAGGATACCTGAAATACACAAATGCCATATGATTAAAAACTTTAATAACTACTGAGTACATAGAACAAATCTAATTAAGATATCTAATAAATTGCCTTTTTTAATGTATGTTTTATACATATAATAGCTGGCCACTCGTATTCGAGAATGCCCGTCTACTAGGGCTGCTAGCCAATCCCTGTTGCAGACGCCCGCTCGGGCGCAACTGTGTCAACAGTCACAGAACCCACCTGTGGTTTATGCTGCAAATATGCTGAGCACAACTTAGTAACTGTTTCTAGGGGGGAGCGTGTTATCTAACGTGGTCAACAATCTTAACCGAGCCAGGTCATTCCCGCTTCAAACCCTCAGTCACGATGGCTTGTGACTTCGTACTAGCACAGAGATCGAGGGTTCCGTCTACCCAATTTCCATCACAAGGCTTGGGTCAACCCACGGTATGACGTTCTACCCACTCGCACTTATATATATATAGATATGGGCGAGTGGGTAGAACGCTCGCTGTTACTCTGTTCATGACCATCATTAGTTAAAATAAATTAATTAAAAAATATCTTCAGACAATACTATTCCTGTTTCCTTCCCAGGGGTGGGAGTACGTACAAAGCGAATCATTAGGTGAGAGAGCACAACCATAGAACCTTATCTATCTATCTATCTATCTATCTATCTATCTATGTCTCTCAGGAGTACGTACGAAGCGAATAGATAGATGGAAGTACCGAAACGTAGAACCCACCCATCTCTCTTACCAGCTTCCCCCAGGACTACATACAAAGCAAATCGGTGGGTGAGAGTATAAAACCGTAGAACCCCGAGTGTGTGTGCGTGTGTGTGTGTGTGTGTGTGTGTGTGTGTGTGTGTATGTGTGTGTGTGTGTGTGTGTGTGTCTCTCTCTCTCTCTCTCTCTCTCTCTCTCTCTCTCTCTCTCTCTCTCTCTCTCCAAGAATACATAATAGTGAATCGGTAGATGAGAGTATCGAACCGTAAAACCCACCCTCACCCTCTCTCTCTCTATCTATCTATCTATCTCTATTTCTTTCTTTCTTTCTCTCTCTCTCTCTATCTCTCCCTCTCTCTCTATCTCTCTCTCTTTCCTTCGAGGAGTACATACAAAGCGAATCGGTAGGTGGGAGTAAAGAACCGTAGAGCCCCCACCCCAACTCACTCCCCCTTCTCCTCAGGAGTACATAAAAAGCGAATAATAGGTGGGAGTATCGAACCGTATAACCACTCTGCCCTCTGTCTGTCTGTCTCTCCCCCTCACTCTCTCTCTCTCTCTGTCTCTCTCTCTCAATACTGCGTATGTAGTAAAGCCTTATAATTTTACTTTTGATATCTAATAATTAGCGATATCACCTGCCACGCCTTTGATGGACCCACCCGTTGCTGATATAATCTTTTGAGCTAAGTAGAAAACACGTCAGTGAACAAAGACGCTGACAGTTGGCCGGAAGAGACGTCAAAATCTGACCGGGGTTTTTACGTACAAATTAATCAAAGCAATCATTTATTTTATTGATCTGAAAATGATGTGAAAGAAGAGAAAAGAGGCTTTCACTCAGCAAGTCCGTGTCATTGCACGAATTTCTTTTTACTGGTATATTCAGCTTATATGTAATGCAAACGTAATGTCGAAAGCCCGTCGCTACTCTATCGCTATTTTTATGCTCTAACATGTTCCTTAGTTGACGTACTTTAATAATTAAACCTAATCTCTCATATAAACAGGGGTGAACCATTTTGGGGATCTGGTATGATGCGGGGCCGGTGCGTACTATCCTCGAAGCTCCTGACCGGAGGGTGCAAGCAAGATTGCGGGCCCAGACACTGCTTTGTGACTCTCGCAATCTTATCAACATCTACCAACATTTATATACGTTACAAATTAAGCTCAAGACATCTTGTAGAGTAATTAGCGTGAAAATAAAAGAAATAAACGGTCTTCAAATACGGGTCTACAAATTTAAATTAATTTTATTACTGAGTATTTGTTTTCCTTCAAAATGAAAGAAACGAATTACAAAGATCCCTACGAAATAAATTTGTACAAAAATATTTACGTCTTTCCTTACAATACAACAGAACCAGTTGCGTTAGTATAATAGAAGTAAGAGAATATGTTTACATAAGGAGAGTGTCACGTATTTACGTTGTTTATGAATGCGTGTAATTTTCTAGTATCAGCATGTCCGTTTCAAGTGTGCTTAATTTACTTTAAAATCGCTAAACCTTGTAAAAAGTTACTCGAAGAAAATATGTGAAATGCTGAATAATAAATTATACAAACGGTTTTGAGAATTCAGCTTGTCCACCACAAGAACAATCGACCCTGGTCAAAGGTTTACAGAAGAACTGAAAACTTAACATCACAATTATTCATAAGAAATAAATAGGCTCGAAGAAGATAAATATTAGCTTTCTAAACTCAGATTTTTTTTCGTTAATAAATATTTTCCCAATTTTTAAGTATGTATTTTTACGAGGGAAAATTTTGTTGATCATTCTTTGGAATGATCCTACAAATTTTGCGGCAGACGATAAATATAGATGTATGATTTTTCAAAGGCGATCGGTTAATATATGCGAATGTGGATGTTCAAACTGGAGCCTATATCTTGTTAAAAAGTAAGTAAATTTTGAGCTTAAGTAATATTAAAATTTATATGTACTTTTCTACAATTTTTAATGGGGTTCCACAGACTGACGATGAAAGGGTGAAATATTCTCATTGTGGGTTAGTTCTTTTCAGCTTTTTTTTTTCATTGATTGTTTTGGTCGTGCTAAGTCTCGAAAAAAATATATAAAAATCACTATTTTTTATCCATAATGTTGAATATGTTAAAATTATTCAACTTTTTAATAAGAGAAATCTCATGTAGACTTTAAAAATTGCCACAAAATTGTTGATTTGTTTAAGATAGATTTATTACATATTTACAATTTATTTAAGATCTATTATATAATATCTCTAATTTGTGTTTCGATATTAGACTTATTTTCATTTTTCCTAGTTTAATACCTAACCTATATTACACATGATCTACTATTGTACATAATTAGGTTTGAAAACTGAGATATACTACAGTGGGGGTCTCCTTATCACAGATTCAGTGGGGGCATACGAGACTCTTCCACCGGTTCTGGTACGATGGGAGGTGGGCAGTGTTTGGGACTACACATTTAAAATTTAGATTGATTTGTTTTTACGGTTTATCAACACTTCTTATGTTATTTAAAACCGAAGCAGATTTTGGATTGTAAGAATATTTTTTTCATTTTTGCGAGTGAATATCGCAAGATTTTTTTTAATAACAGTATTTTTTCATATGCAAGTATTACTATTTAACCCATAGCGGGGAGAGGAGATGGATGTATATCTTTCCATAAGGGTATTTTCGAGTAAGTGAATGTAACGAGCTTGACTAGATTTCTAATTCCAAGTCGCTATCCAACCAGATATGGAATTCAGAAAATAAACCAAACGAAAACCTCAATTTGTAAATGGTGTGTTTGGGTCTTTTTTTAAACCAGCGAGTAGATGTGTTTCTGGTAGCAACAGTACGCACCCAAACTGTAAAACCATGTTTGTTCCACATCTTGTAACAAAAACGCTATGGAAGTACAGATAAAAGCTATTTAATTGGTTATAATAAAAAGTCGATACAGTTTCCTTTTAGCTATACTTTCGACTTCTGTTTTATTTCCATTATTCTAGTTTAAACACATCTACATATATCTACTTATACCCATATATAGGACCAGATATTTTTAATTAGATGTCTGAAAAATACTCTATATAAAAATGCATATTTTTACATTTGTAAATTAAATTAGATATATTAATACATTCATTGTTGTATTGGCTATTTGAAACCATGGCATTTCTTGTCTTCTTTTTTTCATGTTTCTCTTTCTTTCTTTTTTCGGTAAGCATGACTTTCCACAGATTCCTTTTCTTTATTTGCTTTGAATTGCCAAGAATTTTTGGAAAAGATAATGGACTGATCTCCCGTTTTCTTTGCTATGGTTTTGAATTCAAAATTGCCTTTCACCTAGACTGGCTACAAACCAAGGTTAGAAAACTCAGCCTATTCTGTGATTTAAAGCATTGAAAAGGTTGTGAATTCAAAGGAATTGCGACTACCGAAGTCACTAACATACGTGGTAGCCAAGAAGGAATATTTCCAGCCCTCATTTTCCCCATTATAGGCATTATTATATCCGTGGTTTAGTAACACCTTAATACACGGACGGTATGGGCACGTGGCCGATTTAGAACATTCTATTTCTGACTATGTGCACCGGATTCGAATCTCACTATGCACGATATCTCAGAAAGCTGATTTCTTGATGTTATCGACCTGCGAAGGCGATTCCAGCGTGAAGTCACTTTGGAAAGTGCCTGAAAACGATACTATAGTTTGACGCAAAATTGTTATGTAACGTTGTGCCACATCTAAGTTACGCTTGGAAAATCAGTTTAGGTTGACTGAGATTCTGAAAAGAAATATTAACATAGTTCTGCTTAGATTTCCACTGATTGTTAGTTACAAATTTTGAGTTGTTGAAGTTCGTCAGCCCGGGAAGGCAGTCTATCTAGGGAAAAGGAAAGCTCCGATTTTAAACACCCGCTGCCTTGCGGACATATCCAAATATGGAAAACACTTTATAAGTAAATCCAGTCTGTTGGCTTTCAACACGAACAAACTTCCGGCAACTCATGCATCCAAACCGATCCCAAATATAATATATCCTGTATTCCTTTGTATCTTGTTGGCACGGCCAAGTGGGGGAGCATGGGGTCTGGATGGCACTCACGCTCACCACTAAAGGACTGAATTTTGGCCAAACAGGGTGGTAATATTTTTTCGCGAGATAAACAGATGCCTAACATTAGTAATAGGAATTGTTTTCTGATATACTGAGTTAGTGTATTCTGATTATTCAACTTTGTTCACCATCTAATAATAGTAGTAGTCGAAGCAGCAGCTGCTGGCTTCATAGGCGCTGGGATTAAATATTTTGTGTTAATATCTATTTATATCAGAAGTAGTATTACCTGTTTGAACCCGGGTAACCTCATGATCTGAGCAAATATTTTAAAGCTTCAAAATTGGGACAAGAAACGCATGAAAATGGACTTTTCTAAAGTAATTTTCAAGGACGAATTAAAGTGACATTTGATTAACCTGATGGCTGGGTCAGGAGATGGATTTTATCCAATTCAGATGTGCCTGTGGCTAATAGAAGGCAACAGGGAGGCGGTAGTGATATGATATGGACTGGAATTGTCAACCAAACCCTTATTGGACCATTCAAATACATGAAGGAGTTAATTTGAACAGCGTTAACTATTGCGATTGAAGTAAATTGTGAATATTTGGTTTTGCCTAATAACGTCAGACGGTAGTTTTTTTAGAATACATCAAAATACTTCAATAACTTCAATAAAATATATTGAGACTACCTAAAATGGTTAATTTGCTGTGTAACACCCGCGCTCAGTTCGGATTAAAATTTTCCAAAATACTTACATTTATGTGTACATGCTCAATTTGAATCTGGCTTGATAAATTTGATAAAATCCACCGTTTGGGGGTTATCGACAGTAAAAGTTCGCATTCATTCGCGTCGTTGGCGGTAGATATTACTCGCGTTGTTAGCATGCCTTTGCTGCGGAAAGCTAAACGCGGAAGACGACGGAAAGCTAAGCGCAGAACTGATCTTTCTTGTCTAAATTTGTCTCAATTACTGCGCACAAGAACTATTTACGTAGAAACACTCAGTTTGCGCAATGATACCTACAGTGATAGCTATTCTGCAGCGAATGTATGCAAACAACGTCAGTAATGGCTGCCCGAATGAAACCAAGCTTTTACTATTTATAACTCCAACACGGTAGATTTTATCAAGCCAGATTCGAATGAAGCATGTACAATTACACATAAATGAAAGTATTATGGAAAATTTTAATGCGAACTGAGCGCGGGTGTCACACTGCAAATTAACCCCTAAAATTTTAAATCAGGCTTTCTTGTGATGTCTAAATTGATTGTTTAAATTTTGACATTTTTTTTTCAAACCCAATTGAAATTGAAATTCACATGATTTGCTTAATAAATTCGTACTGAAGAATGACATATTTTCGGCAGTGTCCATTAATATTAGAAATAGCATTGCCTGTCCAAATCCGACACATTCCGTGCCTAAAATGTCAGCGTGCCCTTCCTGTTCGATGTCGCTTCAACTTTATAGTCATAGTAATACCAGAAGTAGTAAGCATTGTAGCCTTCTGATGCTAAGATTTCATGCTATTAACCACTGACTACGTTTTGTTTGTATTCATGGAATTCTTTGAATAAACTCGATATTTCCAAATCGAAATTGTTAGAAACGGTAGCGACTCGGCCTGTTCTAATTTGAAACGTTGTTTTATCTGCAAAAAGAAACTTCGTTTATTCAAATGTTATCCTTAGTGACAAATATTTTTGTTGAATAAACCTCAGAAACAAGCTTAACTCAGAATTATCTCCATCATTCCGTTTGTACATATAAAATATCTAGATTTTTAAATAACAGCACTGAAAAGACAGAACTCGATGTGAAAACTAAATACACCTAATTAGAACAGCAGTCATTTTTTTCTTCTATTCTTTTGCGCGCGTGTTTATGTTAGGTGTGTATTTTAAGGGAATTTGTACCTGTTATTATATTTCACGAAAATATAATTTTTTAATGATTAAAAATTTATCTCGGTTAAATTGTAATCATTTAAAATGCTCATACAGTCGGCCTGATTCCAAAATGATATGATATGTGGAACTACGGCCTTTGGGAGTAAAGTTGAACAGTGTGACACACTGACATTCGCATTTATTTATATAGATTATATTTAGACTTTATCGATTTTGGCGTTGAGCTCTCAGTTTGTTTTATATTTTAAGCTTTAAGCTTATTTTATGATTTAGCTTTTATTCTAACTATTTGTATCTATTAGATCATTGAAAAAGTTCGTGTCCGATTAGAAATTCAAAACAAAATGTTAAATACTCACAAAAAAGATTATTAATCAAGTACATAGATTTTGTTTGTTTGTTTTTACAAAAACTGTTCTACTTTGTTCTACAAGCTTCTTGATCCCACTTTTGTAGAAACTCCGGGATTTTTTATTTTATTTAGAAGAAGGTTGTGAGGTATTTTTCAACTGACTACACAGTGATTTAAATTGTTCTGTAAAGACCGGAACAATCCGAGACGGCCAAGACAAGAGAAAACGGTAAGGCCGGAAAGGTTTCCAATTTGAACTATTTAAGCTTGCACATGATCTGTTTTGCACAAAGCGGTCTTGTGTTGGCGTGGTGGAAAATGACACCTTTACGATTTGTCAAAATCATCCGTTTTTCTCTGGAACGCTCATAACAAAGAGTATTAAAAACTTTTAACGGTTTGAATATCTGAGAAATAAAAATTATGGGAAATTTGTAGTCATATGGATCAATTCTAACAAATTTATTATAGGAGATAAAGAATTGGATATAGAATGGCTGCGCTAGAGGAAGTTCTTTTCCCCGAACACCGCAAGTTGTTACAGAACCAAACATCGCCTCGTCAGTTTTTGAATTTTCTAATGCCCATAATTTTTATCCTCTTCCTCTTCCTTGGCGAGAGAGCCTCTTGATTTTGTTGGAAGACAAAATACAGAGTTCACTCTTATCTTTGTGGAGTGGACTGGTCCTACTAATATCATTCTTTCTTTTTCGGGGCCATCATCGCCCCATCACTTAATTGATAATATATATATATATATATATATATATATATATATATATATATATATATATATACAGTGTAACCCGGATATAAGAGAGTTTTCGGGACCGGAGAAGAAGTCTCTTATATCCGGGTTTATCTTATATCCGGGTTTGGTCTATTATATATACATTAACACAGGCTCTAATTTGGGACCAGAAAAAATATATCTTATATCCGGGTTTCTCTTATATCCGGGTCTGTTATATCCGGGTTACACTGTATAATACACAATTGTACATATTTGGGTTTTTAATTCATGGGGTGTTTTTCACTAGTTGCCCAGTGCGTGTGAGATATTTTGGTGTATGAAGGAGCGAATAGTGACGGATAACTTCTGATGGTAAATGAGTATATTGTACCGAATGAATGGGTCGTGAATCCGATTAGCTAGTGATGACCAACACTGACGAGGCTCTCCGCTTTTTTCAGCCTTCTGCCACAATTACTAATAAATCTTAGACAAAGGTTAATACTTTGGATTTGTATCAACTTGAGGTGTTAAATTAAAGCAACACAACACGTGTGTAGCTTATTGTAGGTTCGATTCCCTTATGTCCTGTCGTAAATTCGTTATAACTGATGTGTACACCAATATAAGAATTGTGACAGGAGGATGCTGAGAATACCGTGGACTGAACAAAATGGACACCAAAAGTTAGAATCAAAAAGAGACGGTTCACGTTTCTGGGACACATAATGCGGAAAGACGGCTTAGAAAATTTGACACGACGGCAAGATGGACAGAGAAAATGATGGCATAACCTGCTTAACGAGCTTGATGGTTTACAACATTTACAAATGGCTAGAAATGCCAGGAAATTTTGGAGAGTCTAGATCGCCCACCTCTGGGTGAGACACGGCACATATAAGAAAAAGATTTCCTACACGCTTTAAAAACTTTTTATTTTAAGCGCTGTTTTCATAACAGACGAAATCGTTTAAATTTAAGAAGTGTGCCAATAACTTAAAAGATTTAAAAACCGTTGTATTCATAAACTCATTAAGAATATAAATTTTACCGTCATGGGTATGACGATAAACTACATCCAGCGACAAGGCCACTGATTTGATGGTTTGGAGTAGCATGGAATTACCCTTTTACTGCTGTTGTTACCAGATTCAATCTGACCCGCGGTAGTAGCGCCAGATATGGGAAATAGTTAACCCCGAAACTGGGGCTAAAACACTATGAAAGTATAACAAAAATTATAGTAAAAATACCAGTAATACATTTACATAGTAAAAAAAAAATGTCAGCAATATATTTCTGTAAGGAAACAAATATTAGTAACAATATATTTTCTGTAAAAAATATTAACAGAAATACAGTTTTACAAAGGAAAAAATACATCAGCAGTACATTTTTGTAAAAAGAAAAAAACTGCGATGCATTTTTTAAAAAGAAATTACCAGCAATACATTTATGTAAAAGACATTACTAATGCTTCGAAGAAAATTATATTTCAGCATTAAATGAACGATAAGGAGTTGATATGCCGCTAAACAAACATTTAGTTTTAAAAAGCTGGCTCATAAGAGCTCTAAGCATTTGCAGTTTAATACTTTTAGAGTCTGTCTATATTTCTGAGATGAGGTATTATGTACAGTATTTACATTATTCGGACTATTGTCCTCATCTTTGTCGCCATTTTTGTCAAGACGTTTCGACCGTTGTACGCGCCGGCCTTCTTCAGGTGGTTGGAATTTTGAACCGAACCCTTTATTTCGATCACTGGGGTAGACTGTTCTAGTTCCACGAGCCATGTTTGATGGATGTCAGTTATCAGTTATCTCCTGCTAATTTTCCCTCTGAAAGTTCTCCACTGCCTGAACCGGGTATTGAACTCACACTCTTTGGGTCTGTCACTGGATCTAACCAACGCCTTTATCCTAATACTTTTATATGGTTGGTATATATATATATATATATATATATATATACCGTCTTCTTTGCTATGTCTGAGAACACAGCGTTTAACAATATACGTGAAGAATTTGCATATTTGTTGCGTGTGGTATGTTGGCCAGAAAGTAAAAATTGAAGGGCGAAAGATAACAAAAAAACAAAACAAATGAAGACTTGAGTATAAAAATATATTGCCAAGTTAAGTTGTTAACGAAAGATACATTCACAAAAATAATTGTACATCACGCAAAATATAAATCTGCAAGTTCATGTCGAAGGTGAGAATGGTGTTGGAAAGTTTTGGTACTGGCTGAAGAGCGTTGTCCTGAAAAGAACAGTTTGGTGGTTGCTGAAGAGCGATGTCTTAAAGAGGAAAGTTTATTGCATATCGTTGTTGCTGGCTAGGATGACTGGAGCGGGAAGTCTAAGATAGCGGCAGGAGCATGAGACCTACTGGAGATGACTTGCTCGCTGGAACTGACTACTGATTGCCTGCTTCTGCTAGCTGGAACAGACACTACACTTCGATTATCGATATCTTGACCATGCAAGGCATATTTTATAGTATTACTTAGTTTTATTTTTGCTTTTGAGGCCTCTTTATATTCTGAACAAGTCATTGGTTAAGCCTTTTCTTCCAGTTGTTTTTCAAAAAATGTGGGAGTGCCGACAGGATACAACATGTGTTTTCAGTCCACCCTTCAAATCTACAAATCTACCATTCGTCCTTTCATTGAATACTGCTGCCATATATGGGCTGGTGTCCCCAATATTCATCTCGAGGTTCTCGACAAAATCCAAAAACGGATATGCAATATGATAGGTCCTGACCTGGCATCTCGATTCCAGTCACTTTCTCACAGACATGATGTAGCTTCATTCTGTCTACTCTACAAATATTTTCATGGCAACTGATATGACACTGGTGTCTTGACTGCATGAATTTAAACGTGCTACTGGGTTGGCATTTCGGTCCCACTCTTTTACTATCGAAACAGTTAAATGTAACCTTCTTTTCTATTCCAACAGCTTCTTCTCTCGCACTTGCCTATAGTGTAACTCCCATGATGCTCCTTCCATGATAACTATAATCTTCAAAAATTTGAATGTAATTTCAATCAACATCTTCCGATACTTTCATCTTGATCCCCGCCCTTCTCTTTGTACTTTCCTCAAACACCACACTTTACTCTTACTTTCACTCTCTGTAGCCCCTTGTGGGCTCGTGGCACTCTCGTATTTCTTGGTGTGAGTTGCCTAAAAAACTGATCATTTATAAAATTACATGGTTTCAATATTTCAGGAACGAACAAATCCATATCGTGCCCATGTTTTTTTGTTTTACTTTCAGATCTGAGAATAAGACAAACGAATCATCTGCGAGAAAATCGATGAGAGTCTTGGATATCATCCAATTCTCTGGAAGGGAAAACGTGTCGCATAAGATAAATTACACTATGGTAAACAGATTTGAGGAATGTGTAAACAACTTCCAGGTTCCGATGGAAACAGAGAAAAATATTTGGAAAGTATACCGCCGCATGCAAATAGAATTCTTGCTTTACGACGATGTTTAAACATTTGATCTCATAAGCCTATTTAAAAATGCTTAATCTTCACAGCATGTTCTATAACCTGGCCTTGAAACAAAGCCGTCTCCGTATATTACCAGAGTTGTATAGGGCGTAAACTCGTCTCGCAGATTATTGTGTACCGGAATGGTGATTCCAGCCAAATTAAACTAACCCTAAAAAAAAAACTCGTAAACAAGGCATATAAAGATAGCAATTATTAATTATTTATAAATATTATTAATAATAATAATATTAATAATAATATTAATAATAATATTAATAAATATATTTATAAATATTATAATATTAATAATGTAATAATATTAATAATAATATTATAAATATAATTTATAAATTATTTAATAGTCACTGACCCCACTAGTATTGATTTATTGCGCTAGGTTTGCCTATCGTCCGGTTCACACTCTTTTTAACAGGAGTAAAGATGTATACCTTGTTCCCTGTTCGAGATTGGATTCCCTGTTTATTCTAAAGTGTTTTGTTTTTTTCATTCTCTTTTACTCCAATTAGGCTCTTGCGTCTTAATGCATTTGTCAACTTGTTTCAAGTGAATTGACTAAAACAAATATATCATGATTTTCTATGTCATAAAACTAATCTATTGTGCATGGTTTTCGATAGAATAGATAGTGAAATCTCTGAAGTACATGATGGAAGTACACGATGGAAGTACACGATGGAAGTACATGATGGAAGTACATGATGGAAGTACACGATGGAAGTACATGATGGAAGTACACGATGGAAGTACACGATGGAAGTACATGATGGAAGTACACGATGGAAGTACATGATGGAAGTACATGATGGAAGTACACGATGGAAGTACATGATGGAAGTACATGATGGAAGTACACGATGGAAGTACATGATGGAAGTACACGATGGAAGTACACGATGGAAGTACATGATGGAAGTACACGATGGAAGTACATGATGGAAGTACATGATGGAAGTACACGATGGAAGTACATGATGGAAGTACACGATGGAAGTACATGATGGAAGTACACGATGGAAGTACATGATGGAAGTACACGATGGAAGTACAGAAATTCAGTCGTCCTTGGCACGACTATAAACTACATCCGGTAGCTTTTAAGAAAATATTTTCGGCTCCAAGAATTAAATTTAGTTGTTGCTGATCGATTCATTTATATTGATGGCGTTCAGGACTAAATAGACTAATTCTTTCATGGAAGAGTTGATGGCACTGGTTTCATGATAACTTTGGTGGAGGACGAGGTTGATTTTCAGTATTTACATTATTCGGACTATTGTCCTCATCTTTGTCGCCATATTTGTCACAACGTTTCGGCCGTTGCACGCTCCGGCCTTCTTCAGGTGGTTGGAATTTCGAACCGAACCCTTTATTTCGATCACTGGGGTAGACTGTTCTAGTTCCACGAGCCATGTTTTGATGGATGTCAGTTATCAGTTATCTCCTGGTAATTTTTCCCTCTGAAAGTTCTCCACTGCCTGAACCGGGTATTGAACTCACACTCTTTGGGTCTGTCACTGGATCTAACCAACGCCTTTATCCTAATACTTTTATATGGTTGGTATATATATATATATTCAGGCAGTGGAGAACTTTCAGAGGGAAAAATTACCAGGAGATAACTGATAACTGACATCCATCAAAACATGGCTCGTGGAACTAGAACAGTCTACCCCAGTGATCGAAATAAAGGGTTCGGTTCGAAATTCCAACCACCTGAAGAAGGCCGGAGCGTGCAACGGCCGAAACGTTGTGACAAATATGGCGACAAAGATGAGGACAATAGTCCGAATAATGTAAATACTGTACATAATACCTCATCTCAGAAATATAGACAGACTCTGAGGTTGATTTTGTTGAGCCTTTCTCGCTTGTCGTTTGACTTCTTCCTTTTCTCTTCTGGTGGCTTCGAAGTTTTTGGTTCCAATGGTTATGGAACACTGCCAATTGGTACGATCTTGTGTTACAACCGATTCAAGCTCAAGTCGATTAGTTTTCAGTATTGTTTTGAGTTGGTCCTTGTATCTTCGAAGATGTCAGCCCCGTATACCTTTCAAGGGGTTGACAACTTTTCCTGAAGTGAGCTCGCAGAATAAGATTCGACGTGGAAACCTTGACTCTTCCATTATTGCTACATGTCTTGACCATTGAAGGACGTATTTAATGATCAGCGACTCGATACTTGGACTGTTGGCTCTTTACGGGGTTTTAGTTGTTGGTCACATAGTATTTCCATTTGATGTTAAAGATTGATCAAAGCTTTTGCTCGTAAAATCCTTTTGTCTGTGAACAGCGCTTCTTTGACAAATCTTAGGATCAAACTGTAAAACATCTTTCTACATTCTCTGTAATTTCCCCCTTCGACGGTACTGGGCATCGGCGCTGTATTTCCACTTTCAAACTGTTCGTGACCTATGATGGCATGGGCACTCCCCCGGGGTTTCTAATCCTGGAGTAACACCTCCCTCATCTCAGGAACGAAAGGTGCCAATGCCGACGTGACAGTGACAGCGGAAACTGGGCAAGATATGCTCATGCCCATGCATACGAGAAACTTGCCTAGTTTTCCATTTCATACAGTTCTTCAGTTGAAGACTTTAATTAATCGTATACGGAGGTTGGAAATAGGTGATGGGATCTTAATATTTTAGGTGAGCACCGGTAGGGGGTGACTTTTTATTCGGTGCATTTCAGTAAACGATGTTTGTTTGCTACTGCTACATCTAAAACAATAAAAGACTTAGTCAATACTAAACAAAACAATAAGCTAAAATCTGAAGGAAGAATCTACTCGACTGCTTGTAGTAATTATCACAAAAATACTTCAGTGAAAACTCAAGCAATCTAAATAAATTTATGAACAGTAAAATGACATTTTACAAAGCAATAAATGAAATGCATTAGTTGCTCACCGTAACGAAACTGACCACAATTTTGACATAAAAAATGCTACTTTGATCAAAGAAGAAAACAATTCAGTAAGATAAAAAGATTTATAGAGTGCCTTCATAGCAAGGTCATCCACAATAAATATGCGCCTTGTCTCTTACAACATCCTAGGCAGATCTTCTACATCACAGTATGGGATATCTAATAAGAAAAGCAATGGAAAGAAGAAGGATATAGATGAAATTGGCTAGATTATATAAAAAAAATGATTGAAAATTCCCAGTAAACCTCGTTCGTGCGCATGTGTAGTCGCACCAACGTAACAAATTTAGTCCGATGAAGTCCAAAAGGACGAAACGCGTCACACGAATACTTTTATCGTTATCTCATATATATATATATATATGTGTGTGTGTGTGTGTGTGTGTGTGTGTGTGTGTGTGTGTGTGTGTGTGTGTAGTAATGATACAGTATGTTAATCCGTATATAATTTCCATGCGGATATAGATCAAAGGAGAGCTCTATGGCAAAAGACAGAGCAATATTATTATTAATTAAAGAATATCATAGGTTATAATTTTTATTTCATGAGAGCTGCTTTTTTAGAACTCCCAAGAAATAAAAATTATTACCTATGGGATTTTAAGTGTTGATATTCTTTAATTATTATTAATAATAATAATAATAACATATATATATATATATATATATATATATATATATATATATATATGTGTGTGTGTGTGTGTGTGTGTGTGTGTGTTTTGTGTGTGTGTATGTATGTATATATTCTACATGTTTGTTAGGCATTCATGGAAGATGGCTATAAACGCATTTCTCTTTCTTCTGGTAATATTCAGTTCTGCAATATTTCACTCTGTATCCTCCAGTAATTGTCTGGTAAACTTTTCTAAATGTCGACCTCGAATACTTTTGCCGAAGGTGCTTTGCCACAGCAGTATAGCAACGACAATTTCTTCTTTATATCACCAGCAGTATTCTGCAAATCGTATGGTTTCAAAGATGGGAATGATTTTTCCAGATAGCTCCTTTTTTGACTGACGTTGATGCCACGAGATGTTAATTCTAGTGTAATGACCGTTTAGTGATTTCTCCATTGATGATTTCACGGTCCAAATGTTTAGGTCACAGACAAGAATGAAAAATGTAGTTGTTATAGTAATAAATAAAATTAAATATTAATTTGCCTTTACTCAAAGTATCGCGTTACTTAGCAAAATGAATAAATAATTATATCTCTTAACAGTGAATCACTATCGCTTGACAACTTTAATTACAAAAACAGCTCGTCGTAAAAGCGTTATCTTCTCGAAATACTCAGCTTTTTCGTTATTTTTGAGAAACACATTCTTTATATAGTAGGAAATAATGCCGATTAAAAAAATAAACACCCACTGAGTCCTTAGAAATTACTTTGTTTAATTTTCGAATACGAAAAATGAATAAATAAGGGCTTTCGAGATCTGAAGTAGAGTATGTGAATTCTTGACAACGGTAATTGAACCTATCTGGGCTGTAAAGCTCTATGTGATCGCAAGGCTTAAAGCATGCCGGACCAAATGTGGTCTTTTCTTAAAAGTGGAACGCATGTTTGAAACATGTTGGAATGAACTTTATCATTATTAAGTTTCTCGAATGCGTAATGCGTAGATTGGTAGACGTAATTCACACATTTTGTACACTATTTACATTATTCGGACTATTGCCCTCGTTTTTGTTGCCATATTTATCACAACGTTTCGGCCGTCGTACGCTCCGGCCTTCTTCAGTTGGCTGAAATATCGAACTGAACCCTTTATTTCGCTCGCTGGGGTAGACTTGTCCTTAAGGACACATGGCACAGTGGATAAAGGCGTTGGTTCGATCCAGTGACGGGACCCAAAGAGTTGTGAGTTCAATACCTGTTTAAGGCAGTGGAGAAGGTGAATTAGCATGAGATAGCTGATAACTGACATCCATTAGACATGGCACGTGCAACTAGAACAGTCTACCCCAGCGAGCGTAATAAAGGGTTCAGTTTGACATTCCAACCACCTGAATGGCCAAAACATTGTGATAAATATGGCAACAAAGACGAGGACAATAGTTCGAATAATGCAAATAGTGTAATTTACACTGTTAAAAAAACACAGGGTGTTTACTAAAACATCAGTATCTATTTTAAAAAAGCGTTTGGAGTTATAGTAAATATATAAATATATTGATTCTGTAAAAATATTGCTTCCTTATTTTTGGCTTTTGTTTACTAAAATAAGGATAGAAAAGTATTTCTGGAAGGAAGATCATTCAATTTATTCTGTTGCAGACATTATTTTTCAACTACGATTTACTATCGATAATTTTTGTCTTGCTGAAAAGATTATATGCGAAATATATCTTCAAAGTTTTTTTTTTTAACTTTTGTTTTAGAATTCTTTTGACAATTTTTTTTATGATTAATATGTTTGTAAACAAATTTGGTACATCTTCATCTTCGGCACCGGGAAATAGAATATTTTATGCATTCAGCAGCTAAAGGAAGCATGGGCATATCTTTGCGTAGATACTAATTGCAACCTCTGGGCAAAAAGACACTTTACAACTTTGCTCTTCACAAGTAAAGGACAAAATATTTTATTTAAAAAAGATGACTAAAAAAAGGTACTAAAAAACAAAATTATTTTATCGGAGTACATTTATCCTAGTATGTCTGTATTTAAGTTAATAAAAGTCAAACATATTCAGGGATTTGATCAATATTAATGTACTGGTTACGTTAAGTGCAATGGAGCGGAGGTTGGGAGAGCCATGATTGCCACGTTCTGAAGGAACACGGCACATAAAAGATATTACTGCTCTCGATACGTTTCAAAGAGAAAAGAAATTTACAATTTGTCATGCAACACCAAAAATTCACAATCACTTTTATTAGTCAAGTACATAGTCTCCTATCTAAATACAACCCTGGAAGGACAATAAACATGTTTGGTTTGGTTTGTTTTTTGTTTTACGACATATTAACTTCAATGGGTTATTTAATGCCGACAACTTTTTTTTCCTGGTAATATTTTGTTTCGTCAAAAATCTATTTCTGGTAATATTTTTTCCTCAAAAATGTACTGTATAGCTGGTAATATTATTTTAAAAAAATGTATTGCTGGTAATTTTTTTTTTTTCAAAAATGTATTGCTGGTAATGTTTTTTTCTTTTTTCAAAAATATATTGCAGGTAATAGTTGTTTTTTTTCTTCAAAAATTTATTTCTGGTTAAAATTTTTTTACAAAGTATTTCTGGTATTAAAAGTTATTTTTACACTTTCATAATGCTTTTTATCTCAGTTTCGGGGTTAACTATTTGCCCATAACTGGGACCCTACCAGGTGCTACAACACCGGGTCAGGGTGGACCTGGGAACACCAGAAAGTAAAAGGTCGTTCCACGCTCCCCAAAACCTCCTGATCAGAGGCCTTGCTGTTGGACGTAGCTTATCGTCTTACCCTGGACGCGGATGTAGTTTATCGTCATAACCAGGACGGAATAAACATAGGTACGTCCAAACATACCAAAATGAGCATAAATAAAATGTCCCAAACTTGATAAAAAAAAAACAAAGTTTTATTGTCAAAAAATGTTTATTAAAAGGATCATTAAGAGTAAGGACCAAAGTATTTTTCATTATTTTATTAAATTGATGTATCCTTTCTAAACACGTTCAAAACATTGGTTAAAAATCTTGTTTTTCTTCCGTCAGCAAGGTGGGTCAAAGATGAGTATGGAGAGGTTTGGTGTGTTTTTTTAGCGGTAAAAACAAATTGTTTTGGATATTCTTTCAAAAATCAAATAATTATTGGATTATTATGAAAGTTTCAAGACTTATTCAGAAATTAATTAAATTATTTTGGAAATTGTTTTCTTTAGAAAATCTTGCTAAAAATACTTTTTTTTTACATCCTTTACCTCTACTTTTATGAAATTTCGAGAAATTAAAATATCCGCCTCTTCATATTTATGTTAGTTAAAAGCAGAACTCTGAGAATTTAAATCATCAATTTGTTCTTGTCAAACAGGAAGACCATTTACCGAAAATCGGCTCTGAATGTTAAAATAAAAAGTGCAATAAAGCTATAACATTATTTAATTAGACAAACGTTTACTTGATTTTATGAAATGGTTTATTGAGCCACCCCCTCTAGTTAGCTGGCCGTTGACTTGTCAAGAGATCTCCCGCTATTAATTTTTTAACCAACTGTCTTGCTAACAATCCGCCTCAATCGCAATAATATGGAGTTGGGTAACCCGTTTAGTTGCCGACACTCCAACGGTAGCATACATACATACCTATATCTACCCATCTACCTACCTATCTATCTATCTATCTATATATATATATATATATATATATATATATATATATATATATATATATATATATATATAGGTAAATACAATTTAATTGCTGCAAACATCCCTATAGAGGAGTTCGGACTTGCTGCTGAAAACCGACTAAACTGGATAAACACCTGCTACCGAGAAAATTAAGAACCAACACTAAATCCCGGGATAATACATGAGCCCATATGATGGCCAATCCTTCAGTATGCCCTTCGGGTGGATTTATTTGCAAATCCAGTGCAGGATTATTGTTTCATACGAAACATAAATATAAAAACTGAACTGAAAGACACCCATACGTCGAAAAAGACGGGAGAATCCATCATATACATATACATCAGACATTCTAATGGGTGGTAGGGATGGTTCTCTGTGGTGAGTAATTGTTATGGTCCAAGTTCCTTGTGCCACGGTGATGGTCCAAGGGTAGAACCAATGAAGAATAACTCGAACACAAGTATGGAATAACACAGATATATTACAAACAGAAATATGTACAAAGAAGTAGAAGTATTAGTAATGACAATCAGATTTGATTAGAGTGAACTATGTTGTTTCGACAAGTATCACTATTCCAATGTATTACAGTAATCGTCTGACGCGACTCTGTCTGTGTCTTCTTCTGACTGACTCTGAACAGTATTTACTGTCCCCCCACGAGGGATAGATGTGGCACAAGTCCGAGTTTACCGTGGGTATTCCCGAGCCCGAACGAGGCTCTGCCCTTCGGCGGAGCCTTGTCCGGGTTCCTCTCTGTCCAGAGGCAGAGAGTTCGACCGTCTAGCCGAGTCGTCCGACAGCGACTGACTCTGAACTATGTTCAACAACACGCCCACGTGTGTCGAATGTGGCACAAGGCCGGGTTTAAAGTGGGGTACCCGAGCCCGTAGGCTCGACCAAAAAATAGCCCGTAGATCCCGTATAAACGGGATCGGGCCGGTCAACCTCCCCGAACGAGGCTCTGCCCTTCGGCGGAGCCTCGTGCGAGTCCCTCTCAGCCCAAAGGCAGAGAGTTCCCCTCTGCCTCAGAGGCAGAGAGTTCGACCGTCAAGCCGAGTCGTCCAAAAAGGACTGCCTCTGAAGTATTTAGTGTCCTCCCCACGAGGGACAGATATGGCACAAGGCCGGGTTTAAAGTGGGGTACCCGATCCCGTAGGCTCGGCCAAAAAATAGCCCGTAGATCCCGTATAAACGGGATCGGGCCGGTCAACCTCCCCGAACGAGGCTCTGCCCTTCGGCGGAGCCTCGTCCGAGTCCCTCTCTGCCCAAAGGCAGAGAGTTCCCCTCTGCCTCAGAGGCAGAGAGTTCGACCGTCAAGCCGAGTCGTCCAAAAAGGGTTGCCTCTGAAGTATTTAGTGTCCTCCCCACGAGGGACAGATGTGGCACAAGGCCGGGTTTAAAGTGGGGTACCCGAGCCCGTAGGCTCGGCCACAAAATAGCCCGTAGATCCCGTATAAACGGGATCGGGCCAGTTAACCTCCCCGAACGAGGCTCTGCCCTTCGGCGGAGCCACGTCCGAGTTCCTCTCTGCCCAAAGACAGAGTGTTCCCCTCTGCCTCAGAGGCAGAGAGTTCGACCGTCTAGTCGAGTCGTCCAAAAAGGACTGTCTCTGAATTATTTAGTGTCCTCCCCACGAGGGACAGATGTGGCACAAGGCCGGGTTTAAAGTGGGGTACCCGAGCCCGTAGGCTCGGCCAAAAAATAGCCCGTAGATACCGTATAAACGGGATCGGGCCGGTCAACCTCCCCGAACGAGGCTCTGCCCTTCGGTGGAGCCACGTCCGAGTTCCTCTCTGCCCAAAGACAGAGAGTTCCCCTCTGCCTCAGAGGCAGAGAGTTCGACCGTCTAGCCGAGTCGTCCAAAAAGGACTGACTCTAAATTATTTAGTGTCCTCCCTACGAGGGACAGATGTGGCACAAGGCCAGGTTTAAAGTGGGGTACCCGATCCCGTAGGCTCGGCCAAAAAATAGCCCGTAGATCCCGTATAAACGGGATCGGGCCGGTCAACCTCCCCGAACGAGGCTCTGCCCTTCGGCGGAGCCTCGTCCGAGTCCCTCTCTGCCCAAAGGCAGAGAGTTCCCCTCTGCCTCAGAGGCAGAGAGTTCGACCGTCAAGCCGAGTCGTCCAAAAAGGACTGCCTCTGAAGTATTTAGTGTCCTCCCCACGAGGGACAGATGTGGCACAAGGCCGGGTTTAAAGTGGGGTACCCGAGCCCGTAGGCTCGGCCACAAAATAGCCCGTAGATCCCGTATAAACGGGATCGGGCCAGTTAACCTCCCCGAACGAGGCTCTGCCCTTCGGCGGAGCCACGTCCGAGTTCCTCTCTGCCCAAAGACAGAGTGTTCCCCTCTGCCTCAGAGGCAGAGAGTTCGACCGTCTAGTCGAGTCGTCCAAAAAGGACTGTCTCTGAATTATTTAGTGTCCTCCCCACGAGGGACAGATGTGGCACAAGGCCGGGTTTAAAGTGGGGTACCCGAGCCCGTAGGCTCGGCCAAAAAATAGCCCGTAGATACCGTATAAACGGGATCGGGCCGGTCAACCTCCCCGAACGAGGCTCTGCCCTTCGGTGGAGCCACGTCCGAGTTCCTCTCTGCCCAAAGACAGAGAGTTCCCCTCTGCCTCAGAGGCAGAGAGTTCGACCGTCTAGCCGAGTCGTCCAAAAAGGACTGACTCTAAATTATTTAGTGTCCTCCCTACGAGGGACAGATGTGGCACAAGGCCAGGTTTAAAGTGGGGTACCCGATCCCGTAGGCTCGGCCAAAAAATAGCCCGTAGATCCCGTATAAACGGGATCGGGCCGGTCAACCTCCCCGAACGAGGCTCTGCCCTTCGGCGGAGCCTCGTCCGAGTCCCTCTCTGCCCAAAGGCAGAGAGTTCCCCTCTGCCTCAGAGGCAGAGAGTTCGACCGTCAAGCCGAGTCGTCCAAAAAGGACTGCCTCTGAAGTATTTAGTGTCCTCCCCACGAGGGACAGATGTGGCACAAGGCCGGGTTTAAAGTGGGGTACCCGAGCCCGTAGGCTCGGCCACAAAATAGCCCGTAGATCCCGTATAAACGGGATCGGGCCGGTCAACCTCCCCGAACGAGGCTCTGCCCTTCGGCGGAGCCTCGTCCGAGTTCCTCTCTGCCCAAAGGCAGAGAGTTCCCCTCTGCCTAAGAGGCAGAGAGTTCGACCGTCTTGGCGAGTCGTCCAAAAAGGACTGAGCTCTGAAGTATTTAGTGTCCTCCCCACGAGGGACAGATCTGGCACAAGGCCGGGTTTAAAGTGGGGTACCCGAGCCCGTAGGCTCGGCCAAAAAATAGCCCGTAGATCCCGTATAAACGGGATCGGGTTGGTCAACCTCCCCGAACGAGGCTCTGCCCTTCGGCGGAACCTCGTCCGGGTTCCTCTCCGCCCAAAGGCA
The DNA here is from genome assembly GCA_964036315.1 of Acanthosepion esculentum. Taxonomy (NCBI): domain Eukaryota; kingdom Metazoa; phylum Mollusca; class Cephalopoda; order Sepiida; family Sepiidae; genus Acanthosepion; species Acanthosepion esculentum. The sequence goes on along the minus strand of OZ038492.1, from coordinate 58,717,501 downwards.
GAGAGTTCCCCTCTGCCTCAGAGGCAGAGAGTTCGACCGTCTAGGCGAGTCGTCCAAAAAGGACTGAGCTCTGAAGTATTTAGTGTCCTCCCCACGAGGGACAGATCTGGCACAAGGCCGGGTTTAAAGTGGGGTACCCGAGCCCGTAGGCTCGGCCAAAAAATAGCCCGTAGATCCCGTATAAACGGGATCGGGTTGGTCAACCTCCCCGAACGAGGCTCTGCCCTTCGGCGGAACCTCGTCCGGGTTCCTCTCCGCCCAAAGGCAGAGAGTTCCCCTCTGCCTCAGAGGCAGAGAGTTCGACCGTCTAGGCGAGTCGTCCAAAAAGGACTGAGCTCTGAAGTATTTAGTGTCCTCCCCACGAGGGACAGATGTGGCACAAGGCCGGGTTTAAAGTGGGGTACCCGAGCCCGTAGGCTCGGCCAAAAAATAGCCCGTAGATCCCGTATAAACGGGATCGGGTTGGTCAACCTCCCCGAACGAGGCTCTGCCCTTCGGCGGAACCTCGTCCGGGTTCCTCTCCGCCCAAAGGCAGAGAGTTCCCCTCTGCCTCAGAGGCAGAGAGTTCGACCGTCTAGGCGAGTCGTCCAAAAAGGACTGAGCTCTGAAGTATTTAGTGTCCTCCCCACGAGGGACAGATGTGGCACAAGGCCGGGTTTAAAGTGGGGTACCCGAGCCCGTAGGCTCGGCCAAAAAATAGCCCGTAGATCCCGTATAAACAGGATCGGGCCGGTCAACCTCCCCGGACGAGGCTCTGCCCTTCGGCGGAACCTCGTCCGGGTTCCTCTCTGCCCAAAGGGAGAGAGTTCCCCTCTGCCTCAGAGGCAGAGAGTTCGACCGTCTAGCCGAGTCGTCCAAAAAGGACTGAGCTCTGAACGCTGCTCCCTCTTGAGGCGCAGTATTTATGATGTCCGGAATAGTCCATTATTATTATGGGTAAGTTCCTATAACAGTAATAGAGAGCAGTTTTATTTTAGAGGCATTAAAGTTAGCCAGCCAATTCCTGCCCCAGTCTACAACTGATTGGAAGTCCTTTTCGAGACTAACGGCCAGGTTAGTTTTGTCAGCGATACCAGACTTGATATTGAGGCAGGAGTAAATAGTAGTGTCGTCAGCATAGATGCCTACTTAGGAACTGATGACATCGGGGAGATTGTTAATGAAGATAAGGAACAGAGTAGGGCCCAGGATAGAGCCTTGAGGAAGACCTGTGTTCATGGGAAAAGAACTGGAGGAGAATCCATTAAGGACGAGCTTCATTACATGGTTTGGCAGGAATGATCGTATTAAGTCAAATAATCGACCTGAAATTCCGTATCCCTTAAGCTTATGGAGGAGGCCGGCATGCCAGACCCTATCAAACGCTTTATAGATATCTAGAGCCACGGTACGAGCTTCTCCGTTATTGTGGAGTGCTCGGTAAACATTGCACTCCCCTAATCTGAGCAAAGAATTTATGGATCAGAGTTAGTAAGGAAGTAGAAGAAAAGAAAATAATTATTAAGTTTTAACTAAGTCTGAATACCCACCCTTTGTAACTGCGTTCTCATATTCCTAGTCAGTCTCCACCAAAAACATTATTAAATGATGCGACCACAATTAACATTACGTTAATAAGCACATTATGAGTACGGATATATATATATATATATATATATATATATATATATATATATATATATATATATATATATGGTGCGATGGGTAAATTGTCGCCGTTTTATATTTTCAATTTCGTGCATGCGCGTTTTTTTTTATTATTTTGTCACCTGCACAGTATAGTAGGGTCAGTTGGGCATCGTCTGTGAGTAAGTAAATGAATACCATGACACAATTCACTCCGCCAGAAACTTGGAAACGTCATGCTGCAATGATTGGCATTGATACCGGAAGCTCAAATACGGACATTTCACAGTGTTTGGATGTCAATATGAGGACGGTGCAGAAGATTCGGAAAGAGTTGGCTGATACATCCCGTCAACGTCAAGGTGTTTTGAGTGATCACTAGTGATGGCGACGTTATGCCACCATTCATCTTCCCAATGGCCCTCAGAATCTATACGGAGGCCTACATCAAGTGCCTTGAGTGGGTAGTTCAGCCCTGGATCAAGAGGGTGGCTGCTGGAAGACCGTATGTCTGGCAATATGAATCTGCACCATACCACACAAGCAGGAGAACTCGGTCATGGCTGTCAGACAATTTCTGCAACCACATCACCACTTACATCTGGCCACCTAACTCCCCAGACTGTAACCCCTTTATTATTATGTGTGGGGCGCAGTTAAGCTAGCGATCAAAGAACTTCTTGTAAGGAATTGAAGGCAAGGGTTAAGACAGCGTTCACCAAATCGAGACTGTCCAAAAGAGAAGCAGGAGATCCCGATATCGTCTGGAAGCCGTAGTTGGAGCCAATGACGATTTTATTGAATAAAATTACTCTTTAGTATTTCAAGATATTTTTGTGTAATTTTTAATATTTTTGTTGACATGAGATGCCAATGTCAGTTTCATTTTTGCGTAATCTAGACAACGGTTTATTCATCGCCTCTGCGTGTATATATATATATATATATATATATATATATATATATATATGAAAAATTTCTCAGAGTTAATCTTTAGATAAAGACAATATATATAAAGGCAAGAGATAATATATATATATATATATATATATATATATATATATATATATATATTAGGAGACAAACAACAATAGCAATAACATTTCTGAAGCAGGCATTTATATAATAAATTGCCAAAACTGTTCCTCCCAGTATATTGGAGAAACAAGCAGAAACACACACATATATATATATATATATATATATATATATATATATATATATATATATATATATATATATATATATATATATAATGTTGAAGCAATGGTGAAAAGACATTGAAAAGAATAAAAAAGATTAAGAAATTAAAACGAAAAAGATTAGATTCGAAAGTAACAGGATACATATATTTAAAGATGTCGAACGATGATGGAGTTTGGCCAAAGTATTGTGACTAGAATACGTTATTCGACGCCATAGAATTTGATTTAAATTTTCTCTCGCGGGTGGGAAAAACATTAGAATAATCCAGGACTTACACTGGCAGCAAAACTGCCTGCATACGGACAGAAAATAAGTTCAGCAGATATACAAAAAAAAGAAAGAGTTGTAAGACAATGATGTCTCTTCTCACCGGAATTATTCAATCTATACAGCGAGGCGATTCTGTGATAATTAGAAGTCCAACCAGGATTCATTATTGGCGGCGACAATCTTAACAATTTACGATATGCAAACACAGAAAAGAAACTACAAAACCTACAAAAGTAAGTAGAAAAGACTATGCATAGACTAGAATATGACAGAATGCCTGGTTATCAGCAAAAGGATGAAGCCAAAATGTAGATTACAGGTCGAGGATATTACAATCAAGCAGGTACAGAAAGTGAAATATCTGGGAAGTGTTCTGACAGAGGACGGAAAGTGCAACACTGAGACCCGAGGACGTCTTGGGATGGCCAAAGATGCATTTCAAAAACTAAGCAGAGTATTAAGAGACAGAAAAAATTCGTTAGAAACAAAGAAAAGAGTACTGAACGTGATATCCGTTCTTTTGCATGGCAGTGAATGATGGACAATCTCCTCAAAGATGAAGAAGGCACTTGAAGCAACAGAAATGTCGTTCTAAAGAAAGATGCTGAGGATACCATGGGCCGAACATGTAAGCAACGACGAAGTTTTGGAGAGAATACAAACAAAAAGGAAATTTATACTTAATATCAGGAAGGAGGCAATTGAGATTTCTGGGGCACATAATGAGGAAAGAGAGCTTGGAAAATCTGATACTCACAGGACAGATTGAGGGAAAGAGGAACAGAGGAAAGCAGCGCGTGACATACTTGATGGGCTTGAGCAAATGGATGGCAGAACAGGATTTAGGAGAAATAACACAAAGACAAAACATTGCTAAAGCGACAGGAAGATGTGGAGGGATCATCTACGGGACACGGCACATAAAAGAAGAATTCATTTTACAAGCATTGCCTTCATTTTTTTAAAATTTTAATTAAAATAATTTATTAAGTTTTAAATATTTTAAAATTCTGTATTAAATCCAAACTTTTAGATAATATTATTTTTAAGTGGAAATTGTTTTATAAAAAAGTTTAATACAAATCATCAAATACCAGTATTTTTAAAATAATTTTTGAATGTTGTTTTTTGTATGCGTTTAAATGTGCCGATTTTTATACATGACTTTATCAGAAATCAAGAACGATTATTATAGTAAATTTAAAGTCAACATTTTGGAAAATTCAATAAATCATTAGATTACGGAAAATAATTTCTAAATTGTTAAGATTACTGAGTACTAAAAATTATATAAAAAAGGCGCTCACATCATTTCTTCAACGATGTTTTACAGATAAAGTCTCCATAGCACAACATTATATCTGTCATCAAACTGTCAACATAGCTATTTTCGGGTTAAAAATGCATTTCTGTAATATTTTCAACTTAAAGTAAAAAAGATTTGTTTCAAAGCAGATTAATTACATTTTAAATCAGATAATATTCCTCAAATAAAGTTTCAGAAAAGCATATTTTATTTTTGGAAGATTTTTTAATAAAAAAAAAAGATTAATAAAAATATTAATTATATTGTGATGATATTAATAGATTTGCTATTTTTGCAAAAGAAAACTTCCACTCAATTTAATTATTTTTAAATAGAACAAATAATTTTACTTATTGGAAATATTAAACTTAATTGAGTCGAGTGACAACCAGCCTCATGAAACGAAAGTTCTAATTACAAACCTGGGAGATTCGAACACAAATGTTATACTATAATTATCAAGTATTCATTGCAATTTACGGATAAAGAGAAGTCAGTGGAGAGTCATGAAGAAACTGAAAAAATTCACGTCCTTGCCTTTTGAAAAATGTTTCAGCCAATGAGAATCCTGAAGATCAAATTTATGTCTAGTGTTCCTTTACACATTCGAATGAATATTGATAATGTTACTGAAATGACTAATAAAATATATGACAGCAGTGAAATACTGGAAGAGCTTAATAGATCAATATTCATAGCGATACTTACGAAACTAGGTGCAATTGAATGCGAGGTTCATCGGACAAGTAAATTCACGTCACAACTAAAGGTATCATTCGAATTCTAATAGATTCCGTGGCATAATTATACTGGAAATAAGGCAAGAAAAATATGACTTGACTTTAGAAAAAGAAAATTTATCGTTATTATCAGAATCCTCTCAGAGTGAGTAATACACATGAGAAAAGCTTAATTTACAGGTGAAAAGATATTCGAGTTATTCTTATCTTCTATTGGGAGCAAACATCATGCATTGTGAGAGAAAACGAGTGAAGGGAATATATGAAAATGATAAAAAAGAAGCGACAAGGATATATCTCACTGGAATTAATATATACACTGGGAGGATGCCAACAGGATGTATTTAGTGGCAGACATGAACATAACTGTAGCAAATACGCAGAAGACATTGCTCTGCAATGTTTTAAAAGGCCTTTCACGATACTATCTTTGCTTGATTGTTATGTTTCCCATAATACAAAATAATAAAATAAAATTAGACTATATATATATATATATATATATATATATATATATATATATATATATATATATATATCGTTAAATGTGGACAAGGAAAATTCTATAAATGTTTTATTTAGTTTTTCCTGCGTTCTTACATTTTTCTGTATGTTGGAAGTAAGTGAATACAAAAACTGTCCATACCGTCCTTGGCCCCAAGTGTTTTCGGCCACATCGTTATGACTCCCTAAAAACGGAAAAATGTAAGAACGTCGGGAAAACTGAATAAAAAATTAATAAAAAAGTAAAGTATTTAACGAAAGATGTTTAAAAGAAAGGTCGCTACCCAATTATATATTTAGATATATATATATATATATATATATATATATATATATGTATATATATATATATATATATATATAATAGTGAATATATATAATATCCAACGTCGATAACACTACTGGGAGTTTCATACAGTTAATGCAATCTTGAAGTGTGAGATATGTATAAATGCTTGTATTTGTATGTGAGATTATATATATATATATATATATATATATATATATATATATATATATATATATATATATATATATATACATACATACACACAGGCATATATATATATATACATATATATATATATATATATTGTCACGTGTGTGACAAAAGAAATCATATAATGCGAAATAAAGGGTAGACAAGACCAAGATTTATAGTAAACAAAAAAGTTATTTTAATTTTAGTGATTTGGTCAGTGGCTAAAAAGGAAAAACATAAAGGCTTACCGGCAAGAAGTTAAAAATGACTTAAAAATAACTTCCGTCGGGACTCTCTCTCTCTCTCTCTCTCTCTCTATATATATATATATATATATATATATATATATATATATATATATATGTATATATATATATATATTGTGGTATAGTTTACTTGTCCCGAGAAACAGTCGGCGAACGGTAATAAACGAACTGCTCTTAAACAGATTTTTACAATACCTGACTTTGCCAGATTAATTTTGTCGAATACCAAAACCCGAATGAAATAATAAAATTTACGTGATATCAATGATCAAGGAGAGAACACGGACAGTGGTGTCATCTATTTCACGTGAAATGAGTGCCCAGGATCTAAATGCTACTGTTGCTCGCTGATCACTGTGTGTCGAACATGACTGCGTACAGATTGCGACAAACCTTAAATGATCTTTCATGTATGGTATGTTTTGTGAATAAATGATTTGCACCATTTAAGTGTCAACATACTTTTGATTTTCCCTGTATGAATAGATAGATATATACGTATAAAATATGAGAAGGTGGCGACCTTGCTAGCTAAATGGAAGGCTATGAGGAGTATGATGATAGATAGATAGGGCCTGAATATTGCGTTTAATTATTAAACAGACTGTCACCACTTCGTGTTGACCTTAGTATCTCCTATTATTATTAATCTATGTACAATAAATTATATTAAAAGTATGTGTATTCATTACTTGGAAATACAATAAATTAAAAATTTTATATGTACACATATTTGTTTCTTCCACCACTGTATATATATATATATATATATATATATATATATATATATATATATATGCAGAAATATAGTCTTAAAGTGTGCTATATTTATGGGGTAAAGTGCTCAATATCAGAGATAGAGCGTGTGTAAATATAAAAGTGGACATGGAAGTCAGCACTTAGAGGCGACAGTCTGTTTCATGCTAGTGCAATCGCCTGACGATTGCACTAGCATGAAACAGATTGTCGCCTCTAAGTGCTGACTTCCATGTCCACTTTTATATATATATATATATATATATATATATATATATATATATATATATATATGTCAAATTTCTTAAATTTCTTAGCCAGACGTCATCAGTCAATTCACAAACCCAAGAGGTTATTTCCTTCTTTAATAATAATGAATGGCAAGGAAGAGACAATCCTGTTCATGCACACTAGTCGCACAACCACATATTAATATCTTTTATCTACCAAAAGATGTAATGGCGTTCCACTTTTCATTTCTACACTTATAGTTAAAAACTAAGATTCTATAAGAGGCTTATTATTCATATATTTCGAACCATTTTCCCGTTTCTTAGGTAAGATTAAATGTTATTTTCCGAGAAAATTTAACAGAGTCTGCGTACCAACGGTTTCAAAATCCCCTGTTGACAAAACTTGACATGTAATGACGCGATGCTTAAAAAAAATCACTTGACGCGTGAAGATGCGATATTTGAAAAACGATAAAATTGCCAAATAAACAAAAATTTGATGGTTTATAAATCCCAAAATATTCAGCCAATGGACGGTTTATAATTGAATTTTTCACCGAAACCAGAAAAATGGTCCCAAATATCGAAAAGAAATAAACTAAATTGAATCCTAAACAAAGAATATTCCCTTGTTTATATATATATATATATATATATATATATATATATATATATATATATATATATATATATATATATATATATATATAATAAAAAGACTTAAACACTAATATTCCATGGTTTATTAGTCTTTTAAGTCTTTTTATTATATCCTGACTCTGTCTTGGACATCGAGTTCTAGCTGGATCATATCCTCTTGGAATTATTTTTATACACATATGTGTATGTGCATATATAATTGCATATGTATGTGTATATTCACCACTAATATTGTTTATACATATATATATATATATATATATATATATATATATATATATATATATATACATATATATATATATATATATATACATATATATATATATATATATATATATACATATATATATATATATATATATATATATATACATATATATATATACATATATATATATATATATATATATATATATATATATATATATATATATATATATATATATATATATATATATATATATGTAAGTATTTGGTCAGCCCGCTCGAATTCAATTAATATGGAATTTCTATTCTCTTATTTTTGAACAACACCTGAATATCAAGCTTATAGTTTCTCCTTGGAGGCTGTATTTCGAAGAAAACAGACATTTCATATTAGTGACAGTAACCCTTTTTTTACAATGAAATTGATTTATAAACACCCACTAAATAACGATACATTTATATATTTATTTGATACGTGTATTTCTTAATCGATTTCACCCCACGTAAGGCAATAAAGCCACTAAGACACAAGTGGTTACTGGGTGTGGAAGATTTAGAAAACAGAAACTTTACTAAGAAGCAAGAACAAAAGAAGTGTAATCCGGAGAACAGTCGAAAGCTATTGACATTGCACTTAAACTTTTGAAGGTTAAAGTTCACTGGAAAGCAGGAAGCCACAAGCGAAAAATGCGAAAAATGGGAATAAAGAAATTGTTAGCATAGAACTTTCGGTTACATCTAGCCAACACAACTGTATATCGGTGAGACGTCATGGACAGTCTAGTACGCTTAAATGCATAAAGTCGAGTTACCCTGGCGAAAAACTCATCCGAACATTTGGAAGTATTTATAGAAAAGGCACAGGGAGGCAACTTTACGGCGGTGGGATAGTGACTGAAACCGAGATGCCAGATCAGGAAAAATAATATTGCTGATTCTTCTTTGGATTTTAGCAAGGGTATCTAGATACATGGCGGGATCACCAGGCCATATGTCGTAGCGATATTCTAAGTATGGATGAATGGTAGACTTATAGATATATAAGATAGATTAACAAAAGAAAAATTGTCTAGCATGACACTATGATGTGCAAATGTTCGCGTATTTTTTATATTGTTCAGTTAACAAGATAGGTAACATATTTGTGATCAAAATATTTTATTTGACTTTGTGTGACCTTATGCCACCATTACGGAAATTTGCGAATTTCATTTTGATAGAGAGATTTTGGCACTCACTCAATAAAATTCCCAATGAAATTTTGAACAGCGTACATATCTTTATATCTTTGACCAGATAAGGAATTTTGTATTGATCTCAATAAATGAAATACAACGGCGCCAAGTCTGGTGAATATGCTATGGGAAGAGGAATTTTCGATCCCGCCTACAATATGATGCCTTAATTTTCTTTAGCGAAAAAGCGTGCTGGACAGCGTAGTCATGGAAGAGGATAGAGTTTCAGCTTACTTATGTAAACGGTCTTTTTTATCCAATGCAGCACTAAGACTTCGAAGACTACAACAGTAACGCTTTGCAATAACGCCCCACGATTCAGAATTTCATATCATTCTCATATCCCTACAAAAACAAAGCGATATATTTTATTAATAAAGATTTTGGTGTTGATCCACCAGAAAGTCTTGGATCAACACATGAAATTTTGTTTTCGTCAAGTTTGTCGTCTTTTTCATCATGCTATGCTCTTTTTTTAGCGATCTCGTGGAGGTACCTATGTTATAAATACCTCAGGGAATTCCAGTAAGATATATTAACAATCTCTAAAATTTGACGGTTCAAAGCTTAGTCTAACAAATGGACAATTTTGCTTATAAACGATTCAGATACTTTTGCTGTTATACCAGTTATAATGTTATCTTTGTTTTTGTCAACTTTTTTTTAATGACGTATCCCTTCGGAACATAGGTGATCATGGCTCTCCACATATTTCGTTTCTTTCTTAACTGCAAATTAGCAATCTTACATGGGAAAAAGATTCATTTTATATTTGGAAACAAGTGGCAAGATACTGACCAATACCTTCCTCTTACAATTCCCGGGGAATGTATATTCCCGCTTTTTCAGTCTTCTCGATAATTCTAAGTGTTCTTCAGATATTTAATGAATTGCACTAAGTTTTTTCCGCAAATTCCAATGCTGAATTTCAATGCCATCATCATCCGAAAAACGCTTCTAAACATTTTGCCGTCTACACTTACGTGAGCATGTATGGGTAGTGTAAAACATAGCACCTTTAATTCCAGTCGGTTTCGTTATATTCACTTACGCGCAAATAGAAAAGATATGAACCCATTTCTTCTCCCAATTATGGGTTAAATAGTAGGAGTTGTATCTGGAAAAAATCATTGTTTTTCTCATAAACTTCATTCATATATATATATATATATATATATATATATATATATATATATATATATATATACAAAATAGAAAGGGGAAGAAAGGGGAGAAGCAAAGATGTAAAAAAAAGTAAGAGATAGATTTAAGGTTTAAAAAATTGGAGAGGGAAATTAAGAAAATTAACGTAATGGGCATATCGTGCCAAATTGGAAAAAACACAGATTTATATATATTTTTTTTTTAAGTTTTTACCAATGTTGATACTAATTTAATTGTGTAAATTATCCATAGAACGTAAAAAAAGGACACTTTAAGAAGCAATGCAATACTTAACAAAACCGACCGTACATTATCAATTAGGATACAAAATAAATTTTAAACTTTTATATTTTCATAGAGTTTTTAAATCTTTTGGTCTTAGCGTAGTTATTAATTCTAATATTAAATAATTTGATTTCTTAGACGTAACGTTAAATTTGTTTTTCAATAATTTTCAACCTTACATGAAAAACAATGCAAACATGATTTTTATCCACCCTAGCTCTAATCAACCACTGTCTGTAACCCAACGTATTCCATCATCGGTTGAACGACGGATTAATTAACACTTTTCTAGCAAAGAAATATTTGAAAAACATGAAACCGTTTATGAAAAGGTTGTTGGAATAGTGGGTTCACATCTTCTGAAATTAGATTTGTAGAATTGGTTATTCCAGAAAGAAAAACAGAAACAGGAAAATCATATGGTATACTCCTCTATTCAATCAATTAGTTCATACTTAATTGGAACATAATTTTTTGTAAATTAAATGATAAACATTTTCCTAAAAAAAGTTCTTTCAGTAATATTTTCAATCGGAACACTCTAAAACTTATATATTTGTAGTTATTTAGAGAAAATAATTAAATCATATAACAATAATAACTGTAATGCTGATCTTAATTTGCTCCATATAAATAACCTTTTCAGTTGTAGAAATCGCGACAAATGTCCTTTATCTAATAAATGCTTACCTAAATGCCTTGTGTATACGTGTTGTATTTCATCAATTGAAAATCTAAGGGTTACAAAAATATATATTGGAAGTACAATGAATCAATTTAAAAAACGGTTCTGTAATCTTCTCTCATCCTTTAGTAATGCGGATAAACGAAATATGACTTCACTTTCTAAATATTTTTGGAAATTGAAAGAGGAAAATAAAACACCTAAAGTTAAATGGAAAATTCTCAAACAAGTTAGAATCTCCAAATCGGTGAACGAACCATGCTTCCTCTGTCTACAAGAGAAAACGGAAATAATTACATTCTTGAATAGTGACATATTAAATCAAAGATATGAAACTACGGTAAATTGTAAATATATTAAAGAATAAACCTTACAATCTTGTTAAACTTCATAACTCAATAATCATTCCTCTTTTGTTATATTACCTTTATATAAACATTTTAATTTTATCATCAGTGATTTATTCTAATTTTAGGTATTATATTGGTTACTATTCGTTAATTAATAGTAGGCAAGAATTAGCTTATTATTATATTTTTTTCTTTTGCTGTATTGGTAATAGTTTCCAATTTGAAATTAATATAAAAGTTTAAAATTTATTTTTTATCCTAATTGATAATGTAAGGTCGGTTTTAAGTATTGTATTGCTTTTTAAAGTGTCCTTTATTTACGTTCTATGGATAATTTGGTTTGAATATGTAATTTCATAAAAAATGTCATAAAATATGAAATGCGACATTGTAACCAATGTATCCGTTGGCGTTTCATTTCCGTTCAAATTTGAATTCTCTTATAGAATATAATTTCAATGGCTTAATTCGTATCAACATTTTCTCATGTGTTATTTTCTTAACTTTCCTCTTCCATTGTATCTGCGTAATTTTGAATATACTCCACTCCTTCTTTTGCCTTTCTTTTTTGTCTATTCTCTTGGTAGTAGGGTTAATTTCTTATGCGTTTTTTGCCTTTCTTTTCTTTCCTCTTTCTTTTTTCTTTTATTGATTTCTTATTTCCTTTCCTTTTTCTTTATAAAAATCCTTTTTACCTTGTACGGAAAATTTTCAAAAAAGGAAAATGAAGTGATGTTTCATAAATTGCAATTTTAAATAAAATCGTTTATTACCATCATTGTTAACTACCTGATGAGACGTTTTATTAAACGTCGAAACAAAATGTAGAATTTTGTAGTGGTTATTTACATGTTCTAATGTAACAGTGACAATATATATTTTTTTTTAATTTAGGAGACCAGTTGAATCTGCTACTACATAGATTTGTATGTTGAGATATATATTTGTATAAAAGGCGACAAGGGACTTAAGCCCATTGGAGCAGATCCAAATTCTTCCGGGCCGTGTTTTCAGTGGGTGTAGCCATACTCACCATACTTTCCCTATTTCGGGTTGTTCAGTCTATTTAATCCATTGCTGTCATTCAGAGTTGTCATTCTCCTAAACCGGATGTATTCGCACATATGTAATAAATCGGCTCTCCGATTTATTCATCCGAGTCACTCTCCACTACGCCACCCTGCCTATATTTGTATATAAATTAATAAATTGAGCCCTACGTGCATATGCATTTATATTCACATGTATATATATATATATATATATATATATATATATATATATATATATATATATAGATAGATAGATAGATAGATAGATAGATAGATAGATAGATATTCTTTTGAATATATATATATATATATATATATATATATATATATATATATATATATATGTTTAAATATAAAAGTGAACATAGGAGTCAACGCTTAGAGGCGACAGTCTGTTTCATGCTAGATGCAATCTTCAGGCCATATATATATATATATATATATATAGAGAGAGAGAGAGAGAGAGAGAGAGAGATAGGTAGATAGATAGGTATACTTTTGTATATCTATATATATTTACATACTACATATACAAATTATCACATATAAACACACACACACATATATATATATATAAATGCATTAAAGTTTAAATATATATGTGTGTGTGTGTGTGTTTGTGTTTTCATATATGCAAATATTTATTTATTTGTGTATGCGTGTGTTCCCATTTAGATGCATTGTGTGTTACGTTTTAATGGTTGCTTTTTGAAAATGAAGATTACTTGTTTTGATTTATCGTATTCTTTATTGCCGTCCCCACAGAATTTAAGAAAATACAGAATGCGTTACTTTTCAACATTTTTTGTTTCATTATATATCTGCCCGATTTTATTGCAAAGTAACGATGCTTTGTTCAGTGAGTTTCGCTGTTGGATAAAAAGCAGAAACGTTGTCAAAGTGAAATAGAAAATGTGAAAAAAAAAACGGGAGATAAAACAATCCAAAATATTTTTACATCAGAAATGAATAAACCTTTCGAAATTGAATCGACAATGGCGTGTCGCTGTTTACCCAAAAGAAAACGGAATCCACAGTTCGCGTTCGATTTTCGCTTCTGTCTATTTATTTCTAGTTCTCAATAATACCCTCGGTTATCGGCGCAGACGGCCTGATTGGCGTGTCATGTTCAAATTCCAGCCAATCGTGGTTGGTCTTGTTTTGATGGTCGAGGGAAGGAGATTACTGCTCACCCCTTTAGGGGAAAAAGCAAGGTAATGTTCTGGCTGGCATTAGACGAGACAATGAAATTTCGCATGCCCATAACGATGAATAAAACAAAATTTTAAAACAATTTTGAATCAAATTTAATAACAATAATTGGGACAATTAAGTTAAAGAGAAAAGGTGTTCTCAAAGAGTTAAAGAGTGTTCGTATATAGTCTAGAGAAAAAATTGGTGGAAAACAAATGTCCGTGTATATATGTGTTAAGGGGTCTCCCCTTTTCACACAAATGGACTCACCCAAGGTATACATATACTACTACCAGTGAATACCCGAACATTCAAGTAGGAGTCGAGATGGAACGACAGAAGAGTAGTAGAGTTCAGTAGTAGTAGAGTAAGTCACACACAGAGACGGCGGCAGGCGTCACGGTTAGCGAGCACATAGACTCAGTAAGGAGTCATACCGCGATACTTCAATACCAAGACTGTATATATATATATATATATATTAGTGCTACAAACCCGCATTCCTGGATCTACTAACCCGTATTACCAGTTTGTATTATTACGCTAGTACATTTATTTTCCTTATCCATTCCTGGAGTTTGTTATTCATTGATATCGGATTCATCCCGGAATCCACAACAATATGGATATGTGTTTGCATAATATATGTTGGTGTGAAAATATAATAACAATTATTATATATCGTTACTGTTGTCATATAAATGACTTGCTACCTGATAGACGTCTCTTGTTCATTTGACACGCAAAGTAAGGGTAAGTATTTTTATCTTGCTTATGTTGATGCCCCTCTCTGGCATGAGTGCCCGAATGAGAAGGTTTGTTTGTTTTTTTTTCGGTGAGCTGTGATTAAGCGAACGCACAACGTATGTTTTCTGTGGGTACTCCGAGTGTTTTTTGTTTCGTATTCATATAGGCCTGAGAAAATATCGTCCAAATGCCCTTAGAAATGGTATGAATCCGTCTCTTCTTTCCCAGCTTGACGGTCAATAGCAGGTCAGACTGGGCTTTGCATGCAGCCTTGGTCGGCAGCCTTGGTCGGCAGCCATTTTAGAAGAAAGATAACTTATCCGCAAATGCTTGGATATGGGGCTAGCAATGGGTACCCCATTAAAACCTAATTGCTACGGAAGCCACATAAGTACCACCTAGAGAGCTGAATCTGTGGGACTGTACTCTAGAGGGAAGTGTAAGGGTTTGATATACATTATTCTCTTGGCAAAGATATGAATTTATTTTATCATGATGTAGTCTAAGAAAATGTCTCGTCACTGGCATACCAAGATTAAGATAGTTCAAAGAGCACAAACCGTATTTCTAATAAATTCTTTATCGCAGTCCCCAGCCACAAGAAAATATTTTGCTTTCATATTCAATCTTGGTAGAAGCTAGAGATTATTTGAGGAAGCCATGAGGTAATATTTCTCTGTCATATCGCGTGGCTCTACTGAAAAGAATATCGTCTCTGAATAACGGAGAAAGATGAAGTTTGATCGGAATATTATCCAAGCTACTTTTACCGTCGCCATATTTCTTGTCGATGGTGTTTCTTACTGGGATAGAATAATGGATTCTTTCTTACTACTGAAATATTATGCAATTTATATTTACCAATTCCAAGATTCTTGGAGAAGAGATGAGCTTTGTCCGAATATCACAACAGACAAAGGCAACATGGTCGGCTGACCATTGTTGAACCATCTAATCAATTTTTAAGAGTTACTGCATACTGTTGTGGCTTTTAACGCAAAAGACAGAGTAGATGATACTTGAAAGATTCTCAAGAACTACTCAAGATAGAGGGTTACTGTATATGTGTGATATGAAGATAAGATCAGGAAGAAGGAAGTTAAAATTACTAGGAATGGTGGACAGATAACGATTGATCCTTTGTTCGTCACCTAAATTCGGCATAATCTTTCTTCGTATACGCAACGGATCTCCGCAGTTTTTTTTTATATATTTTTATTTTCTTTTAAAATCACTATTCTTTATGATCCCTTCACATAAAGTCACTCTTAAATGGCATTAGGGAACCCGAACTATGTATTACTTCGAATAGATCACTGTACACGTGCTAAAAAATGGAAAAAATATGAGCAAAGTATCGTGCCTCCTTAAGTTAGAATTACGGTTTAATTAGTCGATATCAATTGCAATTGCAACGAAAAGCGAAATTAAAGTTAAACTTTTAATAAAGAATTGTTTGTACAACTTTTCACTCTGTTCGATATTTAAATTTAATTTTAAATGAGTTATTTATTTCAGTTTTAATCGCGTGTCACTTCAGTAGTTACTGTGGCATAATTTAAGTGTATTAAATTACAGCAGGGGAGAGGGAAGAAGAGAAGATGACGTCTTTTTTTTGTCGTCCAAACTAGTTAACACGTAGAATTTAAAATCTGCCCCTTATTCATGTTCCGTTTTATAGCGAAGGCCGATACCGTTTCTTGACAAGGGAAGTAACCGCAGTAAATGTAGTCAATAAAATCGCCATTGGTTTCAACTGCAGACTTCAAAATCTATTGCAACTATTCTGGCTGAACGGTCTCCTTGTTTAAGTTGGTGAATGCTGCCATAATTCTTACCTTCCGTTCATCTTTGGTGTTACAAGGAGTTTTGTTGGTCTTTCACTCTCCTCCGCCCCACACATAATAATGCATGAGATTGCAGTCAGGGGAGTTAGGTGACCAGATGTAAGGGTTGATTTGGTCACAGAAATTCTCTGACAGCTATGATTGGATCTTCCCGCTTGTGTAGCATGGTGCAAAGTCCTGTTGCCAGACATTGTGTCTTCCAGCAGCCACCCACTTCACCCAGGGCACCACTACCTCCTCAAGGCACTTGCTGAAAGTCTCTGTGTTGAGTCTGAGTTATTCACCCACAAATTCGTTAGTTCTTTTCTTATCAGAACGATCAGAGTTAACTTTCCGAGCTTTTGTACCTTCGTTTTCACCATTAGACTCATCCAACTCTTTCTGAATCTTCTGCCCCGTCTTCAGATTGACACCCAAACTCTCTGAAATGTTCGTACTGGAGTTTCCGGTGCGAATGTCAAGCAGTACAGCATGCCGTTTCCAAATTTCTGGCGGAGGGAATTGCGTTATGATGCTCTTTTTCTCGCAGTGTGCAATTGATAAAATTAAAAGGAAACAAAGCGCGTGCGCGAAATTAAAAATATATAATGGCGACAATTTACATATTGCACCACCGATGTGTCCACATACGGTTTTGAATTCAGTGTCGTCTTTCTCCTATACTGGTTGCCAACAACGTCAAACAACGTCTAGTGCAATACTAGTAAACACATAGCTAGAGAGAGTAGAGATAGATTCATAACTTTCATATTAGTGCACAAGTGAATTCGAACGCGGTTTATGGAATACGCTGACATCGTAATGGAATGAGATGTCGACACACGGAGCTAGCGTGTTTTTTTTTATCTTATTACCATACACCACAGATCTACTGACCTATTTCCAAACAAATCCCTTAGCATGAGCCTTCAAATTTAATCATTCTTTTATGCCGAATGTTTTATTCAAAGTGGAACTCCTCAGTGCATAACACATGAAAGATTGATGAGAGTGTGGAGCAGAGATTGGAAGGCATTATCTCGTGAGAGTGAGAAAATCTCGCTGCGTGCGGTTAGCATATTAATGTGTCATACCGTATCACTGCAAGAGTTCGTGGTAATGTAAGTTTGAACTGATCAAGGAACTACAGGGAAATGGCCAGAAAGAAACATCTGGGGAGGTATATTCAGGGGAAACGAGCGGGGAGAATTTAACACACTTCTTTTTTTTCATGCGACTTGTCCCTTCAGAACGTAAGTAGTCATGGCTCTCCACAACTGTCTATCCTTCGTAATTATGATCAATGTCTTTTTACTATCCCTCACACTCCCTGTTTTCCATATAATTACACCAGCTCCTTAGTTAAATTACTCGCTGTTTATCTCTACCTC
This sequence comes from Acanthosepion esculentum, assembly GCA_964036315.1. Classification (NCBI taxonomy): domain Eukaryota; kingdom Metazoa; phylum Mollusca; class Cephalopoda; order Sepiida; family Sepiidae; genus Acanthosepion; species Acanthosepion esculentum. Next base: position 58,699,314 of record OZ038492.1, on the reverse strand, counting down.
GATTAACTTCAGTAAGTCCTGCGCGTATCAAATTCTCCAAATCCTCTTTCCTCATTATGTGTTCCAGAGATTTCAACTGTCACTTTCTGATTATAAATATAAGTGTCACTTTTCGCTCATAGTATCCTCAGCGTCCTTCTGCAGAACTACAAGATTACGGCCACACCATGTTGAAACACCGGTTCCTGTACGATCACCGTAGTTAAGCAGGTGCTGTAAGTTTGAATGTGTGGGTGGCTCAGAATTGCTAATCGGAAAATCGATTTTCCAATTTGGGTTCGTTATATTCACTAACGTGCAACTATCCTTGGGAATGGCATGAATCGACCACTTGTCCTCCCGCTGTAGCTTAAAAATTGGCGTGTTATCAGGAAATCAATATTATGTCCAAGATATTCTTACAATCTAAAAAAAATGGCTTTAAATAACCTGAAAATGGTTGATAAGTCATAAAGAACAAATCAATCAATGTAGAACTACATCTATCTTGCCTCAAGTTTCCTCTGTATCTTGACAAAAATATGCATTGCCATATACGAGGATTTGTATTACATGAAAGTTAAATACTCTTATGTTTATTTCCAACGAAATAACGAATATTTAACACAGAGCCTACTGAGAACAAGACAATTGGAGTGGAGCGTAGAGTAACTTACTTAAGGTGTTTCAGTGTATAGATGACACAACAGGGACAAAGACGAGTTGTAAAGTGGCAGAAAATTACTAAGAGTGAAACAAGTCTGATAGTTATAGAGAAATGTGATCGTCCACGTTCTGCGAGGACACGGGAACTGAACATGTGTGCTGCTGGTCATTTTATTGTTTTAATTTTTTCTGAGCTAGAATTATTTTTTAAATAACTACGACGTTTACCCGTAGAAAAATCTTGACTTCATCGCATGCCTCTTGACATCACGATAGTTGACAAGTACACACACATACACATACACACACACACACATATATATATATATATATATATATACATGCATACACATACACACACACACACACACACATATATATATATATATATATATATATATATATATATATATATATATATATATATATATATGAGTACAATTAGGTCAACACCAAGCAGCAATGGTCTGTTTCAAGCTTAAATGCAAATCTTCAGGCCATGTGAGTTGTGTTAACGTAACTTTAAAATATATTTTCAGCATATATATATATATATATATATATATATATATATATATATATATATATATATATATATATATATATAGGATATCGCACATTGAGTTCTGATGTTAATAAAATAGTGCTCGATGTAATATATCAGAGCTGTTAAGTATATATTAATAAATACAGTGACGTTCGATAAAAGTGACTCACCTGATTTTTTTACGAAATGTTCTCTTCTCCGATGAAACGAAAGTTTAGCTAAATTCAAAGGATAAGCGGTCTAAAATCCGAAGAAGAAGCTTTGAAATCTCTTTGAATTTAGCAGTAAGTACTGTCAAGCATCCGTTCAGTATAAAGTTCTGGAGATGCTTTTCTTTTCGTGGAATTGGTTTCTTAAAACCTATTGAAAAGACCCTCAGGAGCGAGCAGTACAAGAGAGTCTTGTCTGCTCCCTTCTGCTGAAAGGGTGCAAATCGACCCCACTAAGCTCATATTTATGCAGGATAATGCTCCCTATCACAAATCAAAATTGATGAAGGAATACTTTGATGAGAAGCAGGTGAGTGTAATGACATGGCCGCCCCAATCTCCTGACGTCAACCCCATAGAAAACTTACGGAGCATTATAAAGTACAGGCTCTCGAGAAAGCAGTGGAGCAACAAAGAGGATTTGATTGTGAATTTCATATCCGAATGGAATTCAATGCTTGGAGATGAGATTTGCCAGAACCTAATCAAGTCAATGCCAAAAAGGGTTGAAAAGGTTATTCAAAATAAAGGAGGACCCATAGATTATTAAATATTTCGAACTATATTACCTATTATAAATAAATTATACCTCTATTATTCTTTATTTAAAGCTATTCGGTTATGTTTCTATTGATTACTAGTTGCAGGAAATAAGTGAGTCACTTTTTTTGCACAGAGTTTTTTCCTAAATCTCATTTATATCCAAAATTATAAATATCAATAGAATACCTTAGGGTGAGTAAACTTTTTTTCCTAGGTGGTCGGGAAGGGGTCTTTATATCAGAATGATTAAAAATTATTTGACCCAAAAAAACAATAGGCGAAAAAAAATTTTAAGTAAAAAAAATCAGTTGAGTCACTTTTATCGAACAGCACTGTATACACTTGTTCCTCACCGGTAGCACGACATTGGAGATTCATGCACAACGCAATCTTCAAGTGCTGAGTAGATGAAACTCCGAGTCGTTCTACCGCTATATATATCGAGAGAGAATGAAAAGGAGCGAGATATTATAATGGAATTATATATGTATATAATTTCGCGGGTAATGTAATATTACGATTATCGGTGCGAAAAGGGGAATTGACGAACCAGGTTCAAACTCTGGCTTCGCTCCTTACGCTCCCTTTTGCATTCAATAACTATCTAAAGGCATGAATCCATCTTTTTTTTCTGCCACCCTCCACTCCTTTATGCGTTAATTAACAGGCTCGATTGGAATCTCTTTTTTGGTTAACAACCAGTCTCGAAGAAGGAACGCCGAAACCCACACCTTGGAGAAGGCAAGTTAACCCACTCCACTACATTTTCCAATAATTTATTGGCAATTCATATATGTTAAAAAGAAAATAAATCCGTGGTGGATCTATCATTGCCTATACCCTGAAGCTAATTTGCATTCAGCTCTAACAGCTTTTTCCCGCAAACTGCTGCCCTATGGAACAGACTACCAAGAAAATGTTTGTCCGATCACTACAATCTTAACCTGTTCAAGTCTAGATTCAACCGTTATCTTCCTTCCTATCTATGTAAACTACCCCATAACATAATCCTCTAACTCGAATGGCGTACAGGCCTTGTACAGGATGAACCTTACTGTAAAAAAACAGAGATAACAGAAACTATTTTCCCACCTTTAAGGATATAACTAATACGGTTTCCCTATGCATATTCTACTTGAATTAAAACCAAGTTAAATATCAAGAGAAACAAACTCGTAAATGAGGCAGTGGTATAAAAGAGACTAAACACTGAAAGGTAATGCTATACGATACACAAGATAGTAATTTATTATACTGTGCGTTGGGGGTGTCGTTTAGCTTAATTTGTTTGACAGAGTATCCGATCCAGAATAAAATAGCTGCGTCTTTAAAGCCATTTGTTTCCTTCTAGTATATGGCAATTTCATGTTCTTCGCAAAACTGGCTAGCACACCCATGCAACAATGCAAGAGTGAAAGTGTTACCGATATCTGTTGCACATTTGCTAGCCATAGCTATCCATCTAAGGACGGTCGGTGAGTAATTGAGCAAAGAGAAAAACAATAAATATAAAACTGTGTAAAATAAAAATAAAAAGAACTACTACAAAGTAAACGAAAATTCTCTCCATCACAAGCACATACGCATAGGCACGTACATACACACACGCACATATATATATATATATATATATATATATAGATAGATAGATAGATAGATAGATAGATATTAGGTTGGTGCAAAAATAATGTCGTTTTTTGACGTTCAACTTCATGTGAGAAAACGACATTATTTTTGCACCAACCTAATAGATAGATAGATAGAGAGAGAAAGAGAGAGAGAGAGAGAGAGAGACCCTGTATATTAAACATCTCCTACTATCAACCTCACTTTTTTTAACGGTGGAATTGGAGAGCTAAATTTTGTTTTGTTTTTGAAATAGATGCTCACGCAAATTCCATCCGCGGACAATACGCGAAGGGCTGGAATGAGCACTGCTATTCAAAAGAACACAAAATAGAACTAAAACAGTAAAGACATGAGGAAAAACTAACACCAAAAAGACCCCAAAAATGCCTAAAGTGACAGAAAGCGCCGGGAACAATGAAGATTTCTGTCCAAGTCCGAGCCGGCGGCTATTGACTTCACTTTACACTGAACTGTTACCCTTGGAAAAAGCATATTTTATCATTTCAGGCCAATAGAGCCACTGTAACAGGGGACTGACCAGGTTCAAACATTTAATTACGTGAACGTGCAGAATGGTGATTCGGTGGGGTTACTAATAATTGGATAAGGATTATTAAAATTCTCAGGAGAACAATTTGAATCTTTGGGAAAATAATGACAAAGGAAACGGGTTAAGAATTATGCTTTAAACAATAAAATAAATTTAAGACCGGCTCCAAGGTGGATCCAACCCAAAATTAACTATCCAAGATTGATTAAAATTGAGCAAAACAAAGGTTCCCCAACACTATCCACCTCCCATTGAGAGAAAGAAGACATGGTTAATGTTTTTTCTGAAATTTTTTGTCCTGAGAAATTAAATTCTGGTGTTTGCTTTCATTTATACTGTATATCCAAAACGTGTATATTCTTACAGAAATGAGTGACACAAATTCTTCTAAACAAAGAAAGACGTGTTTCATTACTAAGATCCCAGACATGTTGTTTGTTTACATTATATTATCCGCCCAAAAGGTATATATTCCTACAGAAGAGAATCATCCACATTCTTTTAAACAAAGAAAGAATCTGGATTTAGTATAATTTCCAAGATTGTGGTTTGTTTATGTTGATACTGTCTGCCCAAAACATCATCATCTTTAGAGAAAGAAAGAACAGAAGATAACTAACGAAGGGAATGCCATGTGGTTATTATGAAGATCTCCTAAGATTAAGACGGTTGGAGTGGAGAAATTAATTATATATGAATGTGAATCTATAGCGGAGAATCATCTATATAAACGGGGGACACTAGACCCGACGTAGACAGACGGAAGAAATGGGCCCAGAAGGGAGACGGCTTGGAGTTGCTTGGCATTGCATTGTCAGACAGACGTCAGTAAAAAAACACACCTGCAATTCCCGTGGCTTGGCCAATGCGAAAACACACATGAGAGAAGAATTGAGTGACAGTCGATTGGCTGACCATTGCTTTAGCCGTTACTCCTAGATTTCTCAAATCCCAATCCACCTAAGAGAGAGAGATTAATCTTTCAGTAACTAATACAGACATTTTATTCACCAATTTTTCTTTATATTTATCAAACCCGTTGTAATATTATCAACAGTTTTGTGCATTCTATTGGAGCTTCTTATTCCAGCCTTAATATCCGACGTTGTGCTTGGATGTTTCTACAAACGTTACCACGGCCGTAAGTTGAGAATTATTCATTCTTACCTACGATACACAACGTACATAGAGGAGTCCGCACTAGACTTCACAATCTAAATATCGTAAGATTTTGGGAACCGCGTATCAACGCTATCCGGACGATACACCGGCCCCAAACGAGGAGGAAAAAATAAGCCGGTTGACCTATGAGGTTAGTATTACTTAACAAAACTAGCGGAGCTAGCGGCTGAAGAAGAGGAAAAGAGAACATTATTTACATTATTCGGACTATTGTTCTCATCTTTGTCGCCATGTTTATCACAACGTTTCGGCCGTTTTACGCTCCGGCCTTCTTCAGGTGGTTGGAATGTCGAACTGAACCCTTTATTTCGCTCACTGGGGTAGACTGTTCTAGTTCCACGTGCCATGTTTAATGGATGTCAGTTATCCTGTCCTGGCCTTTATCCACTGTGCCATGTGTACCCAGAAATTCATATACAGATGTCCTCAAGGACACATGGCACAGTGGATGAAGTCATTGGTTAGATCAGTGACAGAACCCAAAGAGTGTGAGTTAAATACCCGGTTAGGGCAGTGGAGAACTTTCAGAGGGAAATTAGCAGGAGAAATATAGACAGATATTGAAGGAAAAGAGAAGAGGAGGAGACTGGAGAGATGAGTGTGTACGAGGGTGAGGTTAAAGCAAAGGATTTCTGAGAGTGAAATAAATTGAAAAAAAAACGTTATTGTTGAGAGAGGACAATAAACGAACCGCATACAAAACAACAGACGATGATGCTGGCCGCGTTGCGTTGACATTTTTAATGTTCAAAACGTGAATGTAAAGCAAGGACCTTGGAGAGAGTTCTACAAACGAAAAGTCCGAAATAAGAAATTGTTAGCATAAAACTTACGGTCACGTCTAGCTATTTCAACTGTAAGATGATGTGACCTAGTTCGCAGTTTAGTACGGCGCTTAAATTTCTAAATACGTTACGGCGGTGTATACTTTTTATCATTAAGTAGCACCACCAACAATATCACAAATGCCAACGTAAGAGATTAAGTTCTAATACTACTTAGAAAAAATGTTGATGACAGATAAAATACATTTATATATTGAATGTCTGTGAACTTTATTTGCATTTTGATATTTCAGGAAAAGATAAGATAAAATCGACTTATGATTTGATTTAGGTGTCTAACGCATATACACACAAGAATAGATATGGGCCCAGGGATGTAGATAGATAGATAGATAGATAGATAGATAGATAGATAGATAGATAGATAGATAGATAGATAGATAGATATTAGCAATGTTACATAGATATTAACAATATTACATAGATAGATAGATAGATAGATAGATAGATAGATAGATAGATAGATAGATAGATAGATATTAGCAATGTTACATAGATATTAACAATATTACATAGATAGATAGATAGATAGATAGATAGATAGATAGATAGATAGATATTAGCAATGTTACATAGATATTAACAATATTATATAGATAGATAGATAGATAGATATTAGCAATGTTACATAGATATTAACAATATTACATAGATAGATAGATAGATAGATATATAGATAGATATTAGCAAAGTTACATAGATATTAACAATATTACATAGATAGATAGATAGATAGATAGATAGATAGATAGATAGATAGATAGATAGATAGATATTAGCAATGTTACATAGATATTAACAATATTACATAGATAGATAGATAGATAGATAGATAGATAGATAGATAGATAGATAGATAGATATTAGCAATGTTACATAGATATTAACAATATTATATAGATAGATAGATAGATAGATATTAGCAATGTTACATAGATATTAACAATATTACATAGATAGATAGATAGATAGATATATAGATAGATATTAGCAATGTTACATAGATATTAACAATATTACATAGATAGATAGATAGATAGATAGATAGATAGATAGATAGATATTAGCAATGTTACATAGATATTAACAATATTATATAGATAGATAGATAGATAGATATTAGCAATGTTACATAGATATTAACAATATTACATAGATAGATAGATAGATAGATATATAGATAGATATTAGCAAAGTTACATAGATATTAACAATATTACATAGATAGATAGATAGATAGATAGATAGATAGATATTACCAATGTTACATAGATATTAACAATATTATATAGATAGATAGATAGATAGATATTAGCAATGTTACATAGATATTAACAATATTACATAGATAGATAGATAGATAGATAGATAGATAGATAGATAGATAGATAGATAGATAGATAGATATTAGCAATGTTACATAGATATTAACAATATTACATAGATAGATAGATAGATAGATAGATAGATAGATAGATAGATAGATAGATAGATAGATAGATATGAACAGAGTTAAAGCTAATATCTACACAAATATGAACCCAATGAGATTTACTCAATGCTGTTATTTATCGATAGATAGGTAGTTTTATTTATTGTATAGCAATTTACTAAGCTCAGATTATTTTTTGCCAAAGGCTAAGCCGGATTAAATCAGAGTTAAAAAGATTGTACAAAGCCAGTCTTCCAAAGGTGTTAGCTTGCTTAACTTGGAAATAAACGTGCGAAATGTTGGGGTCTACCTGAAAACCGATCTTTGGCACTGGCAGAAGTAGGCGAAACTAATTTTACCTCAAAGTCGACTAATATTTACTGAACATAGATGACGTGGCAGATTAAGGGAAATGGTCTTAGAAAGATTGTTTAGCGGCACCTTGAAATTAAGTAGAACCTAGTCTTCTATACCTAATTATTTTCAAATGCAATGTCAATCGTTATCTTCTATCGTTTTAATTCTTGTTCTTTTATTGTCTTCTCTCCTTAATAGTACATCTTCTCATATTGTCTCACACTCAGTCACCCCTTGCGTCTTAGTGACTTTATTGCCTTGCTTCAGGTGAAATGATTTAAAAAATAAACTCGAACTAAAATCTCTACAACTCGTTTAACGTTTAAGTAAACTAATGCTATTTATTAATATTAGTATTTCATTAAACAAAATATTTGTTGGAAGATTCTGTTGCGCCAATCTTCCTAATATGAAAAGCTAATTTGCAGCTTTGAAAATCAGAATTCGAAATTGTTTTTTTTTTCCTGAGGTCGAACATCAATAAGAAATACGCAACTATCTCATCCACGTGACAAGTCGTCCCACTGTTATATAGCGATTTACAGAGCTTAGGTTTTCTAGTATCAGGCTCAACGGGACAAAATGGAGGCTATGAAGCTTGAATTTCGAGAATCTTCAAAAAAGGAGTGATTGATTTGTTTTTTTACGGTTTATCAGCCCTTTGCAATTTATTTAAAACCAGAAAATATTTTTAGATTGTAAAAATATTTTTGGAGAAAGTATCGATTTACTGATACAAGTCCTATTACGTAACCGATAGCAAGGCCACAGATGTTGAATTCTTAGCTTTCACAAGATTATTTGCGCGTAAATGAATATAACGAACTCGACAGGAATTAGAACACGGCCCTCCGATTTTCAATTCCAAGCCATTATCTATTGCACCACCCGCTCATCCAAGCTCATATTCCTGGCCAGGTACTGAGAAGGCACGACGTTGCTTGATTTTCGTCATCGTACGAGGACCGGCGTTCCAATGTGATATGGTCGTAGGCCTTCAAAAAGAGATAGCTTTCACACTGTCTTGGGAATCTTTTAAGAGAAATTACCTTTCGAGAGAACGCAACTATTTAAGCTACAACAGTGGGCAATCATTTGTTTTATCATTAAAAATAAGCTATGCAAATCGATTATCTCAGGGAAAAAAAGTTTTTTTCTTTATCTGTGATCCATTTTCTCCTGTGTCTTTTCGTGAAATCGCAACTCCTGGCTGACGCCTCCGTTTCAAAGATAAGACAGCTCCAACATGAAGCAACGGAAGACAATTATCTCTAATAAATGAATGAATTAATGAAGTATTAAGAGCAGGTTGCTGAAATGTTCTCGGCTTGATTCTTCTCTCTCAAATGTGAGCGGACAGCAAAATTCCTTCTTTCTTCCATTTTAATCCATTCTTCGTCGTACCAAGAACGTATCGTACATTAAACCCTTCAAATAATCGCGAATCCAGGATCGTTGGCCTGACCAACGTTAATTTTAAGTATCAATCAAATAGCGGAGGAGATAATCTATCAAGAAAGTTCTATCTATCTAAACACTTCTTTCCAAACATTTCCACCGCCCATAGCACTATCCCCTCCTGGGTATGACGATAAACTACATCTGGCAGCAAGACCTCTGATCGGGAGATTGGAGGTCTTGAGGAACGTGAAACCACCTCTTAACTACTGCCGTTCGCCGTGGCAGCACCTGTTAGGGTCCCAGTTATGAACAAATAGTTAACCTCCAAAACTGGGGTGAAAGTATAAAAATAGATTTTTATAGTAAAAATATCAGCAAAACACTTTTGGAAAAACAATATTACCAGCAATATATTTGACTCTCGATAAAAACTGTCTTTCACAAAAATATCTCAGTGAAACCTGATCTACAAACTGATTTCTTACAAATAATTATTCTATTCATACTAACTTATTCTAAAACACTTGTAGGCATTAAATAAGAGGACAATTACATTACAATATATTAAACAATACACGGAAAAATCAATAATGATAGTCTGGTTTTGTTTGCATGGAAGGTTTCCAAGCAACGACAAACTCGTGCATACGAGACACTGGAAGCGAAAATTGCACCGCAGCTGATGCCGTCACACATGAGCACGCGAGAGTGAAAACGAGAAGTATTAACTATAGGAAGCCATTGGTATTACCCAATAGCTTCTGTTATAAATTATAGGCATTTAAGAATATTTGTGAAGATTTCATAGTTTATTTTGTTCAGGTTAGATTTCAACTGTTTTATGTATATAGCTTCAAGAATTTTTAGTTTTTGTTTATTGTTTTCATGTTTAAGTATAGTTGTCTTTTCAACGAGGATTTTCCGGAATTGCGTATGTGGCCAGGCATGTTGTTTTAAATGCCTAAAAATGTAGTGCCAAGCGTCGTGAATCTTCCTATAGTTAATACTTCTCGTTTATGTAAACCGAAAGCTTACATATGTATAGAATGTATCAATATTGTGATTTTCTTTCTTCTTTTAATGATAATGTTATTAAGCTTATCAGACGATATGAAAAAAAAATGACATAAATAAATAGACAAAACTTGTCTATATTATTTAATGAAACATGCATCAATATATATATATATATATATATATATATATATATATATATATATATATATATCAGTTCTTTTAAATCAAATATGTGGTGCAGTTCAATTTATATTACAATGAATCATTCATACAAAATGCCAAAACCTTTCGCTAACATTCATCGAGTGATTGGTAGGTTAATGCACATTTAAAATTTTGTTAGCGAAGGGATTTCGCCATTTTATGTCATTTGTATGAATGATTCATTGTAATATAAATTGAATTACACCACACACACACACATACACAGACACACACACACACACACACACACATATATATATATATATATATATATATATATATATATATATATATACACTACTGAAACAGCTTCATTCACATGATTATAATAAAATAATAAATGTGTAATGTAATAAAAGAATTCTTACTTATATAATATGTAGTATGATTTCAGCTTTCAGCATAGGATTTAAGTCCACTGCATTTGGGTACTAGATTCATGTAAAGGACTAATCTGGGACTGGAGCCAAAAAAAAAATACCATCAGACAGCAAAATAATTAACTTCCATCTATATGTAATACAACATGATTATCCCTTAAAAAACATAGGGAATAGGGATGAAACCTCCCTATGAATTTCGATATGGTTGATGGGGGTCGTCTTGTACAGCAAATAAAGCCCGAAACCTACATTTTAGCTTGAAAATCTGGGGGTCGTCTTATACACCCAGTCACCTTGTACACCAGCATATACAGTAATTTCTTAGCATATAAATACACATAGAGATTATTAAATTTAAACTTATTTTTACTCGGATGGTGTGCGATGTCTTTCTCCCACGCTGAGAAACAAACTCCAACTTTCTTTCCTAATCGACTCACAGAAAATTCTTTTTCTAAGATTGATGTTAGTAAAATGACTGAGACAATAGTAAATGAGGGTTGCACAAGATAACTTTTATATTCTTTCCGTGAGGGATTCTTGATCGTTATATCTAAAGGAAAGATAGTATAACTGAAAATAAAATGACCTGAGTTTATGCCTTCTACCAAACAGAGAGGCCGGTCATAAAACTTTAAAAACACTCTGTACTCTGCAAACGTCAAAATAAGGAAGAAGTATGCGTCTTGGATTAGAAATTCTATACAAGTTGTCTTCGTGAAGCATTCTTAAATATCTGTACAATAATGTCAGCCATATTGCTTCGATTGTTCATAGCAAATGGCTCGCATCGCCGTTAAAACGCTATTGTGCATTTTGATCGTAAAATTATTTCAACTCCTCTGGCAACTCGTGATTTACTGTCCGTGAAAATCGTTTCCATTTTGATACGACTTCAGGATTTGATTTTATTCAGTTTACAATTTCCCACTTTTATTTTTCGGAAAGTTCAAGAATTATTAATCATCATCATTTTTATGTCAGATCTTTCTACAACTGAACGTGCTTAATTTATGAGAAGAATTTGCATTTCGAAGACAGTGTTATAACCCTGAATCTTTACTCAGTACGTTACTTGGAAATCAATCTGAAAACAAAAATGCCTTCAAAGAAAAGTTTGTCGAACGAATTTCTGATACCCGGTACCGCAATGAATCTTTTCGAAGGCAAAGACCGGGGCTTTTGTCTGACATTCCGACTGGCTTTTATAGATTATAATAATAAAATTTTTAAAGTAGTTGGTTTGAAGTTCTTTATTCCAGGAAATATTCGTGGAAATAAATAATAAAAGACGTTAGTTTCTATTGTTGCTTTCACTGCAAAAGCATTTTCAATAATTTTTATTGAAATTAGATGCGTCAGTTTTCCTGTTATCAACAAAAAAATTATCAAAGATCGTAGCTTGTTCGAAAGATTTTTTTATTGAAGTTTCAAGTTTTTTTCATAGCAAGAAATCCAAGTAATTTGTTTTAATTTGTTGTTTCCCTGTCCACAAGCCCAACAGACAGATATATAAAACCATCTCTTCCTGAAGATTTCTAAAGAAAATTAGAAACCAAGAATAAACTTCATATAGAAACAGAAAGCGGTGGCTAAAGGTTCTAGAAAACAAAATAAGAAAAGAAAGCTCGGCTAATTTAATACTCAAAGGACACAAAGAAGACAAGATGAGCAAAGAGAAGCATCTAATAACCTGCTTAATAGATTTGAGCAAAGCGATGAAGAAACAAGACCAAGAAAAACAAAAAAGGGTTCATCAAGAAGAAAGAGGTTCTAAGAGCAATAAAAGATAACCAGGAAAGTTTAGAGACACATTGATTGATTTATCAACTCTTTAGAGGTTATTTATAGCCAGGAAATATTTTTAGATTGTAAGATTTTATTTCCTTAGATATAAAAATGGTTTAGTGATACAAGTCTTACTAATTAACCCATATCTGGGGTGAAAAGACGTGGATTCATACATTTCCCAAGAGTAATTGCGCGTAAGTGAATATAACTAGCCCACTAGAAATTAGAAATCGGCTCCCCGATTAACAATTCCGAGCCATTAACTATTACACCAACCGCACATCCAAGCACCTGGTATTCAGAAGCTGACACCAATATAGGTACGGACCAGGCTTGATGTTGCTTAACTTTGACGATCGTACGGGAACTGGTAGCGTAGCGGTTATTGGAATCGTTGTGCTGTATTACCATTCTGGTCGTTGCTTTCATTTTCGCACCAGTAGACCAGATCCCACCTCTTCTCCTGGCACCATCAATGGACTAAATAACGTGGCACACGGAACTCTCTAGCTTTTTTTAAGGCAACCAATCTAGGAGAAGGAAATCTCTGAACTGGGCAAGGGACTGATAATTCCAAATGGGGGGGGTCTAAATAACACTTAGGAGAAAGGGGTTAGCATAGACAAATCGCAAGGAGTTTTCTACTTGATGGTGTGCGAGGATTATCTAGATTCCAAGGTTATATTTAATTTCAGTAAATATATCCTTTCAAAAGCTATAATTTCGTCTCTCATTTTATGCTTTGTTGACTCTCTGCTCGAGGATACGTTATTATTTGTGCGTTCATCAACTTACTGCGCTCAACCGCGCCCCACACAGCAAGGGGGTGCAGTCTGGGGAGTTAGGTTAGATGTAAGGGGGTGATGTGCTTGCAGAAATTGTCTGACAGCCATGACTGGGTCCTCCTGTTTGTGTGGTATGGTGCAGTGTTCTATTGCCAAACATAGGGTCTTCCAGTAGCCACCCTCTTGATCGAAGGCAGCTCTACCCCCAGGAGGAATGAACTGCGTCATGATGCTCTTTTTCACACAGGCGGGTTCTCAACTGACGATACTGCACAGTCGACAAAATAAAAAAAAACAACTCGCATGTGTGAAATTAAAAAATAATATGACGACAATTTACCCATCGCGACCTGTCTACACACACACACACACACACACACACATACATAAATGCCTATAATTAGTAACAGAAGCCATTGGTTCATACCAACGGCTTTCCATACTCAATACTCATCGGATTCACTCTCTCGTGGTCATGTGTGACGTCATGAGCTGTGGTGCGATTTTCGCTTTCAGCGTCTTATATGCACGTGTTTATCGTTGCTTGGAAATCATTCATGTAAACAAAAACAGACTATCATCAATTTCTTGTTCGTGTATTGCTTAATATATTGTGTAATTGTCATCTTCGATAATGGCTTATGTAAGCCGAAAGCTTAGATTGGATTAAAAAAAATATGTATCAATATTGTGATTTTCTTTCATTGTTTAATGATAATGTCATTAAGCTTATCAGACGATATGAAAAGAACTTACATAAAATATATAGACAACACTTATCTATATTATTTAATGAAACATGTATGAATATATATATATATATATATATATAAGATTTGCACTCCAGCAGAGTCCTAATCTGCGTCCCCTTTGTAGGAGAAACCGTCGTCTGATGTAATAGTAATAAATATGAAAATAATGTTAGACTCATAATCGAACAATTTGGGATAAGATTTGGTTCTTAAGGACGTCATGCGATGACGTCCTTAAGAACCCAATTTAAAAAGGTTGACGTCGCTAATTAATGTTTTGTTATAAACAACTTTTATGCAGTATACAACATCTGTTAAGTATATTCACTTGAACTATTGAAGGGGGACATAATAGGTTGGACAGAATTTGATGCCGGATAAATTTTACTCGTTTATTATTAAGGCTCAATTATGTAATATTGAACACATTACTTAGAAAGATTGTTTGTCGTAAGAGGGCAACTAACGAGGAAAGAATGTTTGGAAAATCTGATACTCACAGGACATATTGAAAGCAAGATTGAAAGCAGAAGAAAACAACGCATAACATACTTAGTGAGCTCGAGTAAATGAATGGTGGAACAAAGTTTAGGAGATATAACAAAATGACAAGAATGTATATCAATATACATATATATATATATATATATATATATCAATAAGAACGGTCGGAATCATAGCCATATCTTAAATCTTTTTTTGCAATGTTGAGGTGCGTAGCACAACGTTATCAAGGAGGCGGCCTGAATCTTTTGAAATCAGGTCGGGGTTGCTGTCTGAGTCGATATGATGCAAAACCCGAAATCGGCAATGAAGACAGTGCATCACTGAAGACCTTCCTTGATGCATATGAAATTTATTACTCTACTATATATATATATATATATATATATATATATATATATACAGAGAGAGAGAGAGAGAGAGATAGAGAGAGAGAGAGAGAGAGAGAGAGATAGAGGGAGGGAGGGAGTGATTGAAAAGTATTTTATGCATGATGGGCTCTCCCGTCTATATTTTTTTACAAGACGGGAGAGTCCATCATACATAAAATAGGTAGTTACTTTTCAATCACCCTGTATATGCTGGTGGTAATAAAAATAACTTCTTTCGCAAACCATTCCTTTCAAAATGTTTGCCCGTTTAGCATTGCTCACCTGTTAATTTGAGTGCAAGTTGTTCCGCCCAAAAAATTCATATGAAATATCGACTGAATATTTATTTTGCTTTAACCACTTAATATGTATATATGTAGATGTGTGACATTAATTTCCCTCTTTAAAAAAACTGAGGTGTCTACTCAAACAGGTTTACCCGCTAAATATAACATTTATAGAAAAAATAAGCATGCAGATATAGTTACGCGCATGCTTGAGTTTTTTGTTGTTTGGGTTTTTGATCTCTGTGTGTGTGTGTGTATAAAAACTGAATTTTATATGAAATACGTTGGAATTGGATGTTGAACAAACATTGTTATATGTCGTAAATATCTGCCACCAGATTATCAGAGATTTCTGACAGTTTAGTCTTGAAAATCTAGACATTATTTCTTCGAACCAAAAGTAACATGGTGTCATTAAACGAAACAAATATACGCCTCTTTGTCTCTGTCTCTGTCTCTGTCTCTCTCTCTGTCTCTCTGTCTCTCTGTCTCTCTCTCTCTCTCTCTCTATATATATATATATATATATATATATATATATATATATATATATATCAAATTTATGAGAAACCAACCTTACTGCTACCGCAGTTTGACTAATTCGGTATCGCCAGGCAGTTACTTGGATTTTCTATGCCAAGTCACTCACTTATATATAAACATGCCACTGACGAAGAGGAGAAGGAAAGAGGTAAAGAATAAGGAAAAAGAGTAGAAAAGATTCTTTATTAATGCAAATATTCCTACTCGGGCTCAACGCTGGCTAGGAGGAATATTCTAGCATGATTGAACTCCGTCTTTACCTCCGATATTTCGTCTAGCAGGTCATATTGCTCTCGCACCCACTGCCGTCTGTGAAATTTCATTCCTCCCACTTGCTTCGCTGGTAGCTATAATCTCCAACTATTCAAATGCAATGTCAATCAACATCTCCAGATGCCTTGATGTAACCCCTGTCCTTCTCTTCATCCTTTCCTCCATCACGCCTCTTTACTCTCGCTCCCACTCTCTGTAATCCCTTGCGTGCTAGTGGCATCCCGCCTTGCTTGGGGTGAAATGTTTTTAAAAAATACTGCATTATTGCTAAGTTTTCCTCCTGCTGCAATTTACACATTTTTTCCCGACACTGAATGCACGAGTTTTCGTTACAACATCCCATTTACCAATAAAACTCTTATTATTTTTATCTTTTATTTCCCATACATAATTAGCAAATCTCGTACTGTTTTTTTAATCAATTTCACTCCAAGCAAGGCAGTAAGGCCACTAAGACACAAGGGGTTACTGAATATGAAAGTATTCGGAACATAAACATTACTAATGAGCTGGTAGAGAAAAGAATAATTAGGAGGCCAGTAGATAGCGATTGAAATTGCATTTAAATATTTGGAGATTAAAGTTAGTGTTATGGGAACTTACCCATAATAGTAATGGACTATCTCGTACACCATAAATACTGCGCCTCAAGAGGAAGCAGTAGTGAGAGTGAGGCAGTGAGTCAGTCAGAGACAGAGTCGCGTCACACGATTACTGTAAGACATTGGAATAGTGATATTGGTCGAGACAACATAGTTCTCTCTAACCTAACCTGATTGTTATTACTAACACTTGTACTTCTTTTGTACATATTCTGTTTGTAATATATCTGTGTTATTCCATACCTGTGTTTGAGTTATTCTTCATTGGTTCTACCTTGGACCATCACCGTGGTACAAGGAACCTGGACCATAACAGTTAGCTAGAAAGCATAGAGCGGGAAAGGAGTTCCACAAGAGAGAAGTAAGAGAAATGAAAATGTTAGCTGAGAATTTACCTCTATACCTAGCCAGCTCGACTGTAAATTGATGAGATCTCGACGCCGGTCTAGTACTCCGCTTAAATTTTTTTTTTTTTGTTTTTAAATTCTAAGTACCATAGCGAAGAGCTGATCCGAAAAGAAATATCATAAAAGTATTTATACGGCGAAGAGAAAGTAACTGAATCCGAACCGCCAGGTCAGGACCAATAATATTGCTGATTCTTTTTTGGATTTTATCAAGAATCGCTAGATATATAGCAGCAGTTCCGGACTATATGTGGCAGCAATGTTCTAAGCATAGACGAATGGTAGACTTATAGATACGCAAGATAGATGCCGAAAAGAAACATTGTCAAGCACGAGACGGTGAATCAACTTTTTTATCAGCTGGCCTAGCAATGGACTCAATATCGTCTTTCCACTGCATCTCAACCGAGAACGTTAGTCCGAGAATGCGCAACGAGTTGCTCTCTAGTTACTCTCCTAGTAGCTAGCATCCGATTAATATGACAGTTTGGTTTGCGGGGATTAAAATTAACTAGTTATACTTTACTCCAGTTAGCATCAGACTGAAGGTTATTTTTGACATCAGCCGCCAATTTGACCTTATGGAACTGATCAGATTTACTATCGAGGCAGGAGTAAATGGTTTTGTCATCATCATAGATACCAAGTTGAGAGCTGATGTCATCGGGAAAGTCATTGATGTAATTAAAAACAAAGTAGGACCTCGGGGTAGACCTGCATTAGGACAAAAGGATCGGGAAGAATAACCGTTCAGGATAACTTTCATTTCACGATTTAATAAGACTGGATCAATTCAAAGATTTCGCCGGAGACACTGTAACTTTTCAACATGCGAAAGCCTGTCGAAAGCTTTCTAGATTTCCAAAGCAAGAGCCCAGGCTTCAGTATTCTTATCTAGAGATTGTAAACTCTTTCCACTGTTATCGTCATTACATCAGTAATTGACATGGAGACACGAAAGCCATATTGATTATCTAAAAGAAGGCTATGCTATGTGAGATGATGAACCAATTCAGCGTTAAGGAGTTTCCTAAAATGACGTAGAAGGGTAATAGGCAGATAGTTGAAAGTGTCGGTATCTTTAAACTGGAACAAAAGCTGAGAATTTCCAACGGGCAGGAAGTCCAGAGACAGCGAGGCATTTATTATACAGTTTAGAGAGAACAGGAGCCATTACAGGAGCACACTTCTCAAGGACTATTAAAGGGATACAATCAGACCCTCATGCTTTGTGTGGGTACTGATTAAAGATGATAGCAGAAATCATAGAGTGTGTTATATGTATATCACTCAAAAGAGACTCAGTTTTAAGCGGGAAGTTAGACAAGAATGCTCCAGTTGAGTCAAGAGTAGTAACACCTCAACTTTGATTGAAGAGAGAAGGAATAGAAAACTTACTCTTATTTAATACACTATTACAGAGCTGCCAGTAATCATGGAAACCAAAGTTTTTAGATGCAATACGATGCCTCATTCCCATAGTAAACAGAAAACTTCGCTCCTTTGAGGACACGTTTACATTTATCATGTGGACCCACGAATAGGCGTTTGTTGTGATGGCAACTGTCACACTGGTTTAAACCAAGCAATATTTATTTTCGTTTTTCTTTTTTGGCTACTCTTTTCAGGTGTTACAATGATGATACAACACCAATTTAGGTGTATGCACTCTTTTATATAAAGCCTTCTCATACGTCCTTTTGGCTTCCTTAATTATTGTCATATTTGAGGAATTCCTTGATAATCTACATTCAATTCTTCTAAATATATAGGTAATTACTGCGTTAGGATAGTTCGACGCGCTGTTTACATACAGAAACTTAATATCTGGTTTCATGTAAGGGGATACACTTTTATCTGCAAGGTTTAATTCAACATCGAGATATTGAACAAATTTTAAGTTCATTTCAACTTCAATATCAAAATCAAACTCTTTAAAATTCTTGAATAATCTTTTCCTTATTGTCATTTTCTTTTCTTCTGACCAACATCACTATTAAACCATTATTCAGATACAGATTATGGTCATGTATGTGTATATTTTCATTTAATTCTGCTAATAAATAGAGGTCTTTGAGCCCTGATACCAATGGACCATCAAATGATCCTTGAGGAACAATAATCTTGTTTTTTGCATTTTTATGTAATATATACATTTGTTCTGACAAAATAATGATTTTCAGCAGTGTTTAATTATAGCCACATGCTCACTTTTACATCCATAAATTCTTTGACAAAAGCTATCGCTTTATGAAGACCCTCTTCCGATATTGATGCGTAGAAATCTTTTATATCGTGTTTTATAAATACATGTTTCTTATTTTTTAAAACCAAGATAGATATGATTCCCCTTTTCTCTACACTGATTTACTTATGCAGCTAATCGTAATATATCACAAATTTCTTGCAGATTTATTTTACTAATCCTACCCAATTCCGTTTTCGTTGAGTTAATCAGCCGGAACGAAGGGTTGTTTGCAAAATTATATTTATAACCTTCAGCCGTTATAAAGGCTTTTCTTCTATGTAACTACTGGACTCTTTCGCCCATTTTTAAATGGATAGTTTTAATTTGGGCCTCGCATTAATTTCATTTACGTATCTTTCCGGTGCATTTAGTGGTGACCTTATCGCTAACCCTCTTTTTATATTCTTTTCTGATCATATATATTACAGGTTTCAACAAACTGTACCAGTATTTTGGACGAATTTATACTTTTATTTATATCGTTTCCCAGGGGTTTTCGAAACACTTCTAAATTTAATCTTATCCATAAGATGGGATTGGGTGGGGATACTTCTTGGTTGTAAACCAAATAACTCCTTTTCATTTTCTTCCTTACTATCTTGATATGTTAAGATTGAACAATACGAATACGAGTAGCCAGCTATTACTATTATATATATATATATATATATATATATATATATATATATATATATATATATATATATATATAATAGTAGCCAGCTATTACTATTATATATATATATATACATATATATATATATATTACTATTATATATATATATTACTATTATATATATATTAATATTATATATATACATATATATCTATATATATATATATATATATATATATATATATATATATATATATATATATATATATATACATATATATATATATGTATATATATAATAGTAATAGCTGGCTACTCGTATTCGAGGATACTCGTCTATTAGAGCGGATAGCGAATTCCTATTTGTTTAACACTCACAGAGCCAACATGTGGTTTATACTGCAGACCTTAGTTACAGTTTCTGGGAAAGAGCGTGTTATCCAGCGTGATCAATAATCTGAACAAGGCCATCACACTCAAATCTTCGGTCACGATGACTTGTGACTTCGAGCTAGCACAGCTATCGACGGCTCCCAAACGTTCCGTTTTACCCAGTTTCACTCGCAAGGCTTGGGTCAATATATATATATATATATATATATATATATATATATATATATATATATATATATATATATATATTAAAGAAAAACAGACCACTTTAAGGCTACATGTAATAATTTATTTCACCATAGCCCTTTTAAAGGACATTGGATCATCAGACTACACTTCCAAAAGGTAAAACGAAAAATGAAAAATGAAATGAACATTTACGCTTTTGACGGATAGTATTAAGTTTATTTAATTTAACAGAGAGGGTAATGAGGGGTGGTGTGAGAGACATGATCGAGTTTAGAGAAGGTTTATTTTAATATTTCTATCTATCATACTTAGTATTAGGGGAGGAGGGACCAGACATTGACCTATTTAATTGGTTAACTTAACGGAAGTGATATATTGAAAGGGAAGGGGGAGAAGAGAGAAAAATAAAGAAAGAAGGGGGAAGTAAAGAGAAAGAAGCTGTCATTAGGCTTTACTGAGAGACAGGAGGAGTGGTAATTTTTAGCAATTTATGTAAAAAAAGATTTTAATGTTTGATAGTAATTTAATTTTTTATTTTAAAAAATTAAATTACTATCAAACATTAAAATCAGCGAAGAAATTAATTTCATGTTTGCTAGCAATTTAAATTTTTAACTCTTTTACAAATAATTTAGGGATTTAATATGAGTCAAATAGTATATTTAAAAACACATCCATAGAAAGTACATTAAAAAAATTATTTAGAGTATAATAGTTTACTGATATTAATCTATCAATATTGTAAATGATTGTTAAGGTAACATCTCTATCAGTTTGAATCTAATTCATGAATGTAATTTGTGACTATTTTTAGATCGGTAATCTTTTTTACTTAAAGTTTAGGTTTTAAATTAAGATGGAGTAATATTTGAAGGCAATATTAAAAATTTTGTTTTATCATATACATATATATACCACACATACACTTATGTAAATCACATATATACATACGTTCATTTACATGTGCAATTACACACATAGGCACATACACATGTATCGATATACACAGGTACCTATGCATATTCATATATCAATACTTACATATATATTTTCAAATCTTTATACATATTTATATTTATATCTATTTAAATTTTTCCATAAATTTCACGGTTAATGTTTAACGTTGTGATGACTTAAGTGTTTAAATATCAAAACAAATATTTCCAATTTTAATATTTTACTATTAATATTGATAGTTAAAGAGTAATATATTTAAATTTAAATTAAATTATCAATTTAAACTGAAATTACCTCCAGATGACTAAAAAAAATTTCAATCTCACAATTCTAATTAGAGAATATTAAGAGAAAATAAGATAAAACGTTAATAAAGGAAAATTTAAGTCCTTACCTTACAATACTTTCCATATATATATATATATATATATATATATATATATATATATATATATATATATATATACACACAAAAAAGATCTATAACCATAAATACCTACACCTGCATACGTATTTATATTACTATATTTTACATATATTCACACTTATTACATATACGAACTCACAAATACTTACATTTATATATACACATATCTACATACACAGATCACATGTAATCCTATATACATGACACGATATATATATATATACACATATATACATATATATATACACACATATACACACACATATGCACACATATATATGTACAAACATACCTACCTAAATTTACGAATACACCTATACACACACATATATATATATAAATATACACATACATATATACATATATATACACATAAATACATACACATCTTACATATGCACCTACAGTACATATATACATATATATTCATACGCCTCTATACAAATGCATATTCATATACACATAAAACTACATATCAATGTTCAAGTTCGTCTACATATTTGTATACATACAATTATGTGTCCGCAACCATGTGCCCATACAATCATTTCCAAAACCAAAAATACCATAACACTTTCCTTTCTCTATAGTTATTTCTAAATATATCTAGTTAGATTGAGGTGGTTTTTATGCCTACATTGAAAAATCAACTCGTAATGCTTGTTCAGTAATATATCTAGATCTTTATGTTTTATTATTGGGATATTCTTTAAGCGGCAACGTCGTGCCTGGTCTGTACCTAGATATCTGACCGCTTGGGAATACCAGGTGCTGTAAGATTGGAGTACGAATGGTGTAATGTATAACGGCAAGAAGTTGGAAATCGGAGGGCTGCGTTCGAATTCCAGTTGGGTTCATTATATTCACTTACGCGCAAATACCGATGGGAAAGTGATGAAACCACCACTTCTCCCCCAGAAGTCCTGGCTAGGAATATTTCATTATTATATGTATATTTTCCCCCTCTTCTTCATTCTCTCTATCCCTCAATTATAAATTTCCTGCCTATCTATCTCCCACTCTTTCAATTGATCTGTTTCTCTTTTACACGCACACTCTTTCTCATTTCCGGTTTGTTATAATCTCTTCTCGCGAGAATTTTTTCCATGAAAATATCAATTAGCGATCATTTGTGAGAGTCTCAAGAGAGGCTCAAATCAAAAAGTCTAATTTACTTTCCATGACTTCCAGTAGCTTGCCCATTCATTTATTCAATTGATTTCTTTTTCATCCCAACCTAATCTGCTTCGGGTTCTGTTTGCACATACGCTGTCCAAACATGGCGCTACTGGAAATCGTAAAGCGTTGACAAAAGCAGCTAATCAAATACAATCTTCTCCAACTTTCTTCCATCAAGACAACAAAAGGAAAGCTTAGATCAACGGCCATCTAATTTACCGTCTTAAAAGGAAAGGATAAAGTGAACATATCATAAAACTAAAGTCGGTATGCTCGCATTGCAAGATATTGTATTTTGGTACTTTCCTTACTGGTTCCGTCCTATATCGATCAAAGGTGGTTTTAGGATATATCAAGTAGGGTACATGCCATAGACGCCAATTTGGAAGGGGGCGCTATAAATCCACTGAAGAAATAAATTGTTGTGTAACATTCATTAATTAGACAGTAAGCAGTAAATCCTCTGGCAATTGTAGCTTTGTAGTTCAGACGCCAGGTTCGTTCTCAGGGTGCAGCTTCTTCCAGTCAAATGTTTGTGGGGTAAAAATAACCCTTCATTCAGATCGTCACCCATAAATTAAAACCTATTAGAATTTGAAGCAGTCAGTAGATTTTATTTTCGGGTTGTAACCTACTGCTAGAGACGAGCGAACCCATTCGTGAAGAATCTTATATTTATCTAAAACAAGGAGTACTTATATAAAAACAACCTCAGATTAATGGAGTGCCACCCCACTGTTCCTGTTGAACGGGCAAGGGTGAAAACATTAGAATTCCTCGTACCAGACAGACACACATACACAATTACGAATACGTATTCCCATTCGATATCCGCTTAGACTGAATAGAGTTTTTACAAACATACATGCATACAGAATTATCTACAGTTTTAATGCACGTGATACATGATGGACCAATGATAATCCATCCAAACAAATTTGAAAATAACACTGTTCTGTATTTTTGTCTGTTTTCTCTCAAGCTCTGACGAAACTTTAATAAAAGCGAAATATGTTATATATATATATATATATATATATATATATATATATATATATATACAAACAATGAAGACTAAGTCCGCCAATTATTTAATATATTTTCTGTTTATACGTTATTTTAATAGATAGATTTGCTTTTTAATTAAACAGTATTAATCACATTTACCAGCTTGAATGTTCGAGAGATTTCGTACAAAATATGCGTTCTCCAACAGGAATCGAACTTGTGTCCTATACGGAAACTCTCATTTGATCTGTCGTTCTACACCATTTCGCTATATAAAAATATTTCCTGACTTGTGTTTTGGAGTTAGTACTTCTACTTTAAGCATTGCTAGAATATCAGATATTTAGACAAAGGCACAATTTTAGTACCTTGCCACGTGTCCCACTTTCACTAGATATGATTGCCTGTTTTGGGTTTGTTTGTTTTTTATACTACACTAGCGTTTTAATGATTGTCTTTGCCCAATAAATATCTACAGTAATTTCGGTTGTAACAAATAGCTTTATATTACAAAAACCGTAATAACACTTCGAAGTTATATAATCCCACGAACTAAAGAGATGTCATCTTTATGCCTTTGACCAATTCTGGACTGACTATTTCTGCTCTTAACAAAAACAATCAATACTCTGTTCTACCTACAAACGTTGTCTCGTCTGAGCACACGGCGTTTCTTTTTGTCAAAAACTAATGTAAGCCTGAATTTCGACCGTACAATTAAGCTAGATTTTAGACAGCCAGTCCTCTGTTTTCAACTAAGACAAACGCCCTTCTTTTATCTCCAACGTTCCAAGTTTCTATTTACAAATTTTCTAACAGTGTTTACTACTCTGTTTTAACAAACCACACTAGGTGATCTTAATTAATTACACATTAGTGACTTCACACTCGATCAAAGAATAGAATATTTGAATCGTCTATAAAGTCTTTAGAACCACATCCTCTAAATTACCTTCTGTTCCTAAAAATCGTTTAAGGTATTCCCTTTTATTTTCAAAGTGAACAGGTAAAACAATAACCCATAGAATAAAAGGTGTACTGAACTGCTAGACAATGCCTAATCTTAAGGAACATTTATTTCGAAACAAACAATAGTGCTGAACTACTATGTTATATCATTCCTCCTATATGTCAATAAATGGCTGAACAATTTCCTGCCAACGAATGCTAAGAATACTACGGAGAGAATATATGAGCAAGGAAGTCTTTTTTAGGAAATACAAGGAAATTTATACGTAAAATCTGGAAGAGGCAATTGATATTCCATGGATACATAGTGAAGAAATAGAGCCAAGGAAAGTTTAACACTGGAAAGATTAAATGTTGTAAATCTTGACTTTAAAATTTAAAAAAAAAACGGCATTTGATATGGTAAGAAAAAAGATTCATTGATAAGAAAGTTAATTCAGTTTTCGAAAGAAACGCAGTGGAGATAACTGATGAAAGGGCAACGTAGACATGGACCAGAAAAAGGTATTTGAAGCAGGAAGCTGAGTGATTATTCCTGGCAGCTCATGATGCGGCATAATTGGTAAACTGATTAAAGTAAATGCTGATCTGGTCAGCATTTTAGTGTTATGTAAAATGTGTGGGCTGACTGTTATATTGCATCAGAATACAAGCATATAAAGCATACTCGAGGTAGTGTGAGATATAGATGTAATAAGGTGTTAGACAAGCAAGGAATATTACCTTCCCTTATTATAGACATTATTATATTCATGATATAATAACACCTTAATACACGGACGGAACGGAATAAGTTAAAGAAAACGGATGTCAGACATATTTTGTTCTCAGAGAGTGTTTTATACCGCTAAGTCATACACAAAATTATATACAGACATATGCACTTGAAGAACACAAAGAAACTATAACACATGTATACAACAACAAGCAGAGTGAAACTAGAGATAAAAATTGAATTTGCCGGGGGATTATTCTGCGTTTCTGGTAAAGTCATATTTATATTTCCCAAAAGGGATTCGAGCAGGCCGAATTTATATTTTATGTCCCTAGCGAGGTCATATTTCCCAGCAGAAAAGAAAAACAGCAAAACATGGATATATCGCAACAAGGAGATTGCGAGCCGGAAACACTTTCTACATCTGGCGAGGACATATTTCCCAATGGCAAAACGTGGATGGCCCGGGCAAAGATTTTGCCTTGTCTGTGCGAACGAACTACTAGTGTGTCTCGGCTCCAGGTAGCTAACTGAACGACTGATCACTTTCATCAGTCTATGAACTAACGTTACTAAGCGGCCGTCACGTGACAAACGTGACTTCATCTCAAACGAAAGGGAGATAAACGCCTTTTGCATCACATGATAAAACTGTTGTTATTATTAATTGAAACTCACGTAGAAAGACAGCTTTGAATGTAGTGACAAGTATTAAGAACAAGTGGTCACAAAAGAGAAGAATGTGCTGGAAAATAGAAAAGTAAAAAATCCTGAAGGATATTTCGGAACAGACTGTGATATGGTTAGAGCAAAATTAAATGAGATTTACATGGCCGAAAGTCTGGTGTATCCAGTGAGTATCGAACTACACTGTTGTAATTGTTCTAGCGAAACAGGCTTTCTAAGCCTCATACCATGAGTCTAACAGAACATTTCCCAGGCAATCTGAGAGTTATAACTACAACTGAAATTCTTGAGTTCCCACGTGCCATATTATTATTATTGTTGTTGTTGTTGCACTGTTGCGGGAGAGGGTAATTCTAAACAGCAGCCGTCTCTGCTAACGCAACGCTTTTCATTAAATGAATCGAGCACTATGGCTGCCTGGCGTTTATTTACATACGTAAAAATAATACGCTAGAATTTCCCATTCCTTATGCCGTGGCTCAGGGGTAGAAACTCCGATTGATGCCACATCGGTAGGGTTTCAATCCAGGCCTGAAGCAATCGGATGCCTAATCACACTGATGAGCTGTGCTACAGCGAAATAGGCCTTTACGTGGATTACATTATATATATGTGTGTGTGTGTGTGTGTGTGTGTGTGTGTGTGTGTGTGTGTGTAATAATTTACACTATTTACCTTGTTCGGACTGTTGTACTCATCTATGTTGCCATATTCACGACGTTTCGGCCGTTGTACATCCTGGCCTTCTTCAGATTATTGAAATTTCGAACTGAACCCTTTATTTCGTCCACCGGGATAGATAATTCCACGTACTATGCCTCTTCTGGTTGTCTCAATTATCGCCCTTGAACTCAACTCACCAACTCTTGCTCACCACTGCAGTAGTCAGGTATTGAACTCATTTCACGGGTAGCCCCTAATAATTAGGATCTCTTCTTTTTTTTGTAAAGCGCCTATTTGCCTTAAAAAGAGATAAAATCATTTATAAAAACGATACCCCTTAAATGGTGATTTCCGCGTGCAGCTGAGCGAAATCAATTTAATATACGGCAAATAATTAATCTCAGTAGGCCCTTTACATTGAAACTAAGATATCAGAACAACACGAGTTTTAAAATAACGACGAACAAAAGACGCTGAGGGTGCGCAAAAGGGGCAATTCACTTCTCTGACATTCATTCATCGAATATACAGACAGTTGTCAGAGTCGACATCGGACAATGACGAAAGATTTTATAATTACAGGCTACCCGCTGTTCATTCTCTGGTTGACGGATGAAGTGCATCAGATACTCACATGACATTTAAAATTATCCACTTTCCTGCAACATTTAACTTGACTTAGATATCACTCTGCCATAATTTTTTACTCATTAGGAAAATATCTATCTATCTGAACGAGGTTAGATAGATAGATAGATAGATAGATAGATAGATAGATAGATAGATAGATAGATAGATAGATAGAAAAGAAAAAAGAGAGGTGATAAATTACACAGATATTTAGAGGGAGAGAGACTTACATCGGTATGTAGACAGAGTGAGATAGATAGATAGATAGATAGATAGATAGATAGATAGATAGATAGATAGATAGATAGATAGGAACTGACAAGGATGGACGGATAGATAGATAGATAGATAGATAGATAGATAGATAGATAGATAGATAGATATGAATGAACGAAGGAACGAACGAACAATTATAGATGTTTTAATATATTTTATTGTTATACGTTATTTATATTGGCAGAAATTTAAGTAAATGCTCTGTTTATAACAAACAGTATTAACAACATTTACCGACCTGAAAGTCCGATAACTTTCCATATAAAATATGTGTCCGATAATTCGTGTAGGGTACGGGTTTGATACCTGCCGTAGGACATTTCTCGGATATAAAATAATTGTCGAACTTTGTCCATTTTTTTTAAGCGTATCATTCCAAGCAAGGCTGGAGGCCACTATCACGCAAGGGGTTATAGAAGGGTTGGAGGAAGAGCAGATAGGAGTAGTTTAAGGAGAGGATGTGGAGAAAGAGAAAGACAGTAGGTCGATCAAGGCAAGGGGATTACAGAAGGTTTGGAGCGAGAGCAGATAGGAATGAAAGATGAAAGGATGTGGAGAAGGGAAGTGGATAGATCAAGGCAACTGGAGATGTCGATTGGCGCTACACTTAAACCGTTGGTGATTGTATTTGTCAGGGGAAACAGTAATAGGGAAGGGAGTTCCATAGGCGAGATGTGCCGGACATGAAGCTATTGGAGTAGAAGAGACGTCTACATCTAACAGTTTCAACGGTGTAGGGGTGGGATCGGGATGCCAGCCTCGTAGGACGTTTAAATTCACGAGGCCTAGGGACAAGCGAAAGCAGCTCCTCGGAGCAATTACCGTGAAAGTACTTGTAAAAAAGGCAGAGCGAGGCAACCTCGCGTCTGTGAGAGAGCGACTGCAGACGAGATGACAGATCAGGGCCAATTACATTGCATATCCGTCTCTGGATCTTATCAAGAACGCTGAGGCAAACAGCAGGGGCCCCAGACCATATATGGCAGCAATACTCCATGCAAGGGCGAATGGGCGATTTATAGACTTGGAGGATCGATTCCGGGGAGAAAATTTTCCTGGCTCGGCACAGGGAACCAACTTTCCTTGCGGTGGATGATGCAGCTGACTCGATGTATTTGTTCCATCTCAGATCAGCGGACAGCGTGAGACCGAGCAGCCACAGAGAGGAGCTCTCGAGAAGTTGGTCTTTCTAATGGGATGCATGGATGGATCCTTGTGGTGGTTAATAGAGAGCAGTTTTGTTTTAGAGGCGTTAAAGTTAACCATCCATTTCTCGCCCCAGTTCACAACCGATTGAAGGTCTTTTTCAATTTGAGCTGCCAGGTTAACTTTGTCAGCATCACTAGATTTGTGTTTGAGGCAGGAGTAAATTGTGGTGTCTTCAGCGTAGATGCCGACTTGGGAGTCTATGGCGTCAGGAATGTCGTTTATAAATATGAGGAACAGAGTAGGGCCTAGGATGGAGCCTTGAGATGAATCCACTGAGAACGACCTTCAGTTCCCGGTTTGACAGGAAGGATTGTATTAGGTCAAACAATCGACCTGTGATACCATAACCCTGGAGCTTGCGAAGAAGGCCGACATGCCAAACTCTATCAAATGCTTTGGAGATGTCAAGGGCGACGGCACGAGCTTCAACGTTATTATGGATAGCTTGGTAGACAAATTCAGTGATGGCCGTAAGCACATCGGCAGTAGATCGGGCAAAGCGGAAACCATACTGCTTGTCTGAGAGCAGATCATGGGATATCAGATGATTAATCACTTCGGTGTTGATAATGGCCTCGAAAATTCGCTTGAGGATGAAATGCAACTAATGTTTTTAATTTAATTGCAAAATTGAATTCGAAGCTTTTAGCCTCCATTTTTTAAACATGGTTATTACTGTGTAGCGAAAAAAACATATTTTAAATCAGTTAATTTATAATATTAATGCGCTGTAAATTTACATTGAGCACTATTTTGTAAAAATAGAAATATCTATGCGAACACCGGGTTATGTATCTTACTGTTCTTTCTTTTTATTTATTTATATATATATATATATATATATATATATATATATATATATATATATATATATATATATATATATATGCATGCTTCATCAAATCATGTATTCCTGATCTAACCGAATTCATAATTACATCGGTCACACGACTACATGACTATCCAGACGCCCTACATTACATCTATCTGATCATAGCTCCATTAGAGCCCATTTAAACACACAAAATTTACCAGACTCCATCTGAAACATACTAGTAGAAAATACAAACATAATAACCTCATCCACCTGTAAAAAAAAATATTTAAAATAATGGAAGCCCTAACAATAAAAAAAGAAAAAGCCAACACTTAACCATATTAGCTACGAATACGGCCAGAGTGTGCTAACCGTGTTCAGAAAATAAAACATCTCTATAACACTAAAAACATACACACAACTCACACACTCAATTAAACTGAAAAATAAAATCATCCTTGATAATGGCTAAAAATATAGCCGAAAGCGCTCGAAACTATAAAACATTTGGACAGTTTCTACACACTCTGTGTCCAAAAAAAGAAGGCAAATGTACGAACACAATAAAAATTAAAGAAAAATCTTAATCGTAGTACCTTGTCTGTCGTTTTTAATGAAAAGGTATAAATGAAGAATTGCTGCCTATAGATAGATAGATAGATTTACAGAGTACTTGAAAGACTGAGAGATAAAAAGAATATCTCAGAGAAAGGCAGTGTTACAAAACTCTTCAGTTCGTGAACAAAACTTGCAATTTAGATGAAAAGTCAGATTGGTCATGTAATTATTCTATGAAAGGCTAAAAAATGTTAACAGTTTTAGCCACTGGTTCATCTCACCGAAGCAATGTAAGATATAAGAACTCATTGATGGCTTCGTTTTCTTGATACTCGAAAAAAAAACTATAAAATATTTTGAGCAGCTTCACATTTCGCATAATTTTTTTATTGGATAACATTACGAACATTTGATTCTAACTTTTTTAAATGACACGTTTTTTCATGTCGTAGGTGATAAAAAGATTCTTTTCCGTTATTACCTGTGAATTACTATGATTTCTCAGAACGGATACTGAAGTGGTTTACTGTTGCTTTTCTTACTATTTTGAATTTGAAATACACCTTCGCTTCGATTGGCTGCCACTCAAGGCTAGACAACTCTGATAACGCTGGTATTTACCACATACCTTGGCGGGTAGAATAGATAAAGACATGTCTTTCCCAGTGTCAGTTGTGCGAAAGTGAATTCCACACACTCAGCTGGAATTTGAACTCTGTTTTTTTATTCCGTTTCCCGCACTGATAACCACTACGGCACCTGTAGATAGACAGGTTATTTTTAATTGTCGTTCTTTAGAAACAACCAATTTTATTTCATTGTTTTATTTGTCTGTTAGAAGTTTTCCTTTATTTAATTTTCACTTTTCCTTTATTGATTGTAGCACTGAAAATAGAAGAACATTTTTAAAAAAGAAATTGACGACATTATTATTTTTTTTTTTTTAGTTTCCTTTATTATAATTTTTTTTAAAGTTATCTGCAATTAATGTTAGTGTCCGAACGTGACGAATGTAGTTTGCCAAATTTCGAACTGAGTCACGTCAGGTAGACCGGTTGAAAGTTATAGCGATCAAATCAAGACAATAGATAGATAGATAGATAGATACATACATACATACATATTAATGAACAAAGATAGATGTTTTAATATATTTTATTGTTATACGTTATTTATATAGACACAAATATTTAAGGAAATGCTCTGTTTATAATAAACAGTATCAACAACATTTACTGGGCTGAACGTCTGAGAAATAATAAATGTTGTACGACTCGGAAGATAGCCATTATATTCAATCTTTCGAAATGATGCATTAAAAAAAACGTATTTATTAGTACCATATTAGTACCATATTACATCAATTTCTTTGATGAGTGACTCCACTCCCCTTGTAGGTTAAGCGAAAACACATAATAGTAGATTATTTCTTGTTGGATTTGCTCCTTAACCTTACAGAAAATATCCCGATTTTGAAAGAAATTGTACAGTCCATAAAACATGTCAGCCTGGATAGGTTTGGGCTCCGTCAGGAATATCTTGCCAAAGACTCGCTTCTTCTTCTACGGCTGACGTACATATGGTGCCCCTATGACTTGTGTCTGGTGAACATATTTGGCATATATGTAACCGTAACCCCCTGTTATGGGACTGATGATGATGATGATGGTAATGATGATGGTAATGATGATGATGATGGTAATGATGATGGTAATGATGATGATGATGATGATGATGATGATGATGATGATGATGATGATGATGATGATGATGATGATGATGAGGATGATAGGTGTATACTTAACATCTTGAAAAGCAAGAACTTATGAAACAAGCCTAATAAGCAGCCATAACAGTAGCAGGTTTTCGTGAAATGTCATTTTGGGCTTTTTGTATAAGGGGTTATTTGATGTAAACCCTATTTTATGAGAGATGCAAAACTGTTGTCTAGTATAAGTGCCGCTGTAATTTAGACCAATTGATGAGATCAGTGGACGAAAAGCGTCCGTCTAGAGTTAAAGAAAGGCTGTAAATATTCCATTCAGGTTTCGTTTGAACGCATATCAGTTCTATGATGAGCTAAATGTTGCCCCGGCTTATCTTAAAAGTTTTCAATCAACAGCCTTATTCACTAGAATTTTTTACATTGGAGTGCCATTTATTCCGGCCTTAACGAGGTGGTGTTGAAAACCTCTAGGTCCGCTCAAGAAACCTTTCCCCCGCCAAAAAAACAAAATTCTGAGTGTTATGTTTTGTATATTTCTCTGTGTAGTTGCAGTCGTAGTACAGTTCCCGTGTCCTGAATAGCAACCGGTTTTTCTAGTCAGTTCGCTAGTTGTTCTCTATTTATACTTGTCTATCTTATTTGCATACCAAACTACACTGATGTTTGGTCATTTGATCAAATTCTGGATTATTTTATCCTAATTTGAGTCTAGCTGGTAATTCCCACGTACAGGATTCTTCTGCTAAAAAAATAAATAAAAGAAAAAATTCCCTGGAAGACAGCAAAAGGAACCTAGAATATACGCAGATGAAAATCAAAAGAAGAAGCAATTATAACTATTTACACTATTTACAATTCTTCTTATCTGTGTTGTTGTTATCATTACGCTTCGGCCCTTGTGTCCTTCGGCCTTCATCAGGTGTATATTGATCCGGATAACCTTTTTTGAGCAGAACCCTTTATTCAATATACGGAGGTAGTCTGTTCTCGTTCAACTTCCCATGTCCAGGGATATCTCTTATAATGCTTACTTTTTAGTATTGCTAACTATTTTTAGTAATGCTAATGCTAACTTGCTTGTTCTGTTTCCATTGAGTACACACCACTGGTCCAGGGATTGAAGTCACAATTATTGCTCGACTTGTTTCCACCGAATCCAAGTACACTATACTACCCGCGTATCCTTATCTACAGATTACGTCAGGTGAGTTTAATTCCTAATATATTTCCCGTCCTGGGTATGACGATAAACTACAAACCTGTCCTGGGTAAGACAATAAACTACGTCCAACAGCAAGGCCTCTAATCAGTTTGTTTTTAGAAGCGTGGAATCACCTCTTAATTGCTGGTGTTCCCAGGTCCACCCTGACCAGTGGTGGTAGCACCTGTTAGGGTCCCAGCTATGGGCAAATAGGTAACCCCCAAACTGGGGCCAAAACACTATGAAAATATAAAAATAGGTTTTAATACCAGAAATACTTTGTAAAAAAGTTATTACCAGTGTAGGGAGACTACAGTTGTTTCACTTGGGTCGGGATAACGGAAGTTCAGCCCCTTAGAGACGAGAACTCTCCTGCCCCTTCTTCCCTTTCGTCACTTCCGTTTTTAGGAAGCTCTGCCCTTTTTTACTTGCGACTACCGGAGTCCACACACGTGGAAATTGGTCTGCTGGTACCCAGCCTAGCATGGAGAAAGAAGTAAGTCCTGTTAACTCATCTATGGACAGTCAACGGCCCTAAAGTTGGTATGGTATTTCTTTGTTCTCGTTAAACACCCTGGTTCGTTTGGACTACATGAACAATCTTGGATTTGGGACATGTAAACCTTTTTAATATGTGTATATAATTTGTTTGCATTATTAAATGTCTTGTCGGGTACGGTCCCGTATTTCGTCTTTCTGTATCCTCATTCGGTGTTAGTGTATCAGTGGCTACACTAATGCCAATATTGGTATCGGTGTCCGGTTATTGGAAGGCTAAAGCGTATCATTCTTCCTAACACGAAATAGCCCTTAAATTGTGACTAGCTGGTACACCCCATACTAATACCAGCTATACTTTTTGAAAAAAAAAAATTACAAGCAATACATTTTTGAAGAAAAAATATTACCAGGAATAAAAATCTTGTCGACATTAAATAACCCACTGAGGTTGATATGCCATAAAACAAAACAAAGCGAACCAAACCTAATATATTTTATTATAGCAGACGGGGATTTCATGGCGCTGCCCATATCTTCTTCAATTTTGTAACCGTAACAACGTTATCAGTCCGGATTAAAGCAATGTGTGTCATTCGTCCGAAAAATGGCTTCACCGAAAGCGATAAATCGAATTTTCACTTCATCAAATGGTTGACTTCACTGAAAAGTCCAAACGTACAAAAATTAAAGGGAGATAACTGTTATATCTTAATACTGTATTCATTAAAATATGTATCGTTTTAAAATTATAATCATTAATTTGATGGTTGCTTATTTGCAATAATAAATGATTAACAAGTCAGTTGGTTTGTTGATGGTTTTCCTTCATATTGGGTGGGTAGGCGTTTCACAGTTCAGGAGGGACGGAAAAATTAGAAGCACCGGAAAAAACACGAAAAGAGCCTAATATGGGATCAAGACGAGCAGCTCACGGACAGGACTTGCAAACGTAAGCGACGAACGTAGCCTAGACACCGGAAACACCTGCAAAGATGAACGGATTTCAGATGACGCTGGATAACACTTCTGCTTTAACCAAGACAGCAATCCGCAGTATCGCACGACAATAACGCCACCCACTGCTTATCAGAAAATTTGCATGGTTTTATTGAGCCCCAAAATATTAGCGGTTGGCTAGCAAAACGAATCATTTTCATAATTAACACTGCTCGACTAGCCGCCCCGACTATTTCGTAGAAATGCTGGTAGATATTTTATTTTTCATATCCAGACGTCCAGGGGTCCGCGTCGGCTCTTTTCTGGTAGGACAGCAACTTGCTTATTTTTTACGGACTGAGAGAGCCCACTAGGCGTCGTGTGGTTGACTGACAGGGGCGCTTACCGTTATCAGTGGTGGTAGGCAGCTTCGTCTGCGTTTCGTTTCCGCTACATTTTCCGTCTATGTTTCGGAGATGCGGTATTATAATTATTTACACTGTTAACATTGTTCGGACTGTTGACCTCATCTTTGTTGCCATAGTAACAGCGTTTTACATGTCGTTCATCTGAACATCTCCATGGAAATAGCGACCGAACAGCGAAAGTCTTCCGAAGGCTCGTCTGTGAGAAAGGGCTCGTAAGGTGGGGTAGGTTTTATTCTAGAAATTTTCAAAAAACTAGTAAAGAATGACGAAAAACAAAAACGAATTTAATTTAAATATCCCTCCAATACAAAATACATGCGTAAATAAATTAAATACAGTGTAACCCGGATATAAGTGAGTTGTCGGGACCGGAGAAGAAGTCTCTTATATCCAGGTTTCTCTTATATCCGAGTTTGGTCTATTATATATACATTAACACAGGCTCTAATTTGGGACCAGATAAACTCTCTCTTATATCCGGGTTTATCTTATATCCAGGTCTCTTATATCCGGGTTACACTGTATTTAAAAACGTCTTCAATATTAATCCATATTACTCTTTTCATTTTCTGGCTTTAACATTATACAATTCTAGCAAACAGATTATTTACACTATTTACATTCTTGTCCTCATCTTTGTTGCCATATTCACGACGCTTCGGCCGTTGTACACTCCGGCCTTCCTCAGGTCATTGGAATTTCGAAATGAACCTTTCATTTCACCCGTCGGGGATATATTTTTCGAATTCCACTTTCCATGCCTCTTCCGGATATCTCAGCATAAGTTATCTCCCTTTTAACTCAACTGTAGCCAGGTATTGAACTCACACCATTTT
Organism: Acanthosepion esculentum; assembly: GCA_964036315.1. Classification (NCBI taxonomy): domain Eukaryota; kingdom Metazoa; phylum Mollusca; class Cephalopoda; order Sepiida; family Sepiidae; genus Acanthosepion; species Acanthosepion esculentum. The sequence goes on along the minus strand of OZ038492.1, from coordinate 58,662,886 downwards.
GGGTCAAGTCATTGGATTCAACCAACGCTTTTATCCATTGGGCCACATGTCCCTGATCCCTACAATCTTAACCTGTTCAAGCCAAGGGTTAACAGTTCTCTTCCACACATATCCCTATAAAGTGTACCTCTCAATCTGTAACCCACTACTTCGAGTGGTCTTCAGGCCTTGTACAGGGTAAAAAAAAATTAAGGAACATTATTACTTGAATACAGACTTCAATGGCGGATTTATGAAGACAATATTCGTTTTTGTAAATAAACAATAACATTTTTAAATGATAGACAATATTAAAACGCACTAATCAGATATAAACGTTTAAACTGCATTTAATTTTTTAAATTCTCATTTTTCGGGGAAGCTTTCGACGGGGTGAGGATTCAGTTTTAATAGTTTCAGTGTAGCTAGTTTTCGAGCAAATAGCATTCGCTGTTAGGATTACCTCCCCTAGGTTACATAATATCCTTGACCAGACAGCTATCTCTCTACACCCGAGCTTATCGGCAGCATCATGATAATTGATAACGTCCCTAAATGCGAAGCTTATGAAAGCAGTCCCGTGGATTGCGTTTTATCGGATGAGCGCGCCCTCGGAAGAGCGTTCTTTATTGTTCTGAGATGGAAGAATACAATACCAACACCTTGTGTATTGAAACAGTGAGCTTATATACCACAATATTGTCTACAGGATTATCGTACATACAAGACTATTACCGCAAACCACGTTGTAAAAATCGAGTTTGCAAGCCTAAAAATATCTTTCCAAAACTAGGGGTCGACTTATATGGCAAGTTTAAAATGCAAACTATTACCACCGAGTGGGACAGTACCCCTAACAATTACTGTACATCACTTACCGTACCCCCAGCAAGCTGACACAAATATATCCCAATAAAACTTGTGTTTGGCAAACATACTTGGAATGTTAACACAGAAATGAACTAAAATAATAAAATAGTAACACAAATTCAGTGTTCTATTAAAGCATATATGGTCTGTTGCTTCCGCTGTACGTCTCGAGGTCCTTGACAAATTCTCAGAGACGAATACGCAAGATGATGGGTCCTGATCTTTCATCTAGTCTACAATCGCTATCCCACAGACGGCCTAAAAGTATTTTTACGGCAACAGTTCCAACGAGCAACTTTCGCTGGTTCCCAGACTACATAAATTTAAGCGAGTTACCAAGCTGGCATCTCGGTCCCACCCTTTCACTGTGAAAACAGTTAAATGTAACCGTCTCTTCTACTCAAACAGCTTCTTCTCCCGCACTTCCCCTCGGTGGAATTCCCTTCCCCTTACTTGCTTCCCCAATGACTATAATCTTCAAATATTTAAGTGTCATGTCAATCGACATCTTGTTCCCTGTCCTCCTCTGTATCCTTTCCTCAAACACGCCTCTTTACTCTTGTTCTCTGAAACCCCTTGCGTACTAGTGGCACTCCCGCCTTACTTGGGGTGAACTGCCTTAAAAAAAGGCCACAACACGCATCACGCCCAACAGCTGATACAATAAGTGTAAATGTTCACTAAGTTATACCGATAAAATATATGGTACCTACCAGTGAGTGCTGTAAGTTGTTGACTATAGAACGCATATAGAAGTATATTACATTTAGTGTCACAATATACAGGTAGTGATTTTCTAAGCACAGCTTAAATTTGGAACAAGGCCGAAAGTATGGGGCACCCACTGAGGATCGAACTCACTACTCAGTCGTAATTGATCTAGCAAGACAAGCTTTCTAACCATTAGACCACGTCGAGGTGCCCAAAATTATTTCCTAAGCGAGGCTTAGATATGGCACAAGGCAGAAAGTATGGGGCATCCAGTGAGGATCGAACTAACTCTCTATTTGTAACTGTTTTAACGAGACAAGCTTGCTAAACATTACGCCACGTCGAAGTGCCCTATCTCAATATACAGGTAAGTGGTGTGAAATTATGTAGTTTTGACACAGGTTATGGTTTATTCTAGCCTAACTTTATATACCTGTAGGTCTAAGTATTGGGCCACTAATAGCCTACCGTATATTCGAGAGTCGACCTATACTGTATCTATTGGCCTAACTCGGAATTTTGAGTTAAAACTCTTGCAGTCGACTTGTACGCCAGGCCGACTTGTACGTCGCAATTTATGGTATGTGTATTACGGCTACTACGTATAAACAAGAAACAGAAGTAAGATGAAAGAAGGGCAGTCACCCATACATTCTATTATCACACATTCTATTACTTAATCTTCAAAATAGAAACGTGACCGTTAAAAATCATTATTTCATATAGGTGATAAAGAAATAGAGAGATAAGAAAAATCGAATTTAGTATAAGAAACTGAACACGGCATAGGTGTTGTATTGTCCAACCGCGCAACATACGATAAAAACAAAACATTCAACTAAGAACTCAAGTTATACACTTAAACAGACCCTACGGATCTCGATTCTCATGTAGATCCTATGGCTTTGAACTCATTCAGAAATATTTAAATCATCAGTTATAGACAACACTTATCTCATATCAATAATTAAAACTGGCTTCAAGCGAATAGATTAAAGAAGGCAATTCTTCATTGGATCTTACAGACCGGCGTTACAGAATCACACAGGAAGAACTTTACCAAATCACAAAAAACATACCACTTGAAGAGTTGCAACGGCAGCAAAAAAAATGGATATCACATTTAATTAGAAGAGAAAATAATATGTTGACCTTCCACACTACCTTAACTAAAAAAGAATAAGAAAACTTCCATCAACAACGGCAATAAATAACACATTTAACTAGAAGGAAAAATATGTTGACTTTCCATACTACCATAAACAAAAAGTTAGGAAAGAGACTTCCATCAGCATCAATAATAGATAACGTATTTAAATAGAAGGGAAAATAAGGATATAATCAATATGTTGACTTTCCACACTACCTTAAACAAAAGGTTAGGAAGGAAACTTCCATTAACAAAAAAATATGTAACACATTTAACTAGAAGGGAAAATAGAGATATAATCATGTGTTGATATTTTACACTACCTTAAACAAAAATTTAGGAAGGAAATTTCCATTAGCAACAATAATAGGTAACGCCTTTAGCTAGAAGGGGAAAATAGGGATATAATCAATATGTTGAACTTCCACACTACCTTAAGTAAAAAAAAATTAGGAAGAAAAATGTAATCAATACTAGAAAGAGCGATAACAGTTAGTGGACTAAGGAAGTATAGTTACCTGAATAGCTGTTTTAAAGGAAAGCTTTTATAAACTTCAACCTACAGTATCTCTAGCCGTTCGGTCAATGTTGCCGAATGGTTCTAGTTATAGAAAAAAGCCTATTCTCACTCTATCATTACCATTTATTACAACGAAAATTATTTTAAAAATAGATACCAAGCTATTGCTACATTAACAACCACTTACACGTGTAAGATCAAACTGATCAATCAAAGACGGTCTATCGTTAATGTAAGAAGTGATGGCCAAGCAAGCATACGTCCGTATCAACACCAGTAATCGAAGTCTTCAGTTATCAATCACTAATGTCGTGTGGCTACTGTTCAAAGGTGATTTATGAACTACAGTGCTCTAAGTCAGTATCGATTATAAAATCAATAACAAGATGCCTACCAATAAATTTAGTACGTTACTTATTCTTAGTTTTGGTAAAGAGTCGTGCTATCGATATCATGCGTATTTCTTACTATAATAATAATAATAATAATAATCATAATAATAATAATAATAATAATAATAATGGCTTGTTTCCGTGTATACCCGTCTATTAGGGTGTCGAGCTCAGCTATTGTACACTGATGTTTCAACACCCACAAAGCCAACCTGTGGTTTATATTGCAACTATGCTGAGCGAGCATCAGTTACCGAGTTTCTGGGGGAATAAAGTTGACTTCATCAGCATTTAAACAAAGTCAATACACTTAAATTCTTGGTCACACAACTTGTTATTTCTTTTCAGAACAGTTTTGTTTATCGGTGATAAAAGTGAGAAGGACGTATCCAGTTCAAATTCCGGTCAAACGTGTTGCCTTCGCTTTCACACAAAAACCCTTTGCAAAGTTCTGAATCTATATATTCTCTTTCAGCAAGAGGTTAATAACAGAGGAGACTCGTCTCTCTATCTTTGATTGGTAACTAATCTAGAAGGACTATTCTATATTCAAACCCTGCTGAGAAATTCACCTTGTAAAAACATAGTAGCAATAGAAGATAATGCCAGAAACTTGTATACTGACGTATTGAGCTTATATATCACAATGTGGCCCACAGGAGCAGTATGCATGCAAAACTAATATGTCGATTACGACTACTATGTGTAAACAAGAAACAAAGAAAAAAGAAGCAAAAATAAAATGAAAGAATGGCTGTCACCCCTATTTTCTCTACAAGAGACACATATTTTACTTAACTCATTTTCTTAAATCAAAGAAAACAATCGGTTTTATGAATCTATACAAATAAAGTGAAGTGTCCGTCACTATGTATGTTTGTCCATTATAGACACAGGAACGACTGGATGCATTTCAAGCAAACTTGGCCTTTCAGATAAGCAATGATCCACGATATGTAACTGGCTATGTAAACTTGACATAGGATAACTCTGAAGAAAACGAATAGTTAGAAATAATCTCAAAAAGGCTAATATGGCATGGAAGTTAAATATTTATTCCACTTAAAAAATATAGCGGTAAGTGAGGTAAATTAACTTTTGGTAGCAAATTAATGTTTGGTTACTTCCCTTAGAAATTTTAATAAGTTATGCAAATAAAATGAAGTATATATCTGTCAATAGTTAACATTAGTTCCAGAACAACTCTGGGTAACCTCGTTAGGGAATGAATAAGATTTGAATGAATGGACGAGTTTTATTTGTTTGTTTTTATTAGCAGGAAATAACAGAAAGAGCACAGAAATATGACAATTACAAAAACAAATTGGTGATGAGGCCATTATTTGAACACCCTAGATCAAGCGCAGAGAAGGCTTCGTATCCTGATATCCAACAAATATGCAACTATCTCAGCCACTAACCATGACTTTTTATTTATACTATTTATGGAATAAATATCGTTGGTAAAATTGCAAGCATCTGGAAGATGTCCAGATTAAACTGATTTAAATGAATTAATACGTTTTGTTTGAAACTTTTTTGGTAAACAGTAGGATGCAGAACAACACAAAGATATGCCAAAAACGAAAACAAAGCACGTTTTGTATTAAACATTGATAAATGATAAGTAAAAATATAAAACATTAAAAAATGCATGTAGACAAGAAAAACAGGCTGTTCGTTTTTTAGAATGCAGAACGACCCAACGTCTTGAGGCAGGTCGAATGTAGTGTGACACGATGAGATTGTTAATTGTCACTTAAAAAAATATTAAAAAGAAAATCTTTTTTTTTTAACAAAATTCTATCTCTTCTGTAAATGATAACCTGAACTATGGTTTGCCGACCAATGAGAATATGACACGAAATGTTCTGTAATTGGATCATCAATCAGAAGCCTTTTGGGTCCGAAACGCTGAGTTCTACAAGTAGACCGGGCACTAAAAATCAGGAAGCATATCTTCCCCTCTGCCACTATATTCTCTCTAGCCAGAAGACATTGTGAAGACCCGGCTCATTGAAGAAAACCCCAGACTCTGAACTAACTACCCAAATTGGGATAATCACATGCCGTAGTGTCGACAAACTTCTCACCATGACCTTTTTTCTCTACCACTTGATGTCATTAACGCCTATTGAAAAATATGTCTACTTTCAATAACCAAATGAAGATTTTCTATTCTTTATGGATTGTTTCACAATCGTGTTCCAATAAATATTTATATTATTTGTTAACGGACAGCTGCTTAACTCTTTAAGTTTCTGAACCTTCTAGCAACTCGTACCGACTATCCTGACCGTCAGATGTTCTGGCCGAATTATGTTATCTCCCTACTGTGGATCTTTCAAACACAGCGTGGGCGCAGAAGGACTTAACACAACAAATAGTTGGAAATGAATGTAGTAGTGACGGAACTTAGCATAGGAACACAGTGGTCAATAGGCTATATATTGTTGAACCCTGCTTCACACCAAGCAGTATACAAGGGTAAGTAAAAAAAATTACCCACACTTTCGTCATAACATATCTTTAGGTTTATCACACTGATTTCTGCTCATGCGTATTATATTTGCTACTATTGTAGTTACGTGATCGAAGTTTCAGCTTGATCGCTCCACTATTCTAGGCTGTTGTTACAATGCAAACGTGGCCGCACCGCTAGCAGTGTGCACCAAGGAGGAACAAAAAGCAGTGATCCAAATCTGCAGGGAACATGCTACCTCATTGATGATAACTCGTCGGTTCGCCATTACCATCTCTTGAATTTGGCGAATCCTCTCGTCAGTGGTAGAGGTTGACGGGCGTCCTGCTCCTTTTTCGTGAGTCACCCTTCTCCGGTCACTTTTAAACTTCTCGATCCACTCATACACAATTCTCCACAGTAGTGCACTGATACTAAAAACTAAAAGCCTCCGATGAATTTCAGCCTCTGAAACCTTCCGATCAGAGAAATCGGATCACTGCCCTTTGCTCCTCCTTGGTGCACACTGCTAGCGGAGCGGCCTTGTTTACACTGTAATAGCAGCAGCGAAAAGACTGGCGCGGTGAAACTCAAACTTCAATCACGTGACCATAATAGTACCAAATATAAACATGCATGAGCAGAAAGCAAGTGTTGCAAACCTAATGATATGTTATGACAAAGTGCTGATAAGTTTGTGACTTACACATTTATTATCATTGTTTTTTGGGGGGGAATTTTTTTTGTTTTTTTTTCTTTTTTGGTGTTTTAATCCAGAACTTTGTTCATCCATGGTGAATTTAATAATAGGTGAGAGAGCAAAGCAACATTTGAAAACATATTGTCAAGATTATTCTCCATGAGGCCTCGAACACCCCAATAACGAATTTGAGAAATACAAGTTCGGAATGTTACTGTGCACTTTTCTAGTAATATGTGCACTTTTCTAGTAATATGTGCACTTTTCTAGTAATATGTGCACTTTTCTAGTAATATGTGCACTTTTCTAGTAATATTCTTTTTATATTTCAGATTATCAGATTTTGAGAATATCGTTTTAATAAGTGAAGCACATTTAATTCTCGTATAACACGTATTACGAGAAGGTTGGAGATGCACAGATTTGGTTTGTGCTGGCAAATTTTCAAATAACATGTTCCACATTTCAATGCAGTTCGTAACTTTCTTGATAAATTTCGGGAAACAGAATCAGTGGATGTAGAATGCCAGAAAAGCTGACGGAGGAGAAACTGTTGGATATTACTGACAATCTGCTGTAGAATTCAAGAAAAACATTAGGAAATTTAATGCAACAGCAAGATATTGATCTTGGAACTGCTCAAAAGTCCGACAAATAAAAAAGATAACTCTTCCCAACTCTTCAAGCGAGCAACTGACACCGGTGCCCAGAGACAAAGTAAGAAGCATCCAGGCCTTTATTGATGCTAACGGGCATTCCTACAAACATTTTTTTGTAATTTAATTCATATTCTCTTCATGTATTCTATATTGAAACATGTCTTTTAATGAAAATATAATTATATAGTGACATTCTGAACACTGTATTCATCATTAGTCCTATGTTCTAAGAGAAAAGATTTCATTCTATATTAGGTTTAACTGAGGTACTGTGAGGTACTGATGTACACCTACTAACAATTTATCGCTCCATAAGAATGCAAAGTGTCCGAAAGCCAAATTACTTCCCATCTGACAACGCGACGATTTATATTGCTTTAAATAGGAATATAGGTATGTCCTGATGTATGTGACTAAGACAAAGAAAATACGATATTTCGAATAAAAATATATACGCCGTTGTAAAGGCGCTGGAGAAATCCCGAAAACATTTCAGGCGAGGAGTTTTTACCTTAAAATGTCACCTCTCTATTTTATTATGATTAGACTAGAACAGCCACTGATGCGTGACAAAGATCGATGAAACCAGATAAGTATTAGCATCTACTCAGATCGTAAAAGATCTGTGTGTCACATTTTTGCATCCAGTGGGCAACGAAATAAAAAGCACTGACTGTCGCGATAGCCAGGACAATTGTAGATAGGGATGAACGCCAGGATTGCTGGAACCCCGCTTTTCCTTTGGATATATGTGTAAACTGTTTCGACAGTTTTGTTTATTCCGTTTGCCTCGCAAACCTAACTAACTAAATTGTTCAATAATTAGAGTAATGTCACATTATAATAACTGTGACATTCATTAACGGATTCGAAGTTGATTGTATTTTATTATTAAATATTGTTTGCGAGAGTGATTCTTGCCATATAATTAGCTTCATTATTTGTTTTTCGTATGAATTATTTACGTTATATAAATTGAATACGCACTACATAATTGATATTAAAATAACCTGATCCTAAGTGCGAATTCCTGATAATAACTGTGACATTACTCTAATTATTGAACAATTTAGTTCATGTCACATTTACTATAAAAAAGCTTACTTCTTCAGTACAAGAACGCACAATTTTCAAATTTTAAAAAATTTCAACCTTCATCGTCGCGACTGCACGCTCCAAAATTATTCTTACATTTAACAATATCACATTACTAAAAAAAAACACTTCTTTCGGTCTGCACTATCTTTCGATGTCTCATTATTACCTGGAATTTAACAAAAACTCACTTAAATGTCTACCTGATGATGGTCGTTCGAAACGATTGAAAGCCGGGCTAGTAGAAAAAATAAGACCTGATAAAACCGGAATTTATAAACAAGGATCATACCATTCATTAACGGATTCGAAGTTGATTGTATTTTATTATTAAATATTGTTTGCGAGAGTGATTCTTGCCATATAATTAGCTTCATTATTTGTTTTTCGTATGAATGATTTACGTTATATAAATTATATATATATATATATAATTATATATATATATATAATTATATATATATACACACACACACACACACACACACACACACACACACACACATACATATATATATATATATATATATATATATATATGAATG
>OZ038492.1:58621304-58648804 GCA_964036315.1 Acanthosepion esculentum | reverse complement strand
GACCTTCTATGGATGTTATATGTGACGCGGAGAGGTCAATTCATGTCTCTGCGATGGTAACAGACAATCATCAAAGCGCTTACTGGGCAAGTTGAAAAATCAATAGCCTGGAGTGCATTGGTTTTTCTTTGATGAAAAAAACTTTTATCAGAAGCCAAAATGTTCTAAGTTTCTTAAGGACACTCCAACGATCAGGCGCACTAATTCCCCGACAACTGTGATTGTTCTGTGAGTCACCAGCAGCGAGGCAGATAACATTCCTCCTCACTTCTTTTGTCAAGGCTTAAGGGTCAATGCTTCTGAATATAAAGAGGCTTTAATGTGGTGCCTTCGATAGAGGGTGTGGGCAAATGAAGATCGTACATCTACAACCGAAACCCGGCGTCGTCTCATAAGGCTAAAATGACCCAAGAATAGATGAGTTATAATCGCCACGTCACAAGAAAAAAATATCGACTTCTAGCCTACCAAATCCAAATCCGTCGGACTACGACGGATGTGGCGTAACCGAGAGGGAAATCAATCAATATACCCACTCCACCATAACACTATAAAACATCTGAAGTGCGTCTATATTTCTGAGATGATGTATTGCAATTATTTACACTTTTTACATTCTTCGGACTGTTGTCCTCATCTTTGTTGCCATATTAACGACGTTTCGGCCGTTCCGGCCTCCTTCAGGTTAGATCTAGTGACTTGACCCAAAGAGTTGTGAGTTCAATACCTGGCTATTGCAGTAGTGAACAAAATCTTGGACATTTGAGTTAAATGGGGATAACTGAGATACTCGGAAGAGGCATGACACGTGGAATAAGAACAATGTACCCCGTTGGACGAAATAAAGGGTTCAGTTCGAAATTCCAAACACTCACTCTCATGTTATTCAAAATATGAACACTATTTGCATTCTTCGGAATATTGTCCTCCTCTTTTTTGACATATTCACGACGTTTCGGCCGTTGCACGCTCCGCCTTTCTTCAGGTTATTGGAATTTCGAAATGAACCCTTTATTTCGTCCAATTGGGTACATTGCTCTCATTCTACGTGTCATGCCTCTTCCAAATGTCTGTTATCGTCCTTTAACTCAACTCTTCAAGTTTTGTTCATCACTGCAGTAGCCAGGTACTGAACTCACAACCCTTTGGGTCAACTTACTGGATCTAACCAGCGCTTTTATCCACTGGGCCATGTGTCGTTGGTAAGAATCTAAATAGTCTTAAATAATCTGAATTCCACCATAACTAGCTTTTTTTCTTTTATGCGACGTGTTTCTGCAGAATGCAAATTATTTGATGCATCTTCTTTACGGTACAAAGGAATCAAATACGTTAGTATAGAAGAAACTGCATGCGTCCACATGTAACAATATGTTTGACACGGGTGTACATTGTTTTATGTATGCGTATAAATTGCAGCAGTCGACTGATGAATAAGCAGTGAGCTGTCTTAATACTAGTGCTGACGCTCGTAAACTGCATTTTTATGTGTCAATATCGCTAAGCCTTTTTTAATATAATATACTCGAATAGATATGTGAATATGTGACTAATTAAGTAAGGTATGAAAATTTTAGTTTTGTATAATAAGCCCCTGGTCAAAGGATAACTGAAAAACTAACTCAGTCAGTTATGTGTCATGCGTGATACACAACTAGGCGATCATGTATCTTTCGATACATGACTGACGAGTCAGATTTTTCTTTCTGCGGTAGAACAGTTTCCAACCAAGGCTACAGAACCCGCCCTGTCCTGTTATTTACCTATAGCTGTGGGAGAAGAACAGGATTCATACCTTTCCCAAGGGTATTAGCACGTAAGTGAATATAATGGATTCAACTGGAATTCGAACTCAGCTCTCCGATTCCTCAATCTAGCAGCTAAAGCTAGAGCAAAAATACTAAAGGATTTAAAATTAGTTGGAGAAAACCAAATAACTGATTTCTTCTTGGCAGCTGCTGGTTGTGAGACCATTATGAAATGGTCAGCAAATGCAAACCAGGACAGATGAAGGAAATGACGTCTGACGATATAAGTTATCTAATAAAGAAAAACATAACACCTAAGAAAAAACTAGTGAATGCAGAGAGAGCTTAATTTATGAATATTTTTCAAAAAGTGAAGGAGCCAGTTATTGAAAAAGTTCTTCGTTTAAAACAGGCCGTTAAGTATTGGGAATATGAGAACCTGGGATCGGAAAACCAGTCAATCGAAAATGATTTGTGATCCAAATGAAATTGGTAAACGGCCTTCAAAATGAGAAGTATCAGCAAATGATTCAAATTCATTTACAACTGCGAGAATTGTCACTACAAGTTTGTCGAATTTGTTCAGCAACAAGAATTAATTAGAAAATTTAGCAGAAAAAAAAGTTACGGATCACGTAGAGGAAATGGACACACACATGATAAAGAAAAAAGATCAAAATAATAAGTACTTTTTGTGGTTGTCAAAATCAGAGACAAAAACAATGATTTTGGCATAAGATGTGAAATGTGTTTCAAAATGAATCATTTTAAGTGTATGCGTAAATCTAAAAAGAAAAACGTAGAGATGGTCCAACAAAATGAAGAGGGATTAATTATGGACGTCTTTTCAGTGAAAAGAAAAAACAAGAAGGTTTAATAAAACTCGAATCAATAATGATTTATTGGACATGCAATTAGATACGGGAAAAACCGTGACGTTGATAACCAGAAATTTCTGGAAGAAATTAGGAAAACCAAAATTAAAGAGAAGCAATATCCAATTGAATCAGTTCAACGGATCTATGATAAAAACGATCGGCTATTTTGAAGCCTATGTGGAACTAAAAAAATAAAGTTTGATGTATTACCAATTATCGTGGCAAACTGCGAAAAGAATCACGGTCTAATAATAAATGATGTATTTAACAGAAATTTGACAAAATTAATAAACAAAGTCAGGACAGAAGAAATAGGAATGTTAAAAAACTATGAAGCAAAGTTAAGACTAAAAGAAAACATATCCCGCTCATATTTTGACGCACGAAATGTGCCAGTCCATCTACAACTAATAGTTGTGGAAAAACTAAAAAAGTGACTGGAAAAAGATCTACTTGAACGAGTTCCGCGAGGAGGGGGCAAATGGACCTCCCCGTTAGTAATTTTAAGAAAGAAGAATGGGGATCTGCGCATTTGTGGGTACTACATAATAGGCGTAAACCACAAAATATATTCAGATTCATTTCCTATCTCCAACGTAGAAAGGACTTTGAACTCCCTTGCGGACATGAAACCATTCTCTAAAATTGATCGGCATGCCATGAAATACCTTTTAACGAAGTCTTTAAAGAAGTCGCAACAATAAACAAGCCAATGGACTTATTAAGAAGAATGTCGTATGGAAATAAAACTGCAAATGCGATTTTTTAAAGGTCTATAGAGCAAGTTACTGTTAGCGATATAAAAAAATACAATATGCACCAGGATGACATTTGTGTTGTTGCCATTAACGACGAAGAATTAAAATGGGAAACCAGTATGGTATTGAATAAGTTTAAAAAATGCCGGATTAACAATTAACGAAAAATGTGTCTACACAAAACTAAAAAATATCATTTTGGGGATATTCCATATCTAACGAAGGCATATCACCAGACCAGTCGTTAATTGACAAAATATTAAAAGTTGAAATACCAAAGAACAAAAAAGACTTTTAAATTTCTACAGACGATATGTAGAGCGATACTCCGAATTGGCAGAATCTTTTGCTGCTTTAAAAAAAAGAATATGGAATTTATTTGGACAAAAAAAGAACAAATGTCATTTCAAAATTTAAAAGCTGTTCTGGCAAATAAGCCAGTAGTAAAATATTCAACGCTAAAAAGGAAATGGTTGTAACAAGTGATGCAAATGAACACTCAATTTCGGGAATATTAGCTCAGAATGGTCATTCTATTATGCATCTCTCGAGAAAATTGTCAAAAGCCGAATCAATCGAAGAAGCGTTGGCCATAATATGGAAGACAAATTCATATTAAGGTTCGACTATAGACCTTCAGAATTTATATTTAATTCTAGAAAGGAACTTCCTAAGATAACGTCTTCTAGAATTCTAAGATGGGCCTTGATGCTGATGGGGTTTGACTTTGATATTGAGTATGTGAAACGCAATACCATTCCGTATGTAGACACTTTGGCGGCTTCGGGTTCATTACTTCCGAAAATGAGAAAGAGGAAGAAAAATTCGAAGATACATTCTTACTCTGGGTCGAAACTGATATTTTGTCGATTAGCCGAGGATACGAAGCGAGATCCCATAGTGAACAGTATTTCAGAATAAAAAATAAGTGAAATAATTGCTCACGGAGAGATAGGCGTTTTAAAGGGGTTAAACACAAGTTAACCGTAGAAAAGGGTGTAATTTGTAATGAAGACATATTAGTTCCGCCAGCAACGCAAAGGAGGAAAATTATAAAAATCACACATGACAATGTTCATTGCGGAATAACGTCTACACAAAGGAGACTAAGGTTAGTGGCATGGTGGCCAGACTATTCTACAAATGTAGAAAAATACGTAAAAAGGTGTAAAATGTGCATTTAGACAGAAAAAAACACAAACATGGCCTAAAGAGTTCCAACCTTGGAACAGAGTACACATGTATCATGCCCATATTAACGGAGTGGGATTATTACTAATAGTTATAGATTCGTATTCAGGCTGGCCAAAAGAAATGCAGGTCTCCAACAAAAGAAGTTCGACCGTGAAACAAGCATTAAGGATCATATTTTCAAGAAACGGAATTCCGAAAACGCTAGTCTCTGACAGCGCCCAAGAATTCTGTGACGAGGAACTATAAATGGTTGAATAAAATTATAAACAAATAATATACCCCCGCAACATCCGCCATCAAACTGATTAGCAGAAAGGATTGTGCAAATTATAAAAAACGAGTTGAAAATATATGTAGGACGGAAAGAAAAGATAGAAACATCTTTCCTAGATTGTTGCTAAGTTATAGGACAATACCACATGTTGGACGATCGAAAATCCCGTCAGCTCTCATGAGTAGAAAAATTAGAACCCCATTGACTATGTTCTATATTACCAACGAAAAAACTTTAGTATAAAAAGAATTGTGAATTTAATCGATAAGGGACAAGATTCATAATATAAAATGGACAGAAAATTATGTTAATAGAATAAAAATGGAAATGGAATATTAGCGCATCCAGACCAAGTTAGATTGAAAGAAGTGAATTAACTGTAAATTGCCGACGTTGTTTATCCTTTTAACTTACAATACAGTTTTAAAAAATAGTAATAATAAGGTGGTACCATTTCTTATGGCCATAATTTATAAGTAAATAACGGTCCACCATCTGCGAGTAATTATCTTATTTTGGTTATTCAGATTTAGTAATTATTGTTTACAAACTCGCACTTTATTCCAAGAGTGCTCGACCGGAATTAAATTTTCCGGAGGTTTATATGCAAGATAAATTTTTCAAATAACATTAAATAGTTCCTTCAAACAAATAATTAACTGACCAACCCTCAGGGTTTCTGTAAATAACAGAGGTGACACATAGCATCAGGACTTTATTCTTCTCTTCAGTGTCTCTCCTCATGAAACCAATTGCTCGAATGACGTTTTCAGATTATTGTGACCCTTATCTTTTCATAAAAGGGTTTGAACGTTTAAGCGCATCTAGTCAATTAACTAAAATGCCATTTTTGTAGCTCTTCGATAAGCCTAAGCCCTGTATGATAAAAGGGTTCTGAAAGGCGTCTCAGAGAAATCTTTCTTGGACACCATTTCGATTCTTGCATCGATCAGTTCGGGTTCTGGCAACTACTTTTCCAAACTTTTATTTTGGCCGTCGGCTGCGTTGAAGAGAAACCGCAGCTTGTAAAAACTTGGACAAAGGAATGGCCAACAAGTGTTCGAACTCTGAAATTACTTCCAATATTATATGTTTTATTATGTTTGGCTTTGCATTTTCTGTTTATTTATTTATTTTTTTATATTCTTCGCCTTACTTTATCAATTCTTACTTACAATTTTTCGTTTTCTTTCTCCTTTATTCCCAACTTACCTCCCTTTATCATTTACTTATTTCTCTCTCTTTATCTCTTTCTGTACTTATTTTTCTTATTTCTTTCTATTTGAGTCTCCTCTCTCTCTCGCTCTCTCTCTCTCGCTCTCGCTCTCTCTCTCTCTCTCTCTCTCTCTCTCTCTCTCTCTCTCTCTCTCTCTCTCTCTCTCTATCCATGTCTGTCTCTCTTTTTGCCCAGTTTTCCCTTTCTTACTTATTCAGTCTTTCTTTACCACTTTAACTCGTGTTTGATTTGTCACTCCTGCCTTTTCTTCTGTTCGTTCTCTTTCTCTCTTTCTATCTCTCTCTTCTCCCTCTCACGCACGCACACTTTTTCTGTGTCTCTCTATCATATACACACACACACAAACATGCACACGCACACATATGGCTTTTTTCTTTTCTATATCGTATTGAATGTTATTTCCTGTTGGAGGCATTTCAGCACTAACTCAACTACAGCTCGCGTGCATTCAAGAATATCAATTTTCTTTCGTTATTTTTTCTTTCTTTCTACGTTTGATTATCATTTCTTAATTTTTTATCCATTAGTCGATTATTTCTTTTTGTCTTTTAGTCTTTAACTCATTCTCAACTGATTGGTTCTCCTGGTTTTCCTGTCTTTCTTACTCTACTGATTCTTTGTCTTTCTTTTTGTCTGCCTTTCTTTCTTTCTTTCTTAACCTTTTCTTTCTTTCTCAACCTTTTCATACTTTCTATCTATCTATCTATCTATCTATCTATCTTTCTTTCTTTCTTTCTTTCTTTCTTTCTTTCTTTCTTTCTCAACCGCTTATTTCTTCCCTTCTTTCTGCCTGTCTTTATTACTTTCCCAACTAGTTCATTCATTCATTCTTTCTTTCTTTTTTTTCGTGTTTTTTTTTTGTTTCTTCCATTCTTTCTTTACAGGTTAGTTGTTGTTTTTCCTATCTTGCTTTGTTTTCTTCTTTTTTCTTTATCCTGACGTTTATTGTTTTTTCACCTTTCTTTCTTTGTCACTCTTTATCCGTTGTTTTCTTTATTCTCTTTTACTGTTTCGATTTTTTTATATTTCATTCTTGAAGTTTTATCTGGAACTTTCTTACATACTATATCCATCGAATTTTTCTCCTTTAGTTTCTCCTTTTCGCACATTCTCTCTCTCTCTCTCTCTCTCTCTCAATCTATCTATCTATCTCTATTCGTATTTTTTAAATTATTTTCCTACAACCTTCCCTTTCTCTATCCCTCTCTGAATCTCTTCTCTTTATTTCCTATCTCTACCGTTCTTTTTGCTTTCCTATTCTCTTTCACTCAACCTCCATTCTATTCTTTATCTTCGTCTGTCTCTTTCTTTTCTCCCTCTCTCTTTTTCCTATTTCTCCCATATAGATTTGTTTCCCCATATATTCCTTTTACATTTTCCTTTTCTTTATATCTTTCTCTCTCTCTCTCTCTCTCTCTCTCTCTCTCTCTCTCTCTCTTGCCTCCATCCTGCCCACTACTTTTCTTGTTTCGTGCTCTCTCTCTTTCTCTCTTTCTTTCTCTCTCTCTCTTTCTCTCTCTCTATCTATCTATCTATCTATGTATGTATATCTCACTGTCTCTTTTTATTTTCTCCTACTTTTCTCCATTTTTCTCTTTTCTGATCTCTTTCTATCATACTTTATTTTTCTCTCCTGCCTCTCTCTTTCCCTCTCTCTCTTTTCCACAATCCTTTCTCTCGCAGTGTTTCCACCCTCTCTTTCTATGTATCTGCTTTGCACTTTTTCTGTTTTTTCTAATTTACTTATTCCATCTTGCCCATTCATTCGGCTTTTTGATTTAATGCAACTTTTCATCCCTGGCATTTTAACCACTCTTCCTAACTAGCTATTGTATGTCCAAGAAAATCAACGCATGTTTCCCGCCTTTTACTTGGCGCTAATGCAATTTTCCTTCTTTCCCGCCATTACGTTTTATTGCAATTTAGGGAGGAAACTATTCCATCTACCATTTGCTTTTCTTTACATTTGGCTGTTGCTTGAGTTTATATGTTAGCCTTTTTACCATCTTTTTTAAAGGGTAAAATTTTCATTGTCTTCTCAGATATCCCTCCCTATTTTCTTACTAGTAACCATACGTAGGTTGACTACTTCTTTCTTATTTATTTCTTTTTCTATCTTCCCATCTTTCTTTTATTTTTCAGAATTGTTAAACTCTTTTTCTCTGTAGTGCTTTTAAAGTCTTCTTTCTTTCGTTCTTTTTTACAGATTTTAAAGAGTTATTTTTATTTCTTTAATTTACTGTCTTATTTATCAATTTTTCTTTTTCTTTGTTTCGAAATTTTAAAATCTTTAGCGTTTTATTATAATTTTTTTTTATTTTATATTCTTGCATCTTTTTTACTCCTTCTTCTCTATGCATGTTTATTTTTACTTATTCTTGCTTTTTCTTCATTCTTTTCTCTTTCTTTTTCTCTTAACTTTCTCTTTCTTTTTCTCATTCTTTCTTTCTTTTTCTTTCTTCCTTCCTTCTTTCTTTTTCTCTTTCTTTTTTCTTTTCTCATTCATTTTCTTATTCTTTCTTTCTTTTTATTCCTTCTTTCTTCCTTTTTCTCATTCTTTTCTCTTTCTTTTTCTCTGTCTTTTTCGCATTTTTTTGTCACTTTTTCTTTATGCCTCGTTTCTTCTTCTTTTTCTTTGTCCTTTTTTATTTTTTCTGCTTTTCATTCATTTTGTTTTCTTTTTTCACTCTTAATTCTGTTTTCATTCTCTTTTCTTGCTTGCTCTTATTTATTCTTTCTTTCGTTTTTCCTTCTTACTTTTACCTTTTAATATTTTTATTCATCTGTCATTCTTTATTTCTTTTATTTTCATTCATTCTCTGCTTAATGGCAGTCTGTCGGCCTAAGTAATTAAATGAAAAACAATTGGAATTAAGTTAGAATAAGCTGCTACTCAAAGATTTCAAATTCCTGACAATGCTTCGTCTTAGGAAAAGTCAACGTAGGCAATATTCTCTCCACCAGGGCGTATAAAATCTAAAGAAGGAACAATCATTAGAGTAAAAATCGAGTATTGCATGACACCAAAGATTAAAGAATTTCAGAAATGGATAACAGACGCTAGAAAATGCGACAGCGAATATCAAAAGCGCATTTCGAAATATACATTTCGAAAACAAATTAGGATACTAAAAGGATTAGAAATAACATTAGAAACGAAAATGAAAAGATTGTTATATTATTATGAAATGTCTACTTGTCTGTTGTGTTGGTGCATAATTATCAGGCGTTTTTAGGCGGGTTATTTGTTAATAAAAATTGCTGTTTTGTTTAGTTTTTTTAATAAAAATATCATTTTATTTTCAGGTTATAAAAATGCGTGTCGATAATCATACGCTCCGGAATAATCATTTAAAAATGTCATTGTTGAATTGTTTTTTCTTTTTTCATAATTAATATTGTTTGAAAAACGCCTGATAATTATGCACCAACCCAATATATAGTATTGGATACTAGAAAGCTTTAGCAGAAAATGAAAGAATGATGCGAGACAAGTGAGATGATGTTGCACTGGCTTGTGTTTAGAATACCATGGACAGTGTATATGAAAAAGAAAGAAATTATAAAGAAATTAGAAACCAAGAATAAACTTCAGATAGAAACAGAAAGCGGTGGCTAAAGGTTCTAGAAAACAAAATAAGAAAAGAAAGCTCGGCTAATTTAATACTCAAAGGACACAAAGAAGACAAGATGGGGAAAGAGAAGCATCTAATAGCCTGCTTAATAGATTTGAGCTAAGCGGTGAAGAAACAAGACCAATAAAAACAAAAAATGGTTCATGAAGAAGAAAGTGGTTCTAAGAGAAATAAATGATAACCAGCAAAGTTTAGAGACACATTGATTGATTGATTCGTTTCCTATGGCTTATCAACCCTTTAGAGGTTATTTATAGCCAGGAAATATTTTTAGATTGTAAGATTTTATTTCTTTAGATATAAAAATGGTTTAGTGATACAAGTCTTACTAATTAACCCATATCTGGGGTGAAAAGACGTGGATTCATACATTTCCCAAGAGTAATTGCACGTAAGTGAATATAACTAGCTCACTAGAAATTAGAAATCGGCTCTCCGATAAACAATTTCGAGTAATGTATTACACCAACCGCACATCCAAGCCTACAGCAAATGGTATTTCCAAGCAGTTACCCAGCTTGGTAGTATCATAGCATTTAAACCTTCCCCCGGTGTCTGTCGATTCAGATAACATTCAGGGGATCTCGAACTGAAAAATTTTATTCAATTTTAAGTGAGACGGAATAGTTCTAGATATTGTTTGTTGATGAATTGATTCTTTTTTACGGCCTATCAACCCATTGCAGATTAAGTAAAGCTAGAAAATATTTTTAGGTTGTTAGAAACTTTTTAAGCGGGGTGGCGATTATAATGGTTTACGGAGACATGTTTTACTAATTAACTCGCAGCCGGCGAGAGAAGAAGTGAATTGATACCTTTCACAAGGTCATTTGTGCGTAAGTGAATACAGGATGTTTCACAATTGCTGAAACAAAGTAGCGGCCTCCCAGATGGGGGAGAGATCGAGGAGTGTGAGGACCTTGGTGAGGAGGAACAGTGATTCTAGCAGGATGGGGCTCCCCTTCACACTGCTAACGTTACCATTTTGGTGAGCGTCTCATCAGCCGAAAATCTAAAGTTGAATGGGCACCTTACTCGCCTGACCTGAACTCCCCAGAGTTCTTCCTTTGGGTTGACTCAAGGACATCTACTAGAGCAACCCTCGCACCATTCTTGCATTGAAGGCAGCCATCACTGAGAAGATTCAAGCGATCACCCAGGAGCACGCGTTATCAACAACTTTGCATTCAACAGTGCCATCAACTGAATAGCAGACATATGGAGCATGTGCTCTAGGGATCCTCTTGACATTTTCGGTTCATGTTTGAGACTAAATGGTTGAAGATTTTAAAATTTTATCCTTTTGCCTTTCAATAAATGTGCCCGATGATTTTGTTTCAAAAATTGTGAATCACCCTGTATAACGAACCTAACTGAAATTGGAACTCGGCTCTCCGATTAAACATTTCGAGCCATTATCCAATATACCACCCACATATCCAAGCTTACAGCACATGTTATTTCCAAGCAGTTACCCATCTTGCTACTGACCAGGCTCGTCGGTGATTATACGGGATCAAATCATGAAACAAAGTGTCGTATTAATCATGTGGATTATTATTTTCCAGCAACTTGTACATCTACAATTACATTGATTCGCGCACATCAACGCCTCACAAATGTCTGTATAATGACAGAGATGAACCCGAAAATATAGTTGAACGAACAGTTGGATTTTACACGATTGTATACGATGACTTTGCGTGTTTGTTTTCTCTTAAAAATAAATAGTCGTCAAATATAGTCGCCTTATGTCTTAGAAGTGGTCCAAATATACAAATCTTATATAAGTCGTCTTATAATAAAAACAAGTCGTCTTAATTTTTATAAGTCGTCTTATATAGTCGTCTCATGTCTTATAAGTCGACCGAATATAGAATTCTTATATAAGTCTTCTTATAATAAAAATAAGTCGTGTTAATTTTTATAAGTCGTCTTATATAGTCGTATTATCTCTTATAAGTCGACAGAATATACAAATCTTATATATTATAAGTCGTCTTATAATAAAAATAAGTCGTCTTAATTTTTTCATCGTATATTTTGTAAAGTTGTATTTTCATTTTTTCTTTTTTATACGTTTTATTCTCTTCTTCTCTTTGCCTTTCTTTTCTTTCTATTTTGAATTGTTTTTAATCATTTTGCCCTAAGTCAATAAAGCCACCGAGACGCAAGAAGTTACTGAATGAGATAATACGAGAAAAAAGCACTATTAAGGAACGTGAACGATAAAAGAACAAAAATTAAAAAGACAGTAGGTAACGATTAACATTGCATTTACATTTTTGAAGATCGAAGTTCACTGGGAAGCAGAAGCCGAAAAAGAGTTCTACAAACGAGAAGTGTGAGAGAAGACATTGTTAGCATAGAACTTACGGTTGCATCTATCATTTTCAACTGTAAATTAAGACCTTTTTGCCAATCTTGTACTGCGCTTAAATTCATAAATTCTAGGTATCCTAGAGTAAATTTCCCCAGATCAATTACCATGGGCGTATTTGTAGAAAAGGTTCGAAAGTGAACTTAGTAGTTTTTTCCCCTTTTCCCCAGTTTATAATTCAGACATGTCCTTCTCAATCGATGACTGGCATCGAAAGCTAAATATCTAGTTTTTTAGTTGGAAAGAAATGGACTCATGCCGTTCACAGGAGCCGTCGTCCAGAGTGAACTCAACAGAGGAAACCTGAATTTATTTTCAGCACGTTGCTTTCACTTTCAGTGCTTAATAAACATCATGCTTCTAAGCATCAATAAAGACGAGGGTCCGGATCTAGTACTGTGCTTAAATTCATAAAGTCTACTTTTCATTGAGGAAAGCGATATTTATTCTGCGAAAATACAGAAATGTGGCACAAGGCCGAAGGGGGGATTGGGGAAAAAGGACGGTCTTCTTCTGTCTTAAATATAACTTAGCTAGCCGCAAACACTGACCCAATCGTACGAACAATATTCCTTACACCAAAACACCACATTCATACGTACCGTTCTTACTACAACCACCATAATACCTCACTGTCTCTATGAAAATACTAACTAGTCCCCATATTTACAATTCAGCGTCTGGAAAGCTCATCAGAACAATTACCATGAAAATATTTATAGAAAAGGCACAAGGAAAGTGATTGGCATTATTGCTTTGTCAACATCAGCACGTGTTTTGAGAACTTGTCTACTTGAAATGTTTAGTGCTGTTTCATCCCAAGTTTTTCTGCAGGCTGATATTTTGCTAAAAAACGTGAATCACTCAACAGAGCCAAATAACAGGGTGATTGAAAATTTTAAGATACTTATAATTTATTTATTAATTATAATTTTATAAGAAATGGATATGAGAGGAAAATGTTTAGCATCTGGTTTTATTTATAATTCGATAAGGGCACCAGATTTTGCTACCATCTTCTCGAGACGACCAGGAATCGCGTCAACTGATTTCACCAAAAACTCTTGTGGTATGGAAGACAAAACTTCGTATATTCTCCCTTCAAGTACCTCCAAGGTATTAGATTGGTATAGTAGATTTGCTCCTTTAATTAACCCCAAAGAAAAGAAACTTCACAGGGTATTAAGTCAGAACGTCTGGCTGGTCACTCATTCATAAAATAGGGAATTACTTTTCAATCATCCTGTATATTTGTTGGTTATCCTAGAATTCTTCTTGACGTCTCTGAAGAATTTTGTTGTTTTCCGGACGCTGCCTTGTTTTTCATTTTTTCTTTTATCTTTTTTGTTTTTTTGTTTGTTTGTTGTTTTTTTGTTGTTGTTTTTGTCCTTTGAGGTTTTTCACGATGTGACCATTCTTGGATTTCTTAATAATACTTACAACAGTTGGAACTGAATCTGGAATTTCTCTGGTTATGACCTCGTAACGAAAGACACAATATTTAACCTGATGTTCTTCCTAAGTTTTTAGATCTTAGTCATTGAAGCTGATTTGCTTCTGTCGAACAAATGACGAAGATTCTACAAATATTTTCATGAAAACTGTTCTGGTGCACTTTCCTCTTTGGTGCCTCGGCTGCATAAACCTAAGCGTGCTACTAAGTTGCAAACTTAGTCTCACCGTTTTACTATTGAACTACCTAAATGTAACCATATGTTCTACTCTAATTGCTTCTTTTCTCGCACTTCTTGACGTCCTGTTTTTGCCCCCCTCCCACTTACAATCTTCAAAACTTTAAATGCAACGCCAATCGCCATGTTTTGTCTTTCTGACACCTGTTATTTTTAGTCCGTTTTCCTCACTTCTCCTCACTAAGTCTTCTCATCCTCTTTCACTCCGAGTAACGACATGCGTCCTAGTGACATTATCGCCTACCTTGAGATTAAATGACTTAAAAATTGCAAACGCTAGCATCTATTAAATTCCAAACCTCAAATATACGATGTCACACTATTTTTTTTGTTTATTTTTGCTTCCACTGAAAGGAAATGTGGAACACTCCAATGAACTCGAGAAACTCAAATCGAATTCATATCTCGTCTGTTCCAATCTGTAAGTTATGAGTCTGAATAATTTTGGACGTGTCTTTTGTGATCAAATTGCAAATAACGCTTCAATTAAATTTGGTTCTTCTCCGTATTCCTTTATTGTTTCTTTAACTTTACTTTTTTATTTTTATATTGATTTGGGTATTGATGAAAAAAAACAAATTCTTTTAATAAAAGTGATTTTTTTAAACAATAAAACATTTGGTGGGTTATGAATAATTTCACGCTTAACTCTATCTATTGATCAACGGTAATGTTTTAGATGGATCGATCAGATTCTGTTTATATCGCTCAGTTCAAATGGCTTCAGGATATCTATCTAAATGCCCTCATAGCAATCCCATTCCATATCTGCTTTAAATGATACCTACCCCTCGATCTGACGATGTACACTCATTTACAAATACAAGCACCGCCTAGAATAATCATGGTGATGTCTTTTTTTTTTTCATTTTCTGAAATCAACGCATCGGTTCAAATAAATATTCCACCCTGATTTTTTTATATGCTTGGTACAAAATAATATTTCTGTGGAGAAAATTATTTCAAAATTAATGAACTGGAAATACCTAATAAGCACGGCTGTAGATGTAGATGGTGGCTCATTGAATATATATATATATATATATATATATATATATATATATATATATATATATATATATATATATATATATAAATACGTCTGAGCGCTTAACATGCGTGTGTTCGAATGATTTCACGTGAGAGGCGACTAACATGTCGAAATGAAACTAAAGTGTATACATTTCTGTCTGGGATTCTGAACATCCCTTTCAATATAATTTCAATGAAAATACAAATTAAATAGCATATATATCTTTTATTTTTATTTTTATATTTTTCTCCTTGGTAATTCTACAATTTAAAACTTAATAGAGATTTGATTTAGATTTCTAAATAGGTAATTTTAATTTTTTACTTTTAATTTTAATTTCAAATTTTATAAATCTTTTAATATCTATGATAACCTTGCTTAGTTGTCAAATTTTTCGAATCACCCTATACTTGTATCTTGATTGGCTACTCTAGCTTATGTAACAGCGTTTACTCCTAGCTAAGGATCGTTGATTAATTTGAAACTTTTAAAACCATTTATTCTATATTCTATATTATCACTTGACAAGACACAAGAAGTGTTGAAACAAAATGGCTACTTTTGTCGTGATTTTATAACATATTTATGTTGTAATATTCAAATAAATAATTATATCTGCTCTACTCTGTATTGAGCACTCTTTAAAGAATATTAATTGTTGGTTATTGGATTTCACTCCGTATATACCAATCCTAAACTTGTATATATATATATATATATATATATATATATATATATATATATATATATATTGTCTATATTGGGCAGCAACCCCTCTTTTATACAAGTTTCATTAAAAATGACTTACAAGGTACTGAGGTTGAGTTTGTATTTAATTTGTCTTGTGTTCTTATGATATTCCTCTTTTCTGAACATAATTTATGTAGAAATTTTATATCTCAGAACGCTTTCGGCTATACTTTTAGCCATTATAAAGGTTGATTGTATTTTAACTTTTAACTGAATTTATGGATTTTTATGCATGTATCTAGAGTTATAGGAATGTTCTATTTTCCAAACAAGGTCATCTTCATATTTGATGTTGGCATTTTCTGTTTTATTAATAAAGCTTCCATTATTTTTAATAATAATAATAATAATAACAACCCATCATTGGATGAATTTTAATTAGAACACTTTTTGCTTAATCTATCTAGCTGACTAATGATAATTTTAAGACTAGTGGATTGTAAATTTTAGGAAACCAATTCTAGACGCCACGCAGTAATGTATGTTAAATAGCTTTTAACGTCATACCTTAGTAGGAATTAGTTAAACTAAACAAAGTATGAAACTTACCAATGATTAAATTCAGAGGGTGACCACAAACAGGGTAATAGATAGATAGATAGATAGATAGATAGATAGATAGATAGATAGATAGATAGATAGATTAAAATGTACTATATTTATCAGGTACACTGCAACGTTTTCACGATTCACTTTACAAAATCAGACCGAATAACTAAACAACAGAATTTATTTTAGAACGCCTTCTTGGTCTGGCAGAGAACTTTACACCATCACCTTATATATATATATATATATATATATATATATATATATGTGTGTGTGTGTGTGTGTGTGTGTGTGTGTGTGTGTGTGTGTATGTGTGTGTGTGTGTGTGTGTGTGTGTGTTTGTGTCTGTATTCTGTTTTTTTCTATTGTCTTTCTTTCAAACTTTTTCTTTTTTTCCATCCCATTTTGAGGAGGGTACCTTAATTGACTTCCTTCCTTTTTTCCTGTTTACTCCGTCTTGCCTGGTCCACCTCCACGACCTCATCAATTCACCCAAATCCCTCCCCTTACCCCGTACCCGCCCCAGTTTTATCTGATACGCGCCATTTCTTTCAACTAAAGAATCGAAGACCGCACCAGACATTGATTCTTCGTCTCTTCTTCCAGCCAACCGGCAACCACTGTCACCCACTTCACGAGTCCCAGCCCGGAAAAGCACTTCAAAGTAACAGTTGGCCAATCAATAAATACATATTTACGACTAACCTGAGGCACGTTCACTGAGTCTGCTTCCACGTTCGTTTGGGGTAGCGACTACGATGGGCGTGAGGTAGAGATGTGGAGGTGTGAGATGCTTTGCAGTGTTTTTTTTGTTTTTGTTTTTGCATATGAATAGCTTTTGTTATTTCAGATAGATATGAAGAGGATAAGATTTCTCGGTAGACATGAAAGATTGAAATAGATAGATAGATAGATAGATAGATAGATAGATAGATAGATAGATAGATAGATAGATAGATAGATAGATTTTGTTAATGCAGATAGATATGAAGGGGATAATATTATTATTTCAGATACATATGAAGGGGATTAGATTGTTGGGTAGACATGAAAGACTGAGATAGATAGATAGATAGATAGATAGATAGATAGATAGATAGATAGATAGATAGATAGATATAAACTGAAAAAAATAAATAAAAATATAAGATAGGTATGAAGAGACTCAGATATGAAGGGAATAAAAATAGTGTGCTAGCGAACGGGAGGTGTGAGATGCTTTAGGATGTTTGTTTTTTTCATGTTTGAATAGCTGTTGTTTTAGCGGGGGCGAATATGCACGCGCATGCGTGTGAATAATTGTAGTCAAATGTTAGTTTAAATGTGTAGATTTTCAAGTGCTAATCCTTAAATGAAGCTTTAATACGTCTCCAGTTGTGCATTTCAGTACATGTAAATATCTATCTATTGATAGATGGTCTAATGGTCAGTTAATGCCTGAAACAGCCAGTCACTATGCTGTGTTTTCCATGGTCACACTCTTTGTATCTACAAACGTTCTATCTATATCTATATCTATAAATATTCACATTTTAAACAGTAGATCGTCATTTAAATCACTCAAAATTCTGTTCATAGTCAGATTCCTAGCAGAGTTGTCAATTTCACGATAACTCGATCTGCAGTAATAAGATGTTTATATATATTTAAAAAAAGAAGAATCCGCAGTATTATTGGTCCTGACCTGGCATCTCGGCTTCAGTCACTTTCCCACCGCTGTAATCTAGCTTCCCTGTGCCTTTTCTATAAATACTTTCATGGTAATTGATCTGATTAAGTTTCCGCCATGGACTAATTGTACATATGGGAACTAGGTAGGACTTCAAAGAGACTTGGATGTATTATGGTGACTGCAGTAAGGATAGCAAGTAACAATGTGTTGTTTTGATGTAAGCAATACTGTATAATGTTTGGGTCAGTAGTTGTGGATAAAACAGATTGAAGACCAGTCTTCCCCTACCCACTTTTGGCCTTCAGGCACATTTTTATATTTTCAAAATAAATATTACTTTCATCTACTTTACCTAGATTCTATGAATTTAAGCGCAGTATTAGAGTGGCAACAAGGTCTGATCAATTTACAGATGTAACCGTAAGTTTTATGCAATTTCTCGCTTTCCAGCCAACTTTGATCTTCAAAATTTAAAAGCAATGTCAATCGTCACCTTCTTTCTTCTTAATTCCTTAATCATGCTTTTCTCATTTTTTTCAACTCAGTAACCCTTTGTGTCTCAATGGCTTTACTGCCTTGCTCGGTGGGATGAAATTATTTTTTAAAAAATAATAATTATTAATTTCTACCTGCAGAGTCTCCAACCGGTAAGAAACTCCAAGTGGTGGAGAAGTAACGTAGCAACACAAACGAATTTATTATTCAATCTAAATAAATAAACCGTAAATTCTGTCTGTCGTTCTCTGTGTCTGAAACACCTCTAACTCAGGCCCCACACTTAATCTACATAGACATATTATACATTTTTAATGAGGATAATCCCGGGATGGAAGATCTGCATCTCATCTGAGAACCTGTGGTTTTTCAAATTCAGTTTAATATATATATATATATATATATATATGTGTGTGTGTGTGTGTGTGTGTGTGTGTGTGTAAACTTTGTGAATTGAGGGAATCAATTTTATTTCTTCCAAAAGCCAAAGAATCAGAGTTAAAGTGAGAGGTTGTTTCGTGACGTGAGATTTTAGAGTTTCGTAGAGTTTGTGATTTGAAGAACTCAACTCAATTGAAGTCTGAGGGCGTTTGTGATTTGAAGAACTCAATTTTCGGCCTGAATTGGAATTTCCTCACAAATCGGAATTTAGACCAAGAATGGTAGTTTCGGTCTAAATCTTACTTTTGGTGGCAAAATGGTCTTTTAGCCCGAATCAAAATGAGGTTTTGAAGTTCCATCGAATGAATTGAGGAATTCAATGTTATTTCTTCCAAATTACCATTGGTGTTTTCTAAGCTGGACCAGAGGTCACATGACTTTTGGGCCGGATGTCCAATTAGCACTTCGAGGGAACTAGCTTAAAAGCCTCACTGAGTGAGGCTTTAAAACTAGTAATAGAATATGCTCTGTTTTTTTGACGTTGAGCAATTGTATCATTTAACCTTTAGATATCTTATTAATATAGACGCCATTCTTAGTAAAAAGGATTTGAATAGGTATCCCTGTATTTGTTTTTCTTGTTTTGTTTTGTGGGGGGGTCGTTAAAAACGAAGAAAAGAGTACTTACCTATTATGTAACATCTGTTCATCGTTTCAGAGATTGAATGCTGGACAAACTACTCAAAGATGAAGAAGAAATTCAAAACAACAGAAATGTGGCACAGCAGGAGGATGATGAGAATAACATGGAACTAACATGTGAGCAACGATGAAGTTTTAGAGAAAATGGAAATAAAAAGACCTATAAAAACGTAACAAAACTTATACGTAACATCAGGAAGAGGCAGTTGAAATTTGAGGAACGAGGAAGAAGGAAGAAGGACTTGGAAAATCTGATACTCACGAGACAGATTGATGGAAAGAGGGACAGAGAAAAGCAGCGCGTAACATATTTGATGAGCAGAATGAGTATATATTAAAAATTAATTTTTTATCATGCATCATGTTAGCTCAGTTATAAATGATGGAAATGATAAAATTCTGAATGAAAAACGCAAAAAGCCTACCAAGTGAAGAGATGGTCCTCTCCTGCAAAAAGCGACAATCATATATACATTAGGAAACGGGTGAATCAAAAGCATTTTTAATGGAAACTCCTATTTGAGTAGATGCTCTATTTATATGATTAAACGGTATATTAAACGGTATATTTACATCTACAGGTCTAAATATTCCAGAAATCTTGTTAGAATAATATACGCCCTCGAGCAAGATCCAAAACCGCGTTTCATAGGAGAAACCTCATTCAATCTGAAGTACTTTGACCTCTCGGCCACACAGAACAGACAGATCTAATAGCCAGATCTAATATCAGTATCCACTAAAGATAACGTTTAAACAAATAAGTTTTATATATATATACATGTAAGCAAATGTGTGGATGTAGATCCGACGGTATGATGAAAATGTGGAAAAGAGAAAGCAAAATCCGAATATGTGAGTTTACTGTTTTTATTTTGTTTTTGTTTTTGTTATTCTGTCGACGTCAGACGTTTCGGTCAAATAGCGTACCCGACTCCAAGAAAGAATACTCTGACTTTAGAATTTCAGTTTTTCTGTTTCTGACCAGTCCTGTATATATCGTCTCTTCATCTAACTTAAATCTAATATAAATATGTTTCCATTAACCATGTCCTGGAGAAGGTCTATATGACCGAAACGTCTGACGTCGACAGAATAACAAAAACAAATAAAAACAGTAAACTCACATATTCGGATTTTGCTTTGTCTTTTCCACATTTTCATCATATATATATATATATATATATATATATATATATATATAAAGTTTGCGGTACCTCTCTTCTTTTTAATATACACACTTTTCTCTCGTTGGAACCATTATAACCTCTTCATTTTATATACATTATATATATATATATATATATATATATATATATATATATAATGGAATTATTTTTATTCCGACATTTTTTTTATTACTGGATATTAATAAAAATCCCGTTTTTGTATTTTAATCTGCGCATTTTACCGTCTTGGGCCGTCGAAAAAACAATATAAAGAAAATGTGCACCTCTGGTAAGATTCGACTATATTAAGATTTCCCGGAAGCGCAGGCTAATAGCTGTGATACACATTTTTTTAAATAAAGACGTGGAGTATATTTCAAACATGAGTATCAACAAAAAAATAATGTTTAAATTAATAAAACTATACATATATATATATATATATATATATATATATATATATAATTGAATGAAGTTGACGGATTCTCATACATCGAAATCGATTGAAGAGTCAATTTTCATCACATATATAAAAATGGACAGTGAAGAGGCGATAGTTTGTTAAAAAACATTCTTAAAAACTTTCGGTCTGAAGAGATGTATATAAAAATATCCATGAAATAAATTATAACCGGTATGGATTTTAAGGTGTCTTCTGAATTTATCTGTATATATATATATATATATATATATATATATATATATATATATATATATATATATATATATATATATATATATATATATATAACAAAGAATAACATTGTCATAGTGTGGTAATAAGTAAACACGATTAACCAAATCGCAGCGAAACTGGTATATCGGATTTCTCTTGTCAACGCTCAATCGAGGACAATAAATGAGCATACCGTCTAAAATAAAAAAAAGAAAGACCAAATGTTATATAAAATATATAACAATTATAAACTAATTACACACACACACACACACATATATATATATATATATATATATATATATATATATATATATATATATATATATATATATATATACATATATATATATATATATATATATATATATATATATATATATATATGCGGTTGCCTGTTTGTGACCTTAGGTTTCATGCTTTCGAATTTCTTCTTCTAAAGCAGCCAATCGAATCCGAGGATGCCAGTTTCCTAGGGCGGCTGGCTAATCCCCATTACAGATGCCTGTTCAGGCACATTTGCGTTTGTTCAACACCCACAGTACACACCTGTGGTTTATACTGCAACTATGCTGAGCGGACCTTAGTTACAGTTTCTGGGAGATAGCACAAGGCTAGCACGGTCACGATTCTGTCTACCCAGTTTCACTCACAAGGCTTGGTTCTACCCGTGGTATGCTTTTCAGGCACTTTCCAAAGGTGACGCACACAGAGATCGCCTCCTCCAGACCGATAACATCAAGAAGTCACCTCCCTGGCAGTGGTGACATTCGAACCGAGGCCTCATGGTCAGAAAACGAACATTCTAACCACTTCACCATATAAATATATATATATATCAAGATGTAACTGGACATTTCATAAATAGTGCATGAATAACTTAATCTAAATTCTCCAGAAGTCTCAATGAAGTTAATCGTCTCACACCGGCTACTACTCCCAAAAGGTCGTATCAAATGTCTGTACTACATTCAGGAGGAATACGCTATCCAACGTCCCTTAAATTCTAAGTAACAGCATATTTTGTTTTATTCTTTTTTTCTCTCGATTTGATTTTCTTCGATGCCTCCATTCTGGTCCTCTTTGGAAGCTTTTAAACTCCCTTCTCTTTCTCGGCTTCACCCATTTACGCTTTCATTTTCTTTCTTCATTAAAATTCTTTCTTTCTTTCTTTTGACTCATTTTCTTTGTCTCTTTTGTTCCTTTTTATTTTCTTTCTTTATTTCCTTCATCCTTCGTTTCCCTTTTGCTATTTCCAATCATTTCCATTCTTTTACGACGTTTCTTCTTCCTTCTCGTCTTTTTACATTCCCTTTATTTCTTTCTATCCTTCCTTCGCACTTTCTTTCATTCCTATCGTGTCCAAGCACTACCCTTTCCTTCTCCTCCCTTCAAATTTCCACTCCTTCTTCTCTCCTTCCGTTTCTTCCTTCTCTCTGCCCTTCCCTCATTTTCCGTTTCTTCCTTCCTTCCACCCTTGTCTCATTTTATCTTACACTCTCTTTCCTTTTTTTTATGTTTTCCTTTGTGCTTTATCTATTTATTTATTTATTTATTTATTTATTTATTTATTTCTCTCCTACATTTGCCTTTCTTTTACTCCTCCTTTTTTTCACCTTTCTTGTTTGGCTTCCTTTCTTTATCCCTTAATTTGTCTGTCCTTCATTTTCTCTTTCGTAATTTTCCTCCCAACCCGCTTTATTCTTGTCCCCCTTCTATCTTTCATCGAATCCTTCTTTTTCCCTTCCCCATTTCTTCATTTTCTTTTTCGTGCCCTATCTTCCTTTGACTCTCTTTTTCTCATGTCTTTTCACTTCGCTTTTCTTTCCCTATTTTCTTCCATTCCTTCTCTCTTCCATCTTTTAATGTCTTCCTATCCTTCCTTTTATTTCCTTACTCCTTATATTTCTTTTTCTTCCGTCTCTTCCTCTTCCTTTTCAGTTTCCTGTCTCTTATCCTTTCTCTCGCGCCCTTCTTGTTATGACTTCCAACATCAGAAATTTCTTTAGCAGAGAATAAGAAGTAATTTAGATGTCATTTAGATGAGGTGTTTCCTTGACCTTGCGGCTACAAATTTGATTGCTAATTTCAAATCATCCCCATAAACAAATAAAACATATCTCAATAAATAAATAAATAAATAAATAAATAGATAAAAAATATTCTAGATTAAATATCTGAGCAGATTTTTCTCATTTTCCTTGTCTTTCTCTCCCTCCCTTCTGTCTCTCCATTTCTCTCCTTCTCTCGCTTTAGCCATCTCTCTCTCTCTCTCTCTCTCTCTCTCTCTCTCTCTCTCTCTCTCTCTCTCTCTCTCTCTCTCTATCTATCTATCTATCTATCTCTCTCTCAAAATCTAATATCTTGACCAAATAATTTTCAAATAATTTTTCGGTTCGAGTATTTTCACATAAACAAAAATCGCGTTTACACTGAGCATAAAAACGAATGAAATTACAAGTGTCGCCATCTTGACTAAACACAAAGTCCAAATGACAACTCTATGAGAAGTCACCGGATTTGTTTCTTTTTAGTTTCGAACATGTCACGTTATAAGTTGTGTTCCAGAAGTTACGTAGCGAGTAAGAGAAAGAGAAAAAAATCAAAAACAAATGATATATAGGCTTGGAAATTTTCTTGCCTTTTATTTATTTTTATTTATTTCATTTTCTTTATTTGAGTTTTCTTTTATATAAATTCCCAAAGGGAGATAACTTCTAATTTTATTTGGAAAAAATAACTCACATGGCTAACATTATTAACAGCTTACAAACCCTAACCCTGACGCCAGTGGGCAATATGCAATTACCACTGTCACTCCTTAACAGATTAATTTCCTGTCTGTATTTATTAATATTTTCGCACACGCACACACACACACACATACACACACATATTATCCTTTACTATAAAATTTCAAGCATTTAACGTAATTATTACACGTTGACCTTCTATAAACAACATTGGGAATTTTCATGTCCTTTGGAAAATTATATTTCCAATAGAAACAATAAAAAATAACATTAAATTGTTACATTGGCCGTACATGAACCACACTATCCCGTAGATTAACTTTTAACTTAGTGCAATTTGTGCACATATCAACTATCACATCCCAGGCAATCAAAACGCAACTATCAACGTTAGACTAATATTAGTAGATCATGCCAAAATACCATACAGCACTCACTGCAACGAAAGATTAAACATTGAAGAATTCATTAAAATTCAACAGAAAAACCCTCATTAAATAAAATATATTTCGCCACAGGAAACAGGTGTCTTGAATTGTGTATGAAATATTTAATATACGTATAAAATCATAAGAATATGAATAAATATTTGCTACATGCTTTTCCAGTGTAGTCGTGCCTGCTTTAACCGACCAAACAGTAGGTAATATTGGACTGATTCAAATTCCAGCATTTTAAAATATGGCAAAATATAGCCATCAACATCTGTGACACGAACAACACCCAGTTCTTCATATTATGGCTGACACAGTGTCAAGTACTAGAACAAAAGAGAACTAATAATGAATTTGACACAGTTTATCCTCAATTTTGATCCGATGTACAACTTATTCGAAAATTCTAAAAAAATGTAGCAAAAATAAATCCAATAAAACGGAAATGTTAAAACAAGACTAAAAATTTAACGCAAAATGATAACAAAGTTTAACATTTCTATAATGTGGTAGTAACGAAACACGATTAACTAAATGGCAGCGAAACTGATATATCGAATCTCTCTCATCAGCACTCAATCGAGGACAAGAAATCAGCATACCGTCTAAAATAAAAAAGAAAGATCAAATTTTATTCAAAATAAAAACTAATTACATTTCAGCTTAACAACCACACCTCCTGCGGACGGAGTGATGACTGGTAGGACTTAATATAAATTGATTCAATCTCCTTCACATGAAATACAGAATTATCCTTCGTCAGTACTGAGAACATGTTTAGGTTATAAGTTTGGATAAAAACGCTGATAAGTTCATTCTTGTTAATTTCTCCGCTTCCTACAAAGAAAATTCATTTGACCTGTCACAGAAATAAATGGATGGTTATATGCAGTATTAACAACTAAGTGACCAGAATATTGTTGAACTTATTGTAAATGCCGAAAAAAAAGGAAGATGATAATGCCATTGGTTCATGTTGAATTTAAGCAGGCCAGAGACCAATTTCAAACACCAAACCAATGATGAAGATGATGTTTAAGTTAGATGCGCGTTCAGTCATATATCTGATTTAATCCAGATTTAGTAGATAGCGACAGAAAAACGCGTTTTTTCATAAAAAATAGACTGTAGATAACATTGAAGAAAACGGCTCCCCAAAATTTCTGGTCCTTTGTAGTAAATTCTGTCTTTTCATTCTCTCTCCTAATCCCTGTTCTGTCAACGATCTACACAAGCTCGTTAGGTAGGTTATGCGCAGTCCTTATCGCCCTCAATATGTCATGTGAGTGTCAAATTTTCTACACCCACTTTCCTCATTTCTATGGTTTCTTTTTTATTCTAAATATACGTTACTATTTTTCTAAAACTTCGTCGTTGCTCCCCTGGCCATTAAATGGTATTCTCTGTATCCTTCTGTTGAAGGACAGTTCTGTTGTCCAGCATTCACTGGGCTGATATTAGGCACTAGTTAAATATCTAGTCTGATATTACATAACAGTTATTTAATATCAGAGGGCTGATATTAAATAACAGTTAAGTACTCTTTTCTTTTGTTCTAACGAATTTTTTTCTGTTTTTTTTTCTGTTTCTTTATACTTTCTTAGCTTTTGGAAGGCATCTTTCGCTATTCCAACACATCTTCGAATTTCGGTGTCGTATTTTCTGTCCTCTGTTAAAACACTTCCAAGATATTTGCAATTATTGAATTGATATTTGTTTCCCAGTGAGAGTGAGTTTTTAAATGTTTTTCTTTCATTTTTTCTTCCCTCCCAATTATTTGATTTTATAATTTCTCGAACGTTTTTTTCCGATTCCATCAACATTATTTGTCTATGTAACCCCTTAGTTATTGAATATGAATTAACCTCTAACACCGCAGGCAAATAATTTTCAATCTAAAAATGAAAGAAAACATATTTTTCTTTTAAAATGGCGGCCTTTGTTTTATTCAAGCTCTCAGCTATAGGATAAAAATTAAACTCTAACCTTATCTGCCCATTATTTTCAAATGCCATCTGAACATTTATACGCTAAAAAGATTGTATTTTTCTCAATTAACTCGACAACAGATTTAAAATATTGAAGAAATACATCTGTTAAGAATGTATACCTCAAAAACTAAATTTTAATACTGAAGTGAGATTTTATAGTCAGTTTAGCACCTATATTTTTAAATACTATGCCCCTTCGAATGGTAGATTATCATGGACCGCCGCGATTTGCTTTTTTTTTTAGAATCTGTCACTAAAATTGATTACGTGATAAATATGCTAGAGTTATTTCCCGTTGTATTCTCTGTGTTTTTTAATTTAGGGTTATTCTTCTCCTAGACTGGCTCCCACCCAAGGCTATAAAGAAGTCATGCCTTTTCCGAGGCTTAAAGTGTGAAGTGAACGAAACAAACACGGCCGACTGCTGATTACGGTCAGACCGCTCGACTTTTTACGCCGGTAACCA
The DNA here is from genome assembly GCA_964036315.1 of Acanthosepion esculentum. Classification (NCBI taxonomy): domain Eukaryota; kingdom Metazoa; phylum Mollusca; class Cephalopoda; order Sepiida; family Sepiidae; genus Acanthosepion; species Acanthosepion esculentum. Next base: position 58,621,938 of record OZ038492.1, on the reverse strand, counting down.
CACATTGATTCATGACGTGATTCAGTATATATATATATATATATATATATATATATATATATATATATATATATATATATTCATACATGTTTCATTAAATAATATAGACAAGTGTTGTCTATTTATTTTATGTAAGTTCTTTTCATATTGTCTGATAAGCTTAATAACATTATCATTAAACAATGAAAGAAAATCACAATATTGATACATATTTTTTAATCCAATCTAAGCTTTCGGCTTACATAAGCCATTATCAAAGATGACAATTACACAATATATTAAGCAATACACGAACAAGAAATTGATGATAGTCTGTTTTTGTTTACATGAATGATTTCCAATATATATATATATATATATATATATATATATATATATATATATATATATATATATATATATATATATTGTTGTAGCATATATACGGGCGATAATGGGTATGTCCGCATTCACATAAATACAGTAGTAAATACAGTATGTTGGTCTGCAATTGGGGATTTGTTTCCAACTGTACTGGTCAAACTCTCTGCCTCCGGGCAGAGGGGATCCCCAGATAAGGCTATGTCGAAGGGCAGAGTCTCGTCTCGGGAAACAGCTACCAGATCCCGTTTTATACGGGGTCTAGGAGGAATAT
>OZ038492.1:58581304-58616304 GCA_964036315.1 Acanthosepion esculentum | reverse complement strand
ACCCATAGTTGAGGAGGAGATGGATTCATACCTTTCTCAAGAGCATTTGTGAGTAAGCGTATCTAACGAACGCGAGCGGAATTCGAACCCGGCTCTCCGATTTCTCATTCCGTGTCACTATCCATTACACCAGCTGCACATCCACCATATACAATGAGAAACTACTCCACTAGCTTTCCCAAGAAGTAATGGCAAGTCACAGATAATAAAGCCATTTGTGGGGATCCGTGATTGCTTTCATCCTGAAAAAATTGTCAAAATTATTTAATATTTAAATTCATAGGAAATTCGACAATATTTGTAAAATTGTTGGCGCTATTTTACTTTTTCAGTCTACCTCAAAAGACCCATGTTTTTGCTTCACTTCCCGCACATTAATTTTTTTTTTGTTCGTTGTTAGCTCTGTCATGAAATCAAAACTTCTGTCAAATTCGCGTGGTTCAAGTAGACTAACTTCCTGATCGGGCAGAGTTCAAAACAATTACGTCGGTTCAAATTGAAACAATATTTCGAAACGATAAAATAGAATTTATTGTTTGGCTACAGCAAGCGTGGCTTACTGAGCCGAAATATACAATGTACGGTATGCAATTTTGTGTGTAGACAGCAAAACAACGTCAGGTGTTCCGATGGAATTATTTAGAGATGCTATGCTAAAAGGTGAAAAAAGAACATTCAGTTTTCGAAGAAAAGAAAAAAAATTCTTTGAACGGTCCCATTGGGATCTGTGGCAAACTTTCCCTTCGACTTGACTGTAGGCACACAGTTGTGGTAGTTCACGCGTTTTTATCAGTAAGATGACAACATAATAGATTGCAGACATTCAATTTAAATGTCATAATGCACATTTTAATGCGCGGAAAGCAAAATATACAATGTTTTGAGGAGTGATGGGAAAAATTACGTGTTAGGTTATTCCCATTGCCAAATGTTATGACACTGAATCCAGGCTTCTTAGCTTACGGCCACATCACGTTGAAACACAGGTTTCCGTACGTTCACCGAACTTAATCAACGTTGAGTATGGATAGAACCTAGATGGGTGACCGTTTGAGAATATCAGCTCTTATAAGCTTGGATATGCCGCTGCTGTAATTGATAATCTGTCGGAATTGTTAATCGGAGAGCAGAGTTCCAATTCCAGTTGGCTTCGTTATATTCACTTACGCGCAAATGCGCTTGGGGAAGGCATGAATCCACAACTTTTCCCCACCAAGCTATGGGTTAATTAGCAAGATTTGTATCCATAAATCATTATTATCTCCATAAAGAAATTCTTAAAATGTAAAAGTAATTTTCTGGTTTCAAATAACCTGCAATGGGTTGATAAGACGTAGAACACGAATTAATCAATCAATGAAATACTAATTTGTTATACAGACATGTCTTGTAGATTTATATATTCTGGAATATAACTGTATAGAAACTACCAAAACCCAAAAATGAGGATCAGTTCCTATACTGATTGCAATATAGAATTTATCCCCCACTTTATATCTACATTATAATTTCTTGTTTGTTTACCAAATTCTGATTAAGTATAAATCCATCTATTATCCCCCTCAACAGCGGGTTAAATAGTAAGACTATTAGTAATAGTATCACTAAATTATTATTATCTCAAAAACCCTTACAATTTTTAAAAAGTTTTCTGGCTTTAAATAAACTGCAAAGGGTTGATAAAATGTTGAAAATTAATTAATCACTTAATCAACCAAACCACTTATACTTGAGACAGATCGCTTGCTCGTTGTTATAGTGGCACAATCGCTTCTTTGGGAACAAACACTTTTGTCAAACCGGAAGTTTACAGACTTACGAATGATAGGACAGGTAGTATTTGTAGACAAATCGATTGTTTGAAAATGACAGTGTCGCTGTAGTAAATATTCCCAGTGATTGGAGTAAATTAAGAACATAAATAATATTTTTAAAGTGATAAAGGAAATAAAATGAAGGCAGGCCAAAGAATTAAGGCCAGACATTTTGTCATCAAAAAATGCTTCGAAAACAGAACAGTTTTAGTAGAAAACATGTTTGGGCTTCCTACAGATGAAGAGGGTAACATTTTGGCCGTTGGCTTCTACAAGAACCTCATCTTCCTTGACGTCTTGTTTTGCGTCCAGTAGTAGTATATTCGATTCACTTTCGAACATAGGCTGCGCTTAGAAAATCACTGGGAGCCTCGACGTGGTGTAATGGTTGGCAAGCTTGTCTCGCTACAACAATTACGACTAAGTAGTGAGTTCGATCCTCACAGTGTGCTCTGTACTATCGGTATTATGCCACATCTAAGCTCTGCTAAGAAAATCACTGGGAAATTCGATGTGGTGTAATTTTTAGCAAGCTTGTCTCGCCAAAACAATTACGACTGAGTAGTGAGTTCGATCTTCACAGTGAGCTCTGTACTTTCTACCTTGTGCCACATCGAAGCTACGCTAAGAAAATCAATAAAATATAATCCCAATGATATCCATTGTGATGAGAGTTTCAACTTAAAGATTTCGATGAATCTTGGATGGCCGGAGAATGTATGGATCGAAGCACTATGATAAACAATAACAAATTCGTGGATATATGGTCGAATCATTCATAAATTAAAAGCAAGAGCAGGCGCTGGGGAGTGCATTTTATAAAATGGTGTGATCACATTCCACCCATCCCACCAAAAAAATAAATGAAGATGGCACTTACCTGAATAAGATATTCTACTTCGGTGGCTGGAGAATGCGTCGGCTGAAATTTCATAAAGACCAAAAGGATAAGGATACTCACCAAAATAATTTATAGAATAAAGTCAATATTTTTTTAGTAAAATGAAAAATAGGTTGGATTGATTTTTTTTTTCCTACGGCTTGTCAATCCCTATCAAGTTATTAAAATCCAGAATATTTTTTAGGTTGGGAGAGATTTTATTTTTTTAGATAATAATGATTTAGAAGTGACTTGAGGCAACAGAAAATTGGTTCTACCGGAGGATACTGAGAATACCATAGACGGAACCTGAGCAACGATGAAAGAAAAGAGAAACAAAAAAGGACACATACATAGAATCTGAAAGCGACAGTTGAAATTTCTACTTGGAAAGAGGGCTTGGAGAATTTGATATTCATATGACATAGAATGCAAGCGGGACAGGGGAAAGCAGTGAATAACGAGCTATGTTAGCAGAAGAGGGATTAGGAGTGATAGCCAAAAGATAAAACTTACTAAGAGCTACAAAGGACAAGAAGATGTGAAGAACCATGATCGCCCACAGTCTAAATTTTGATTAATTGATTCGTTTTCTACGGCTTATCAACTATTTGTAGGTTATTTAAAGAAGAAAATATTTTTAGATTGTAAGAATTGAGGGGGTGAGAAAGTAATGATTGACTGTTAGAAGTCTTGTTAATTAACCCTTAGCTGGGGGAGAGGAAGAGGCGGATTCATACCTTTCCCAAGTGCGTAAGTGAACGAACCCAACGCGAATTGGGACTCTGCTCTCCTATTAAAAATTCCGAGCCATTATCCATTACACTACCTGCATACCCAAGATTACAGCACAAGGTATTCCAGGGTGGTTACCTATCTAGGTACTGACCAGGTTCGATATTGTTTAACAAACAGTGCAGCAAGAAGAAGAAGAAGAAGAAGAAGAAGAAGAAGAAGAGGAGGAGGAGGAGGAGAGCAAGAAGAACATCAAAAAGAACAATAGCAACAAAATGAAAAGGGTCGATGTTATGTATTGCTTACTCGTCGTTTACAATGAAAAAAGTCAATTCACTTTTGGCTTTCCTTTTTGTTTCAATCAGCAAGAAATCACACATTAAACAACTGTAAATTATACCATTATTTTTTTCCATTCATTGTTTACAAATTTTTTGTGCTCTACAAAAATATCAGAAAAATAGAATAACAAGGAATTAGCTGTTTTTCGAGTCCATCACGTCATTATTTGTCTTTTGAAATAAAGCAATGTCGTTATTAAACTTTTTGCGATTCATATTGGCGCCAAAATCTTCCTAGCTGACGTTCTACTTCCGACGCCATCTTTGAAACAATGAGCGAATTTTGTATGTTACTACGGCTTTCACTCTGCCCCATCGACAAATTCAATTAATCCTGAGGCAAACCTAAAAATTATGCAATGAGGAATGTTTTTCTCTCCTCTTTCAATTTTTTGTTAACTTCCAATGAGCTGCATTCTTCAGTGCCACCGAGTCTACTTTAATTCTAAAATTCTAAAGTTCCTGCCTAAACTCTGAAATCTTATTTGCTATTTATGCACGTAATACTTACTTCTTTGATTTCAGGCAAAGTTTCTTGCCTCTTCACTTGGTTTTTATTAGGTTGGTGGAAAAATAATGTCGTTTTTTGACGTTCAACTTCATGTGAGAAAACGACATTATTTTTGCACCAACCTAATAGTTTAATGGCAACTACTACAACTTATACTACTCTTGAAATTATTTATATTCTGGAGGTCTCATCGCTGATAATCGAGCAAAGTTCACTACTTGAAGTTCTTGACCAGTAAACTTTTATCTTGCTTGATCTGTTTGGTTTGGTTTGTTTTACGGCATATCAACCTCAATAATGCTGACAACATTTTTATTGCTGGTAATATTTTTTTTCAAAAAGATGTATTGCTGGTAATATTTTTTTTAAGTATTGCTGGTATTAAAACCTATTTTTATACTTTCATAGTGTTTTGACCCCATTTGGAGGGTTAACATTTGCCCACAGCTGGGACTTCGAGGTCAGGGTAGACCTGGGAACAGCAGCAATTAAGAGGTGGTCCCACGTTCCTCAAAACCTTCTGATCAAAGGCCTTGCTGTCGGATGTGGTTTATCGGCTTACCCAGAATGCGGATTTAGTTTATCCACAACGGATCTTGCTTGATGGTAGGACATTTAAGTTCATGCTCTCCTGGGTTATCTGATTCTGAATTCTATATTTTTAATCAGATCAGATTATCCCATGCTATTTATACATTGTGAAAATTGATTTTTTTTTCTTAATCGTTTCGCCGCAAATAAGGCGATAATGCCATTAGCATGCCGTGGATTATATGGAGTGAAAGAGACTAAGACTTCTGTGAGGATAAGTGAGGAAACGGACAATAAAGGAACAGGGTTCAGGAAGACAGGAGATGGCGATTGACATTATATTTATTGTTTAAGATTGTAGGTGGCAGGGAAGCAAGAAATCGGAAATGAGTTCCATAGATGAGAAGTATGGGAAAAGCAACTGTTAGAATTGAAGTGTCGGTTTCATTTAGCTGTTTCAACTGTTGCCCAGGGAGAAAAGATCATCAGAACAGTTGCCATGAAAATATTTCTAGAAAGTAAGAAAGTGAATGAAATCTAGATGCCTGTTCACGATCGATCACTTAACAGATCCCTCTGGATTTTGTCAAGAATTTTAAGATGCACTGCGAGAGCACCAGACCAGATATAGCAGCGATGTTAAATACACGGGCGAATGGTAGATTTATAAACGTGGAAGATGTATTCTAACGAGAGAAGTTTCCTAGCACGATTCAATGAACTCCTAGCAGCAGACCTAGCAACTGGCTCGATGTCGTCGCTCCACTTCATGTCAGTGGAAAATGTGACCCAAGAAGTCGTAGAGTGTTGCTATACTGGATGTTAGCATCAGTCATCCTGGTGCCAGAGAGAAAACGTTCTCTGTGGTGATTAAATGAAAAGTTTCGTTTTGTCTTGATCTCCCGACCGACGCACGTCCATTTTTCATCGACAAAATCCAGGAACGAATATGCAAGATGATAGGTCCTGATCTGGTATCTAGTCTACAATCACTATCTCACAGACGTGCCGAGGCCTCCCACTGTCTCTTCTACAAGTATTTTCTGTGAACTGTTCCGACGAGCTACTTTCCCTGGTTCCCGGGCTACATGAATTTAAGCAAGCTACCAGGCTGGGATCTCGGTCCCATCCTTTTCACTGTCAAAATGGTTAAATGTAACCGTCTCTTCTATTCAAACAGCTTCTTCTCCCGCACTTCCCGTCAGTGGAACTCCCTTCCCCTTACTTGCTTCCCCGATGACGATAAATATTCCAGTGTAATGTAAATCGACATCTGATACTCTGAGCTTGTTCCCCGTCCTTCTGTGTATCCGTTCCTTAAACATGCCTCTTTACTCTTGTTCTCAATCCTATGTAACCACTTGCGTGCTAGTGGCACTCCCACCTAGCTTGTGGTGAATTACCTTTAAAAAATCTAGTCGAAAATATGTTTCTTGATAGATGGATAGAGATACATTGTATTACGGGGACACAAATCTTAATATTATTTTTTAAAAATGTAATCCATAAACTAGCTGAATGGCGGTTCATGTTATACTATGTTAAATTCTATTTTTCTTAATTCAAACGTTATTTTAGTGGATGCCCGTATTTGAGTAGACGATCCGTTTATTTTAAACCGTATTGATTTCGTCTATCGGCCTGAGTATTCGAGAAAAAGTAATAAATGAGAAGTGCCCATCGTCTGATCCGGTCCGCTTTTACCGCTCGACTACGAAGAGCTTTACAATACACCAAAATCATATTACAAGTGCCGGCATTATTAAAATATTTCCTTCAGTTTCCACCGGGCACGATTCTTGATGATAGGAACCGCTTATAATTTTTTCAGATAATTATCATCCAAGTACGCTTATTATGAGCTAGCAATAAAAGAAGCTCCTTCTTCTTTTGTTCATTTCATTATTGTATTTTTGATACTTTTCTATGTTTTATATAATTCTAAACTTACCATTTTTTTCACTTTCCTTTCTTCGTTTTTCTAACTTTCTAAATTTTACCTCTTACCATCACTTTACGTCTTCACCCTTTTCCTTCTATTCTCCTTATATTTTCTTCTCGATTTTTCCTTCTTTTATTCTTACATTTTTCCCGATTTTCCAGCTTTTCTTCGTTCATTTTCTTCCCGCTTTACCATCTTCTCATCTTACATATACTTCCAGCTTTTCCTACTTTTCTTATAAATTTTTCCCACTTTTAGATATTTCATTCTTACATTTTTTCTGCTTTTCCTTCTTTTCTTCGTACATTTTCTTCCTTCTTTCCTTCTTACATTTGCTTCCTTCTTTTTTTTTTTTCTTACATTTTCTACCCGCTTTTCCTTAATTTCTTCTTATATTTCCTCCTGCTTTTCCTTCTTTTCTTCGTTCATTTTCGTCCCGCTTTTCCTTCTGTTCTTACATTTTCTTCCGTTTTTCTTTTTTTCCTCTTACATTTTCTTCTTTCATTTCTCCTTAAAATTTCTTCCTGCTTTTCCTTCTTTTCTTCTTACATTTTCTTCCTTCTTTTCTTCTTAAATTTGCTTCACGCTATTCCTTCTTTCTTCGTTCATTTTCTTCAGGCTTTTCCTTCTATTCTTCTTACATTTTCTTCTGCATTTCCGTCATTATATTCCGTCCTGGGTATGATGATAAACTACATCCGCGTCTTGGGTAAGACCATAAACAACGTCCAACAGCAAGGCCTCTGATCAGGAGGTTTTGAGGAGCGTTGAATCACCTCTTAATTGCTGATGTTCCCAGGTCCACCCTGACTCGGGGTGGTAGCACCTGTTAGGGTCCCCGAAACTAAGTTAAAAAGCATTATAAAAGTGTAAAAATGGGTTTTAATACCAGAGATACTTTGTAAAAGAATTCTTACCAGAAATAAATTTTTGAAGAAAAAAAACTATTACCAGCAATACGTTTTGAAAAAAAAATTACCAGCAATACATGTTTTAAAATAATATTACCAGCTATTCATTTTTCAGGAAAAAATATTACCAGAAATAGATTTTTGACAAAACAAAATATTATCAGGAAAAAAGTTGTCGGCATTAAATAACCCAATGAGGTTGATATGCCGTAAAACAAACCAAACCAAACCTTCTTTTCTTCTTATAATTTTCTCCCCGCTTTTCCATCTTTGGTTCTTACATTTTCTCTCATTTCCCCTTCTTTTCTTCTTACATTTTCTTCTTTCTTTTCACCTGACAATTTCTTTCCCCTTTCCCTTCTTCTCTTCTTACATGTTCTTCCTTCTTTCCTTTTCACATTTGCTTCACGCTTTTTGTTCATTTCTTCTTATAATTTCTTCCCGCTTTTCCTTCTTGTTTCATTCATTTTCTTCCTGCTTTTCCTTCTTTTCGTCTTACAATTTCTTCCCGCTTTTCTTTCTTTTCCTCTTATATTTCCTTCTTTCTTTTTTCCTTTAAATTTCTTCCCGCTTTTCCTTTTCTTCTTCTTACATGTCCTTCCTTCTTTTCTTCTCACATTTAATCCGGCTTTTATTATATTTTATTTTTACATTTTATTCCCGCTTTTCTTTCTTATTTTCTCACAATTATTTCCAGCTTTTCCGTCTTTTCTTCTTACAGTTGCTTCACGCTTTTCCTTTTTTGGTTCATTTTATACACGCATTCACTAATTTTCTTTTTACATTTTCTTCCCGCTTTTCTTTCTTTTCTTCTTAAATTTTCTTCCTTCTTTTCTTCGCAAATTTCCTTCCCGCTTTTCGTTCTTTTCTTTTTACATTTTCTTCCCTCCTTTCTTCATTTTTGTCTAACAAATTCTTCCCTCTTTTCTCCTACAATTTCCTTCCCGCTTTTCGTTCTTTTCTTTTTACATTTTCTTCCCTCCTTTCTTCATTTTTGTCTAACAAATTCTTCCCTCTTTTCTCCTACAATTTCCTTCCCGCTTTTCGTTCTTTTCTTTTTACATTTTCTTCCCTCCTTTCTTCATTTTTGTCTAACAAATTCTTCCCTCTTTTCTGCTACAATTTCCTTCCCGCTTTTCGTTCTTTTCTTTTTACATTTTCTTCCCTCCTTTCTTCATTTTTGTCTAACAAATTCTTCCCTCTTTTCTCCTACAATTTCCTTCCCGCTTTTCGTTCTTTTCTTTTTACATTTTCTTCCCTCCTTTCTTCATTTTTGTCTAACAAATTCTTCCCTCTATTCTCCTACAATTTCCTTCCCGCTTTTCGTTCTTTTCTTCTTACATTTTCTTCCTGCCTTCCATTCTTTTCTTCTTAAATTTTATTGCTGCTTTTCCTTGTTTTCTTCTTACCTTTTCTTTCTTCTTCCATTTTCTCAATTTTTTCCTTCTTTTCTTCTTACATTTTCTTCCTTCTTTTCTTCTTACATTTTCTTCCCGTTTTTTCCTTCTATACTTCATACATTTTCTTCCTGCTTATCCTTCTTGTCTTCCTATATTTTCTCCCCGTTTCCTTCTTTTTTTCTTACATTTTCACTCTTCTTTTCTTACATTTTCTTCTCTCTTTCACTTTTTCTTCTTACATTTTCTTCCAACTTTTCCTTTTTTTCTTCTTACATTTTCTTCCCACTTTTCCTTTTTTTCTTACATTTTCTTCCCTCTTTCATTTTTTCTACTTACATTTTCTTCCCACTTTTCCTTTTTTTCTTCTTACATTTTCTTCCCTCTTTCACTTTTTTCCTCTTACATTTTCTTCCCTCTTAAACTTTTTCTTCTTACATTTTCTTCTCTCTTTCACTTTTTCTTCTTACATTTTCTTCCCTCTTTCACTTTTTTCTTCTTACATTTTCTTCCCACTTTTCCTTTTTTTCTTCTTAGATTTTCTTCCCTCTTTCACTTTTTTCCTCTTACATTTTCTTCCCTCTTTCACTTTTTCTTCTTACATTTTCTTCTCTCTTTCACTTTTTCTTCTTACATTTTCTTCCTCTTTCACTTTTTCTTCTTACATTTTCTTCACTCTTTCACTTTTTTCCTCTTACATTTTCTTCCCTCTTTCACTTTTTTCCTCTTACATTTTCTTCCCTCTTTCACTTTTTCTTCTTACATTTTCTTCTCTCTTTCACTTTTTCTTCTTACATTTTCTTCCCTTTTTCACTTTTTCTTCTTACATTTTCTTCCCTCTTTCACTTTTCTTCTTACATTTTCTTCCCTCTTTTCCTTTTTTCTTACATTTTCTTCTCTCTTTCACTTTTTTCCTCTTACATTTTCTTCTCTCATTCACTTTTTCTTCTTACATTTTCTTCCATCTTTCACTTTTTCTTCTTACATTTTCTTCACTCTTTCATTTTTTCTCTTACATTTTCTTCCCTCTTTCACTTTTTCTTCTTACATTTTCTTCCCTTTTTCACTTTTTTCTTCTTACATTTTCTTCCCACTTTTCCTTTTTTTGTTCTTATATTTTCTTCCCTCTTTCACTTTTTCTTCTTACATTTTCTTCTCTCTTTCACTTTTTCTTCTTACATTTTCTTCCCTCTTTCACTTTTTCTTCTTACATTTTCTTCCCACTTTTCCTTTTTTTCTTCTTACATTTTCTTCCCTCTTTCACTTTTTTCTCTTACATTTTCTTCCCTCTTTCACTTTTTCTTCTTACATTTTCTTCCCTCTTTCACTTTTTCTTCTTACATTTTCTTCCCACTTTTCCTTTTTTTCTTCTTACATTTTCTTCCCTCTTTCACTTTTTTCTCTTACATTTTCTTCCCTCTTTCACTTTTTCTTCTTACATTTTCTTCCCTCTTTCACTTTTTTCCTCTTACATTTTCTTCCCTCTTTCACTTTTTCTTCTTACATTTTCTTCACTCTTTCACTTTTTTCCTCTTACATTTTCTTCCGTCTTTCACTTTTTTCCTCTTGCATTTTCTTCCCTCTTTCACTTTTTCTTCTTACATTTTCTTCCCTCTTTCACTTTTTCTTCTTACATTTTCTTCCCTCTTTTACTTTTCTTCTTACATTTTCTTCCCTCTTTCACTTTTTTCTTCTTACATTTTCTTCCCACTTTTCCTTTTTTTCTTCTTACATTTTTTCCCCTCTTTCACTTTTTCTTCTTACATTTTCTTCCCTTTTTCACTTTTTCTTCTTACATTTTCTTCACTCTTTCACTTTTTCCTCTTACATTTTCTACCCTCTTTCACTTTTTTCCTCTTACATTTTCTTCCCTCTTTCAATTTTCTTCTTACATTTTCTTCCCTCTTTCACTTTTTCTTCTTACATTTTCTTCCCTCTTTCACTTTTTTCCTCTTACATTTTCTTCTCTCTTTCACTTTTTCTTCTTACATTTTCTTCTCTCTTTCACTTTTTCTTCTTACATTTTCTTCCCTCTTTCACTTTTTCTTCTTACATTTTCTTCCCTCTTTCACTTTTTTCCTCTTACATTTTCTTCCCTCTTTCACGTTTTCTTCTTACATTTTCTTCCCTCTTTCACTTTTTTCTTCTTACATTTTCTTGCCTCTTTCACTTTTTCTTCTTACATTTTCTTCCCTCTTTCACTTTTTCTTCTTACATTTTCTTCCCTCTTTCACTTTTTTCTTCTTACATTTTCTTCCCTCTTTTCCTTTTTTCCTTCTAACATTTTCTTCCCTCTTTCACGTTTTCTTCTTACATTTTCTTCCCTCTTTCACTTTTTTCTTCTTACATTTTCTTCCTTCTTTCACTTTTTCTTCTTACATTTTCTTCTCTCTTTCACTTTTTTCTTCTTACATTTTCTTCCCTCTTTCACTTTTTTCTTCTTACATTTTCTTCCCACTTTTCCTTTTTTCCTTCTTACATTTTCTTCCCTCTTTCACTTTTTCTTCTTATATTTTCTTCCCTCTTTCACTTTTTTCTTCTTACATTTTCTTCCCTCTTTCACTTTTTCTTCTTACATTTTCTTCCCTCTTTCACTTTTTTCTTCTTACATTTTCTTCCCACATTTCCTTTTTTTCTTCTTACATTTTCTTCCCTCTTTCACTTTTTCTTCTTACATTTTCTTCTCTCTTTCACTTTTTCTTCTTACATTTTCTTCCCTCTTTCACTTTTTCTTCTTACATTTTCTTCTCTCTTTTACTTTTTTCCTCTTACATTTTCTTCTCTCTTTCACTTTTTCTTCTTACATTTTCTTCCATCTTTGACTTTTTCTTACATTTTCTTCCCTTATTCACTTTTTTCCTCTTACATTTTCTTCACTCTTTCACTTTTTTCCTCTTCCATTTTCTTCCGTCTTTCACTTTTTCCTATTACATTTCCCTCTTTGACTTTTTCTTCTTACATTTTCTTCCCTCTTTCACTTTTTCTTCTTACATTTTTTTCCCTCTTTCACTTTTTCTTGTTACATTTTCTTCCCTCTTTCAGTTTTTTCTTCTTATATTGTCTTCCCACTTTTCCTTTTTTTCTTCTTACATTTTTATCCCTCTTTTCCTTTTTTTCTTACATTTTCTTCCCTCTTTCACTTTTTCTTCTTACATTTTCTTCCCTCATTCACTTTTTCTTCTTACATTTTCTTCCCTCTTTTCCTTTTCTTCTTACATTTTCTTCCCTCTTTCACTTTTTTCCTCTTACATTTTCTTCCCTCTTTCACTTTTTCTTCTTACATTTTCTTCCCTCTTTCACTTTTTCTTCTTACATTTTCTTCCCTCTTTCACTTTTTCTTCTTAAATTTTCTTCCCTCTTTCACTTTTTTCCTCTTACATTTTCTTCCCTCTTTCACTTTTTCTTCTTACATTTTCTTCCCTCTTTCACTTTTTCTTCTTACATTTTCTTCCCTCTTTCACTTTTTTCTTCTTACATTTTCTTCCCACTTTTCCTTTTTTCCTTCTTACATTTTCTTCCCTCTTTCACTTTTTCTTCTTACATTTTCTTCCCTCTTTCACTTTTTTCTTCTTACATTTTCTTCCCTCTTTCACTTTTTCTTCTTACATTTTCTTCCCTCTTTCACTTTTTCTTCTTACATTTTCTTCCCCCTTTTCCTTTTTTTCTTACATTTTCTTCCCTCTTTCACTTTTTTCTCTTACATTTTCTTCCCTCTTTCACTTTTTCTTCTTACATTTTCTTCCCTCTTTCACTTTTTCTTCTTACATTTTCTTCACTCTTTCACTTTTTTCCTCTTACATTTTCTTCCCCCTTTTCCTTTTCTTCTTACATTTTCTTCCCTCTTAAACTTTTTCTTCTTACATTTTCTTCTCTCTTTCACTTTTTCTTCTTACATTTTCTTCCCTCTTTCACTTTTTTCTTCTTACATTTTCTTCCCACTTTTCCTTTTTTTCTTCTTAGATTTTCTTCCCTCTTTCACTTTTTTCCTCTTACATTTTCTTCCCTCTTTCACTTTTTCTTCTTACATTTTCTTCTCTCTTTCACTTTTTCTTCTTACATTTTCTTCCTCTTTCACTTTTTCTTCTTACATTTTCTTCACTCTTTCACTTTTTTCCTCTTACATTTTCTTCCCTCTTTCACTTTTTTCCTCTTACATTTTCTTCCCTCTTTCACTTTTTCTTCTTACATTTTCTTCTCTCTTTCACTTTTTCTTCTTACATTTTCTTCCCTTTTTCACTTTTTCTTCTTACATTTTCTTCCCTCTTTCACTTTTCTTCTTACATTTTCTTCCCTCTTTTCCTTTTTTCTTACATTTTCTTCTCTCTTTCACTTTTTTCCTCTTACATTTTCTTCTCTCATTCACTTTTTCTTCTTACATTTTCTTCCATCTTTCACTTTTTCTTCTTACATTTTCTTCACTCTTTCATTTTTTCTCTTACATTTTCTTCCCTCTTTCACTTTTTCTTCTTACATTTTCTTCCCTTTTTCACTTTTTTCTTCTTACATTTTCTTCCCACTTTTCCTTTTTTTGTTCTTATATTTTCTTCCCTCTTTCACTTTTTCTTCTTACATTTTCTTCTCTCTTTCACTTTTTCTTCTTACATTTTCTTCCCTCTTTCACTTTTTCTTCTTACATTTTCTTCCCACTTTTCCTTTTTTTCTTCTTACATTTTCTTCCCTCTTTCACTTTTTTCTCTTACATTTTCTTCCCTCTTTCACTTTTTCTTCTTACATTTTCTTCCCTCTTTCACTTTTTCTTCTTACATTTTCTTCCCACTTTTCCTTTTTTTCTTCTTACATTTTCTTCCCTCTTTCACTTTTTTCTCTTACATTTTCTTCCCTCTTTCACTTTTTCTTCTTACATTTTCTTCCCTCTTTCACTTTTTTCCTCTTACATTTTCTTCCCTCTTTCACTTTTTCTTCTTACATTTTCTTCACTCTTTCACTTTTTTCCTCTTACATTTTCTTCCGTCTTTCACTTTTTTCCTCTTGCATTTTCTTCCCTCTTTCACTTTTTCTTCTTACATTTTCTTCCCTCTTTCACTTTTTCTTCTTACATTTTCTTCCCTCTTTTACTTTTCTTCTTACATTTTCTTCCCTCTTTCACTTTTTTCTTCTTACATTTTCTTCCCACTTTTCCTTTTTTTCTTCTTACATTTTTTCCCCTCTTTCACTTTTTCTTCTTACATTTTCTTCCCTTTTTCACTTTTTCTTCTTACATTTTCTTCACTCTTTCACTTTTTCCTCTTACATTTTCTACCCTCTTTCACTTTTTTCCTCTTACATTTTCTTCCCTCTTTCAATTTTCTTCTTACATTTTCTTCCCTCTTTCACTTTTTCTTCTTACATTTTCTTCCCTCTTTCACTTTTTTCCTCTTACATTTTCTTCTCTCTTTCACTTTTTCTTCTTACATTTTCTTCTCTCTTTCACTTTTTCTTCTTACATTTTCTTCCCTCTTTCACTTTTTCTTCTTACATTTTCTTCCCTCTTTCACTTTTTTCCTCTTACATTTTCTTCCCTCTTTCACGTTTTCTTCTTACATTTTCTTCCCTCTTTCACTTTTTTCTTCTTACATTTTCTTGCCTCTTTCACTTTTTCTTCTTACATTTTCTTCCCTCTTTCACTTTTTCTTCTTACATTTTCTTCCCTCTTTCACTTTTTTCTTCTTACATTTTCTTCCCTCTTTTCCTTTTTTCCTTCTAACATTTTCTTCCCTCTTTCACGTTTTCTTCTTACATTTTCTTCCCTCTTTCACTTTTTTCTTCTTACATTTTCTTCCTTCTTTCACTTTTTCTTCTTACATTTTCTTCTCTCTTTCACTTTTTTCTTCTTACATTTTCTTCCCTCTTTCACTTTTTTCTTCTTACATTTTCTTCCCACTTTTCCTTTTTTCCTTCTTACATTTTCTTCCCTCTTTCACTTTTTCTTCTTATATTTTCTTCCCTCTTTCACTTTTTTCTTCTTACATTTTCTTCCCTCTTTCACTTTTTCTTCTTACATTTTCTTCCCTCTTTCACTTTTTTCTTCTTACATTTTCTTCCCACATTTCCTTTTTTTCTTCTTACATTTTCTTCCCTCTTTCACTTTTTCTTCTTACATTTTCTTCTCTCTTTCACTTTTTCTTCTTACATTTTCTTCCCTCTTTCACTTTTTCTTCTTACATTTTCTTCTCTCTTTTACTTTTTTCCTCTTACATTTTCTTCTCTCTTTCACTTTTTCTTCTTACATTTTCTTCCATCTTTGACTTTTTCTTACATTTTCTTCCCTTATTCACTTTTTTCCTCTTACATTTTCTTCACTCTTTCACTTTTTTCCTCTTCCATTTTCTTCCGTCTTTCACTTTTTCCTATTACATTTCCCTCTTTGACTTTTTCTTCTTACATTTTCTTCCCTCTTTCACTTTTTCTTCTTACATTTTTTTCCCTCTTTCACTTTTTCTTGTTACATTTTCTTCCCTCTTTCAGTTTTTTCTTCTTATATTGTCTTCCCACTTTTCCTTTTTTTCTTCTTACATTTTTATCCCTCTTTTCCTTTTTTTCTTACATTTTCTTCCCTCTTTCACTTTTTCTTCTTACATTTTCTTCCCTCATTCACTTTTTCTTCTTACATTTTCTTCCCTCTTTTCCTTTTCTTCTTACATTTTCTTCCCTCTTTCACTTTTTTCCTCTTACATTTTCTTCCCTCTTTCACTTTTTCTTCTTACATTTTCTTCCCTCTTTCACTTTTTCTTCTTACATTTTCTTCCCTCTTTCACTTTTTCTTCTTAAATTTTCTTCCCTCTTTCACTTTTTTCCTCTTACATTTTCTTCCCTCTTTCACTTTTTCTTCTTACATTTTCTTCCCTCTTTCACTTTTTCTTCTTACATTTCTTACATTTTCTTCCCTCTTTCACTTTTTCTTCTTACATTTTCTTCCCTCTTTCACTTTTTCTTCTTACATTTTCTTCCCACTTTTCCTTTTTCCTTCTTACATTTTCTTCCCTCTTTCACTTTTTCTTCTTACATTTTCTTCCCTCTTTCACTTTTTTCTTCTTACATTTTCTTCCCTCTTTCACTTTTTCTTCTTACATTTTCTTCCCTCTTTCACTTTTCTTCTTACATTTTCTTCCCCTTTTCCTTTTTTTCTTACATTTTCTTCCCTCTTTCACTTTTTTCTCTTACATTTTCTTCCCTCTTTCACTTTTTCTTCTTACATTTTCTTCCCTCTTTCACTTTTTCTTCTTACATTTTCTTCACTCTTTCACTTTTTTCCTCTTACATTTTCTTCCCCCTTTTCCTTTTCTTCTTACATTTTCTTCCCTCTTTCACTTTTTCTTCTTACATTTTCTTCCCTCTTTCACTTTTTCTTCTTACATTTTCTTCACTCTTTCACTTTTTCCTCTTACATTTTCTACCCTCTTTCACTTTTTTCCTCTTACATTTTCTTCCCTCTTTCAATTTTCTTCTTACATTTTCTTCCCTCTTTCACTTTTTCTTCTTACATTTTCTTCCCTCTTTCACTTTTTTCCTCTTACATTTTCTTCTCTCTTTCACTTTTTCTTCTTACATTTTCTTCTCTCTTTCACTTTTTCTTCTTACATTTTCTTCCCTCTTTCACTTTTTCTTCTTACATTTTCTTCCCTCTTTCACTTTTTCCTTCTTACATTTTCTTCCCTCTTTCACTTTTTCTTCTTACATTTTCTTCCCTCTTTCACTTTTTCTTCTTACATTTTCTTCCCTCTTTCACTTTTTCTTCTTACATTTTCTTCCCTCTTTCACTTTTTCTTCTTACATTTTCTTCCCTCTTTTCCTTTTTTCCTTCTAACATTTTCTTCCCTCTTTCACGTTTTCTTCTTACATTTTCTTCCCTCTTTCACTTTTTCTTCTTACATTTTCTTCCTTCTTTCACTTTTTCTTCTTACATTTTCTTCTCTCTTTCACTTTTTTCTTCTTACATTTTCTTCCCTCTTTCACTTTTTTCTTCTTACATTTTCTTCCCACTTTTCCTTTTTTCCTTCTTACATTTTCTTCCCTCTTTCACTTTTTCTTCTTATATTTTCTTCCCTCTTTCACTTTTTTCTTCTTACATTTTCTTCCCTCTTTCACTTTTTCTTCTTACATTTTCTTCCCTCTTTCACTTTTTCTTCTTACATTTTCTTCCCACATTTCCTTTTTTTCTTCTTACATTTTCTTCCCTCTTTCACTTTTTCTTCTTACATTTTCTTCTCTCTTTCACTTTTTCTTCTTACATTTTCTTCCCTCTTTCACTTTTCTTCTTACATTTTCTTCTCTCTTTCACTTTTTCTTCTTACATTTTCTTCCCTCTTTCACTTTTTCTTCTTACATTTTCTTCTCTCTTTTACTTTTTTCCTCTTACATTTTCTTCTCTCTTTCACTTTTTTCCTCTTACATTTTCTTCCCTCTTTCACTTTTTCTTCTTACATTTTCTTCACTCTTTCACTTTTTTCCTCTTCCATTTTCTTCCGTCTTTCACTTTTTCCTATTACATTTTCTTCCCTCTTTGACTTTTTCTTCTTACATTTTCTTCCCTCTTTCACTTTTTCTTCTTACATTTTTTTCCCTCTTTCACTTTTTCTTGTTACATTTTCTTCCCTCTTTCAGTTTTTTCTTCTTATATTGTCTTCCCACTTTTCCTTTTTTTCTTCTTACATTTTTATCCCTCTTTTCCTTTTTTTCTTACATTTTCTTCCCTCTTTCACTTTTTCTTCTTACATTTTCTTCCCTCATTCACTTTTTCTTCTTACATTTTCTTCCCTCTTTTCCTTTTCTTCTTACATTTTCTTCCCTCTTTCACTTTTTTCCTCTTACATTTTCTTCCATCTTTCACTTTTTCTTCTTACATTTTCTTCCCTCTTTCACTTTTTCTTCTTACATTTTCTTCCCTCTTTCACTTTTTCTTCTTAAATTTTCTTCCCTCTTTCACTTTTTTCCTCTTACATTTTCTTCCCTCTTTCACTTTTTCTTCTTACATTTTCTTCCCTCTTTCACTTTTTCTTCTTACATTTTCTTCCCTCTTTCACTTTTTTCTTCTTACATTTTCTTCCCACTTTTCCTTTTTTCCTTCTTACATTTTCTTCCCTCTTTCACTTTTTCTTCTTACATTTTCTTCCCTCTTTCACTTTTTTCTTCTTACATTTTCTTCCCTCTTTCACTTTTTCTTCTTACATTTTCTTCCCTCTTTCACTTTTTTCTTCTTACATTTTCTTCCCACTTTTCCTTTTTTTCTTCTTACATTTTCTTCTCTCTTTCACTTTTTCTTCTTACATTTTCTTCCCTTTTTTTTTCTTCTTACATTTTCTTCCCTCTTTCACTTTTTCTTCTTACATTTTCTTCCCTCTTTCACTTTTTTCCTCTTACATTTTCTTCCCTCTTTCACTTTTTCTTCTTACATTTTCTTCACTCTTTCACTTTTTTCCTCTTACATTTTCTTCCGTCTTTCACTTTTTTCCTATTACATTTTCTTCCCTCTTTGACTTTTTCTTCTTACATTTTCTTCCTTCTTTCACTTTTTCTTCTTACATTTTTTCCCTCTTTCACTTTTTCTTGTTACATTTTCTTCCCTCTTTCACTTTTTCTTCTTACATTTTCTTCCCTCTTTCACTTTTTTCTTCTTACATTTTCTTCCCACTTTTCCTTTTTTCCTTCTTACATTTTCTTCCCTCTTTCACTTTTTCTTCTTGCATTTTCTTCCCTCTTTCACTTTTTTCTTCTTACATTTTCTTCCCTCTTTCACTTTTTCTTCTTACATTTTCTTCCCTCTTTCACTTTTTTCTTCTTACATTTTTTCCCACTTTTCCTTTTTTTCTTCTTACATTTTCTTCCCTCTTTCACTTTTTCTTCTTACATTTTCTTCTCTCTTTCACTTTTTCTTCTTACATTTTCTTCCCTCTTTCACTTTTTCTTCTTACATTTTCTTCTCTCTTTCACTTTTTTCCTCTTACATTTTCTTCTCTCTTTCACTTTTTCTTCTTACATTTTCTTCCATCTTTGACTTTTTCTTCTTACATTTTCTTCCCTTATTCACTTTTTTCCTCTTACATTTTCTTCCCTCTTTCACTTTTTCTTCTTACATTTTCTTCCCTCTTTCACTTTTTTCCTCTTACATTTTCTTCCCTCTTTCACTTTTTCTTCTTACATTTTCTTCCCTCATTCACTTTTTCTTCTTACATTTTCTTCCCTCTTTCACTTTTTTCTTCTTATATTTTTTTCCCACTTTTCCTTTTTTTCCTTCTTACATTTTCTTCCCTCTTTCACTTTTTTCTTCTTACATTTTCTTCCCACTTTTCCTTTTTTTCTTCTTACATTTTCTTCCTTCTTTCACTTTTTCTTCTTACATTTTCTTCTCTCTTTCATTTTTTCTTCTTACATTTTCTTCCCTCTTTCACTTTTTCTTCTTACATTTTCTTCCCTCATTCACTTTTTCTTCTTACATTTTCTTCCCTCTTTTCCTTTTTTTCTCACATTTTCTTCTCTCTTTCACTTTTTTCCTCTTACATTTTCTTCTCTCTTTCACTTTTTCTGCTTACATTTTCTTCGCTCTTTCACTTTTTCTTCTTACATTTTCTTCCCTCTTTCACTTTTTCTTCTTACATTTTCTTCCCTCTTTCACTTTTTTCCTCTTACATTTTCTTCCCTCTTTCACTTTTTCTTCTTACATTTTCTTCCCTCTTTCACTTTTTCTTCTTACATTTTCTTCCCTCTTTCACTTTTTCTTCTTACATTTTCTTCCCTCTTTCACTTTTTTCTTCTTACATTTTCTTCCCACTTTTCCTTTTTTCCTTATTACATTTTCTTCCCTCTTTCACTTTTTCTTCTTACATTTTCTTCCCTCTTTCACTTTTTCTTCTTACATTTTCTTCCCACTTTTCCTTTTTTTCTTCTTACATTTTCTTCCTTCTTTCACTTTTTCTTCTTACATTTTCTTCTCTCTTTCATTTTTTCTTCTTACATTTTCTTCCCTCATTCACTTTTTCTTCTTACATTTTCTTCCCTCTTTTCCTTTTTTTCTCACATTTTCTTCTCTCTTTCACTTTTTTCCTCTTACATTTTCTTCTCTCTTTCACTTTTTCTTCTTACATTTTTTTCCCTCTTTTCCTTTTTTTCTTACATTTTCTTCTCTCTTTCACTTTTTTCCTCTTACATTTTCTTCTCTCTTTCACTTTTTCTTCTTACATTTTCTTCCCTCTTTCACTTTTTCTTCTTACATTTTCTTCCCTCTTTCACTTTTTCTTCTTACATTTTCTTCCCTCTTTCACTTTTTCTTCTTACATTTTCTTCCCTCTTTCACTTTTTTCTTCTTACATTTTCTTCCCACTTTTCCTTTTTTCCTTCTTACATTTTCTTCTCTCTTTCACTTTTTCTTCTTACATTTTCTTCCCTTTTTTCCTTTTTCTTCTTACATTTTCTTCCCTCTTTCACTTTTTCTTCTTACATTTTCTTCCCTCTTTCACTTTTTTCCTCTTACATTTTCTTCCCTCTTTCACTTTTTCTTCTTACATTTTCTTCACTCTTTCACTTTTTTCCTCTTACATTTTCTTCCGTCTTTCACTTTTTTCCTATTACATTTTCTTCCCTCTTTGACTTTTTCTTCTTACATTTTTTTCCCTCTTTCACTTTTTCTTCTTACATTTTTTTCCCTCTTTCACTTTTTCTTGTTACATTTTCTTCCCTCTTTCACTTTTTTCTTCTTATATTTTCTTCCCACTTATCCTTTTTTTCTTCTTACATTTTTTTCCCTCTTTTCCTTTTTTTCTTACATTTTCTTCTCTCTTTCACTTTTTTCCTCTTACATTTTCTTCTCTCTTTCACTTTTTCTTCTTACATTTTCTTCCCTCTTTCACTTTTTCTTCTTACATTTTCTTCCCTCTTTCACTTTTTTCTTCTTACATTTTCTTCCCACTTTTCCTTTTTTTCTTCTTACATTTTCTTCCTTCTTTCACTTTTTCTTCTTACATTTTCTTCCCTCTTTGACTTTTTCTTCTTACATTTTCTTCCCTCTTTCACTTTTTCTTCTTACATTTTTTTCCCTCTTTCACTTTTTCTTGTTACATTTTCTTCCCTCTTTCACTTTTTTCTTCTTATATTTTCTTCCCACTTATCCTTTTTTTCTTCTTACATTTTTTTCCCTCTTTTCCTTTTTTTCTTACATTTTCTTCTCTCTTTCACTTTTTTCCTCTTACATTTTCTTCTCTCTTTCACTTTTTCTTCTTACATTTTCTTCCCTCTTTCACTTTTTCTTCTTACATTTTCTTCCCTCTTTCACTTTTTTCTTCTTACATTTTCTTCCCACTTTTCCTTTTTTTCTTCTTACATTTTCTTCCTTCTTTCACTTTTTCTTCTTACATTTTCTTCTCTCTTTCATTTTTTCTTCTTAAATTTTCTTCCCTCTTTCACTTTTTCTTCTTACATTTTCTTCCCTCTTTCACTTTTTCTTCTTACATTTTCTTCCCTCTTTTCCTTTTTTTCTCACATTTTCTTCTCTCTTTCACTTTTTTCCTCTTACATTTTCTTCTCTCTTTCACTTTTTCTTCTTACATTTTCTTCCCTCTTTCACTTTTTCTTCTTACATTTTCTTCTCTCTTTCACTTTTTCTTCTTACATTTTCTTCCCTCTTTCACTTTTTCTTCTTACATTTTCTTCCCACTTTTCCTTTTTTTCTTCTTACATTTTCTTCTCTCTTTCACTTTTTCTTCTCAAATTTTCTTCCCTCTTTCACTTTTTCTTCTTACATTTTCTTCCTTCTTTCACTTTTTCTTCTTACGTTTTCTTCCCTCTTTCACTTTTTCTTCTTACATTTTCTTCCCTCTTTCACTTTTTCTTCTTACATTTTCTTCCCTCTTACACTTTTTTCTTCTCGCACTTTCTTCCGTCTTTCACCTTTTTTCTTCTTACATTTTTCTTCCCTCGTTCACATTTTTCTTCTTACATTTTTCTTCCCTCGTTCACATTTTTCTTCTTACATTTTTCTTCCCTCGTTCACATTTTTCTTCTTACATTTTCTTCCCTTTTTTACTTTTTTCTTCTTACATTTTCTTCCCCCTTTTACTTTTTTCTTCTTACATTTTCTTCCCCCTTTTACTTTTTTCTTCTTACATTTTCTTCCCCCTTTTACTTTTTTCTTCTTACATTTTCTTCAGTCTTTTACTTTTTTCTTCTTACATTTTCTTCAGTCTTTTTCTCTTTTTCTTCTTACATTTTCTTCCCACTTTTACTCTTTTTCTTCCCTTCTTCTCTTCTTAGATGTTCTTCCTTCTTTTCCTTTTTACATTTACTTCCCGCTTTTTGTTCCTTTCTTCTTATAATTTCTTCCCACTTTTCCTTCTTGTTTCATTCATTTTCTTCCTGCTTTTCCTTCTTTTCGTCTTACAATTTCTTCCCGCTTTTCTTTCTTTTCCTCTTTTATTTCCTTCTTTCTTTTTTCCTTTAAATTTCTTCCCGCTTTTCCTTTTCTTCTTCTTACATGTCCTTCCTTCTTTTCTTCTCACATTTAATCCGGCTTTTATTATATTTTATTTTTACATTTTATTCCCGCTTTTCTTTCTTATTTTCTCACAATTATTTCCAGCTTTTCCGTCTTTTCTTTTTACATTTTATTGCTGCTTTTCCTTGTTTTCTTCTTAACTTTTCTTTCTTCTTCCATTTTCTCACTTTTTTCCTTCTTTTTTTCTTACATCTTCCCGTTTTTCCTTCTTTTATTCTTACATTTTCTTCCTTCTTTTCTTCTTACATTTTCTTCCTTCTTTTCTTCTTACATTTTCTTCCCGCTTTGTCCTTCTTGTCTTCTTATATTTTCTCCCCGTTTTCCTTCTTTTTTTCTTACATTTTCACTCCGCTTTTACTTTTTTTCTTCTTACATTTTCTTCTCTCTTTCACTTTTTTCTTCTTACATTTTCTTCCCTCTTTTACTTTTTTTAGTCATCAGTTGTTCATAGACATGACTCGAGTTTATAATAAAGATAAACCTATCTCCACAATTATATCATATAATGCATAACTCACCTGTGAATACAAATTTTGACAGACAGTAACATGTCGCTTGAGGTCTTATCACATTTCTACAACAAATTATTTAATTAAAAGAAAACTTTTTATCTATTAAGTGACAGAGTAGACGTCAAAATTGATAGAATTATTCGTAAATAGATCGGCACTTTTGCCAAGTATCAAATTGCCGCTTCTGCTTTCGATCAGAGCGTAGTATATGTGTGCTCATAAAAATTGTTGCATCAAAAATGTATACGGATACATACTGATTTTTTATATGTCGATAATTATGTTTTAGGCAGGAATATATATATATATATATATATATATATATATATATATATATATATATACACACGAGGGTCATTCAATAAATAAGGTGAATTTTTCGGTATAAGGAATTCTAATTCAGATAGAAGCTTACATTCTTTTTTTTTCAACCTAGTCTCCCAGCACTGTCACACACTTTTCCCTTCTATGCACAAGCTTCCGTATTCCCTCAGCGTAAAAATCTTTGGACTGATGTCTCAGCCAGTCGCTCACAACACTTTTGACTTCATCGTCACTTTTAAACTTCGTGCCTCTCGTGAACGCTTTCAAGGGACCAAACAGGTGAAAGTCTGAAGGGGCAAGGTCTGGGCTGTAAGGGGGATGAGGGAGCAGTTCCCAGCCCAGCTCGTTGATGGTCTGCACCGTTTGGGCTGCTGTGTGAGGCCTTGCGTTGTCATGATGCAAGATGACTCCTTCTGACTGATGACCCCTGCTTTTGTCCCAACATATAAGCTCAAAGTCCTTGCAATGTCATCCACTGTCACCCTTGGGTCAGACTGAATGAGGTCATTGACTGATTCGATCACCTCAGAAGACCTCACTTCTGTAGGTCTCCCAGGCCTGTCTTCATCCTCAACACTGCTCCGTCCTTCTTTAAACAATTTAGCCCACTAGTAGATATATTTTGGCTGAAACATGTGGCACCATACACAGTTGACACTCTCCTATGAATTTCAACTGGTTTTCACCCATCAGCAACCAAAACCTTGATATCTGACCGCTGTTCAATCCGGAAGCAGGCTTCTTGGTCGGCCATCTTTGGTAATCGCCAAAACTCTTTTTTTAATCTTTTAAAGAAATAATAAAACCATGTGAAAAAGAAGTAAAACAAAAAAAATAAAAAAAGAGTAAGCTTCTATCTGTATTAGAAGTCCTTATACCGAAATATTCACCTTATTTATTGAATGCCACTCGTATATATATATATATATATATATATATATATATATATATATATATGTATATATATATATATATATATATATATATATGTATCTATCTCATATATATATATATATATATATATATATATATATATATATATATATATATATATGAGATAGATAGAGAGATCGATAAAGAGCAGAGTTAGATAGATAGATAGATAGATAGATAGATAGATAGAGAGATAGATAGATAGATAGATAGATAGATAGATAGATAGATAGATAGATAGATAGATAGATAGATAATGAACAGAACGAGATAAATTCAGTCTTAGTTAGAGGCAAAATTTTAAAAGAAGATATTTTAAAAAATATTGTAGCGAACAAACGAAAACTATTTAAAACACAAAGAAGCCAAACGCAAGCAGAAAATTTGAAAATTATAGATGTTTGTCTCGACTAATTAGAACCTTGTCACAGTCACAGACAGAATCGATAACGCGGAGTGATACATGGGTGAAAATAGTGCCAGGGGATGTACGAGAAAGTGGCGAGGTCGCATTGGTTGTCATTTGTTGTTTGCTTGTCTTTCTTTACAGGCTTTGCGGGCAGAAGATATAAGAGTTTTCTAATGATATACCCCGATTTCTTTACTGAAATGTTTATTTTCATTTTTCTTTCTTTTTCTATGCCTTCCTTTTTTCTATTTCAATTTCCCAGACACGATCAAACTGAAACATTCTTAAAGAGTCTTGGAGAACACGTCTGCAACACGAAGCAATAAGTTTTCCAGAAAATGCCAGAAGAAAATGGACATTCTTTGTACTGCTGTTGAAAAGATTTCTTTCTGATTAATATTATCACTAATTGTTATTCTGAGAGTGGATTTTACGTTTACCGAAAGCCATATTTATCTCTTTCATCTCTCTTTTATTCCTTTTGCTTCTTTAACTGTCTCGTCTTCTTCCTTTTTTAAATTCAATTTTGCTTCTTTTAAAATGCCGCCTTCTTTCTTTCTTTCTCTTATTCAATGTTGGTCCTTTTACTATCTCGCCTTCTTGAGATTTTGAGGAGCGTGGAACCACCTCTTAATTACTGATTTTCCCATGTCCACTCTGACCGGGGGTGACAGTACCTGTTAGGGTCCCAGCTATGGGCAAATATTTACCCCCAAACTGGGGTCAAAACACTATGAAAGTGTAAAAATAGGATTTAATACCAGCAATACATTTTTGGAAAACAAATTACCAGCAATAGATTGAAAAGAAAAAATAATCATTAATTTTTGAAAAAAAATTATTACCATCAATACATTATTACCAGTAATACATTTTTTTTTTAAATTATTACAATTTTTTTTTTTAATTATTACCAGCATTACATTTTTTTAAAAAAAGATTATTACCCGTAATAAAAATCTTGTCGTCATTAAATAACTCATTGAGGTTGATATGCCTTTAAAAAAAAAAAAAACCAAACATCCTCTCGCTCTCACTGTCACTCCCTCTCACTCTATGTCTCTCACTGTTTTAGTCCTCGATTTCTTTTTTCAATCTACTTTCTCAAATTTCCTACTCTCCCTTTCCGCCCCCTCTCTCTCTCTATCTCTCTCTCTCTCTCTATCTCTCTCTCTCCCTCTCTCTAACTCTATGTCTCAATCCTTCTTTTAAAGATACTTTCTCTTCCTCAATCTTTCACCCTCTCTATTTCAAGCATCCTCTTGGTCGCCTTTAATTTCCCTTGTATTTCTCTCTATTAATCACTTTTAAGTTCTTTTTCTCCCCCCCTCTCTCTCTCTCTCTCTCTCTCTCTCTCTCTCTCTCTCTCTCTGTATGTATATATATATATATATATATATATATATATTCTTTGATTTTTGTTTAAAGTAACTGATTTGGGATGAGAAAGCGATGTCAGCATCTCGACCTCGTAAGTTTTTGATCTTCGACTGAATCAAAATAATCAAAGCTAGTCTTTACTGTCAAGAACTTGTAAGGAAAGGCAATTTATGACCTGATTTAATCAAGAGAAAATGTTTTATTCTTCAGAGTGTCAACACAAACCAACACTTAGTGAAATAAACTCAGAAGATCAAATGATTAGCTTCTCAGGGTCGACATTATTATTTCTATTCACTGGCTTTCACGATTTGAAATTTTCTTTTATTCGGACCACCAGACAACATTCTTAGCGGAAAGAACTTTAAATGTAAGAGTGATCGATTCTGAATTATCTTTTTTTGCTGAAAAATCCCAGATTCTTTCAAGAAGGAATAAATTAGTTACTTTCAAAGTCGGTATTTGCCATTGGTAATTATGTTCTAGACAAATAAATTTCATTTTACAACGGAAACAATCAGAAAAAGAGGAAGAAAACAACAATAACTTGTTTTCTTCTTTTTCTGATTCTTTCCTCTTCTTCTCCATCGTCTTCTTCTTTTGCTGCTGCTGTTGCTGCTGCTTCTTCTTCTGCTGCTGATGCTACTTCTTCTTCTTCTTCTTCTTCTTCTTCTTCTTCTTCTTCTGACGCGGCCTCTTTTTCTTCTGTAGCAGCTTTTTCTTCTGCTACTGTTGCTTCTTCTTATGCTGCTGCTCCTTCTTCTGTTTGTTTCTTCTTCATCATCATCTTCTGCTGCTGCTACGGCTACTACTGCTGCTGGTGTTGCTGCTTCTTCTTCTTTGTGTCATTTCAATTCAGGTCGTAGCTTACGGACACATCACGTTGACACACCGGTTCCCGTACGAATATCGTCTGTCTTTGTTATGCGTAACGTTTTACCCTTTACTACCCCCACCTTTGTTCTTGTTCTGTCACCCGTTCACCCAAACTCTTTCTTTAAGATACTAACTCTTTCTAACTACATCACTTACTTTCAGTATGTCATATGAGTGTTAGATTCTCCAAACCCGCTTTCCTTAATATGTGTCGAGAAACTTTCACCTACTTCTTCTTGATTATTAAGTTTTATCCCGTGTATCATTAAAACTTCCTCGTTAGTTACATGTTCTGCCTACGCAATTTTCAACATCCCACGATTTTCTATTCTATCTTCCAAACGTAACATTTCTTTCGGAATAACACAATATAAGCATATTTATGTCTATCCCTGTGTTTGTGTGTGTGAGAGAAAGAAATAGAGAGAGAGGGAGGGGTGACAATATGGGTTAAATTCGACACAATGTTTAAATAAGGAACAATTAGGAAAAGCCTTATAAATTTAACATATTTCGCTATTTAATTTGGCTACATCAGAATTTTTTGGAAGTGAAATAATGGGTAAGTACGTTTTAGTTGTTAAGTTTTACTGGAAGGAAACCGTGAAAATTTTACGGCTTTTCTATTATGCTGATGAATCATAATTTATGGCGAGTTCTACGGCAGTAAAATATCCGTAAAATTTCACCTATCGCATTGTTACATATTTGACCTTAAGAACATTAATAACAATGATAAATATAAATGCTGGTGGTTATTTTAAGAAATTCGGAGTACAAACGAAAAGATTTAAAATCGATAACTCACTCAAATAGCCGTTAAACCCATCTATCTATCTATCTTCCTTCCTTTCTTTTTTTTTATTTGTACAATGAAACCAAGTAGCTCTCTGATATGTCATTTCCTTTGTCTTCGCGCTGTCAAAACAGAATAGTCCGTTATTTTTTAGATATTGGCAGGGCGTAACGGTCGTGCGAACTAAATATTGAAAGGAAGGGCAAGCAGAATTATAATAGGAATATATTTGTCTTGTTTCCCTTGGTTTTAGTAGAGTGTTACGTGTGTACCATATAGTGTTTTATTTATGTTCTGTTTTTGAATATGTATGTGCACATTGCTGTTGCGAGTGAGAATATTTCCCTACATGTTTGGACTCTGCCGTCGGGCGAATGATATAAAATACTCCTACATCAAGAGGAGTAACAAGGGGAGCCATAGCAGCAGTAGCTTTTACTCAAAACAGTCATTCATGGCTAAACATTCTCTTCCCTAGTTTCTATTCTACATTAGGTTTCTCTGTACCAAAAGGTAATGAACTTGTTGTTAAACAAATTACGGTTTTCTACTATTGTTTTCGATAACTCACTTACAACAATTCCTATACTAGTGGTTGCTGAAACGTTCACAGTCCAACGTGGGTTTACGGTCATGAGACATTGATACAACGGTTCTAGTAAAATCACTTACGATAAGCAAAGTCGAGCCTAGTCAGAATCTAGATGGGTGACCGTTGGGAATACCAAGTCCTGTAAAGTTGGATGTATAGATAGTGTAATGGATAATTGAATTGGAAATCGCAGAGCCGAGTTCAAATTAACTTACGGGCATTTTACCCTAGGAAATAATATGAATCCACTGCTTATCTCCCTAGCTATGGGTTAATTAGTAAGATTTCCATCAGTATCACTTTATTATCGCCCAAAATATTCTTACCATCTTGAAAATATTTTCTAGCTTTAAATATACTACAAAGGGTTGATAACCTGTAAAAAAGCAAATCAATCAAAAGATTTAATACTATTGTTATTTTTTCTGTTCTTTCTCTATACTTTTATTCTTTCTTCATTCTATACTACTTTTTTCTTTCTTTTTATTACTGTTTTTCCTATTTATCATCACCACACCAATCCAGTTTCTAGGGGAGAGCCCATTATATGACGTGTTCAACGGCTTGAACAGGAACAGCACGCTCAGGCCCTTGGTCACGATGACGTGTGATTTCATGCTCGCGAAATTCTGTCTACCCAATTCTGTTTACCCAGTTTCGCTCAGAAGGCTTATGTCGACCCGTTTTATGGTTTTCAAACAATTTCCAACTGGGATCGCCTCAGGCCGATGACATCAATAAGTCATCTTTCTGGCAAAATCGATTCGCAACCTGATCTCATGGTCCGAAAGCGACTGCTCTAATAAGTCGGCAACGCGCCCATATATCGGCCACGCGCCCATATACCATTTTAGTATCTATAAACTGTTTTAAAAAGGCAGATTTTATCACTTTATCAGCCGCCCTACTCACAACAACAGCTCTGAAACGAGTTCTATCACCCTCTTTGATTCAAAAAGCTCTTCAGCCATTTAACGCCAAATAAACGCCATATTACAGAAGCTATTCTAGCATGTTATTTTATTTTTTTATACTGACTAGATTTTTTTCTATTCGTGCTCTTACTGCTAAAGTTAACTGCGTCCAGACGACTGAACAAAGTGTGTACCGTCTGGCAGGCAATGATAATACGAAATGAACCGTGTGGAGAGGTGTCGCTTCGTGGACAGATAATGGCAGTTGTTTACAACTGGACAGATAATTAGTGACGGCTTGATCGCTGCGCACCGACGCGGTCTGGTTCTTGTCTCTCAAGACATCTGATAATCAATGACAGAAACTCTCAAAGCTGAAGCTATCATTTCATACTAAAAGACGATAACCGGTTTTATTAGCCTTGTTATATTTATATAAGCCCTGTTATCACTGTATAACTAGCAAGTGATCATGAAAAGCAGACGCAGATGCATAAAACCTGTAGATTCAACACCATTCTTCTGTAATAAAGACATTAACGGACTTTTCATCCTCTTCCTAATTTTCTCTCTATCCGCCATCCTCTTTCTCTAAAAGGACTAATTATCAACTGCAAAGACAAAAGTATGGCCATCAGGTATATGTGGGTTATAAATAGGAAATATAAATATGAAAAGGGTTCAGAAGTTCAACTAACTAGGAAGTATTTTAACAAGGTGTTATGGTCTAGGTTAGGACCAAGGAATAACAACACGAACATAAGAGTAGAAATAACGAAGATATATTACTCGGAATGATAATACAAGATGTGGAAGGTGTTAGTATGACTGTCAGTCTGGTTTGGAGTGAACTACTATCGTCTCGACTCGATTCGTCTCTCTCTCTCTCTTTCTCACTCTCTCTCTCTCTCTTTCTCTAACTCTCTCTCTCTCTCTCTCTCTCTCTCTCTCTCTCTCTCTCTCTCTCTCTCTCTTGAGAGGCATAGTATACATAGTGTTAGGAAGAATTCATTCTGTAGTTATAGGTAAGGACCCATAAGACAAGGAATGGAAAATGTGGCACCGAGATCCGAACAAGCATTGGGCTAGCGAAAGAAGCATTCCAACGTTGCTAATGTCTTCAACGGATAGGTGGTTCTGAAAATCCATGATCGCTTACGTTCTGTAGGGACCTGGTACGTAGAAGAAGACAAAGGACATTGTCCTGAATCGTCATTGATGCTGGTCTGCTGAATAAAAAATTATTGAGATTAAATTTCGTTTTTTAGTCTTCGTATTATTGAATTACATACCCATTGGCACGTGCCATCCCGATTGTTGTTGAAGAACAGCCTACAATATTAACTATTTGTGTTTTGAGGATTTGCGTTTCTTTTTTTTTTCCTTTATTTCATTCGTTTTCTTTCTTATTCTCAATTTTTTTTCTCTCGTGGAGAGGGAGGGGTAAATATACACCCATTTTCAACTAACACACCAGTCATCAAAAATATATAAAATATATATAAAAATACACCTGTATGTCCGATTCATTAAATGCATATATATGACAGAGAAACAATATTACGATCATTAAATATACCAATAATAACAATAACTATAACAATAATAATAATTAAAAAATGTTACAACTATATATATATATGTGTGTGTGTGTGTGTGTGTGTGTGTGTGTGTGTGTGTGTGTGTGTGTGTGTGTGTTTGTGTTAAACATTTACTATGATGGTACAACCAGTAAAATTTTGAAGAACTCTTGACAAGTCAACGGCCAGCAAACTAGTGGTGGTGTCTCAATAATTCACCGTGGAGAAAGCAACGGCAAACCACTCCACTATGTCGCCAAACTGTAAGAAAAGCCTTTCAATATATGTATCATAAATATTTATGCACTGACAGCACAAAGTACAGAAGAAATCGAAAAGTTCTACTCTACGCTAGACAACGACAAGGCTCGATGTAATTTCTCAAATATTATAATTATCATAGGCAATCCGAATACCAAAGTTAGCAATGAGACGGATGGTGAAATAGTTGGCAAATTCGAATCCGAAACCTGTAATGGACGCGGTGAAAAATGGGTCCAAATGTTTATGGCGAATTGCCAGATAGTAGCCAACAACTGGTTTCAAGAACACCTAAGACGCCAATGGATATGGAGAAGCCCAGGAGGAGAAACAAAAAAAAAACAAAAACAAATCGACTCTATAACTATCAACAAGATATTCAAGAATGCAGTTGTACACTGCAAAACCGATCCAAGTGCCGGCTGCGGTAGCGGTCACCTCCCAATTATATGCAAACAGAATAAAACTAAGAAAATTGAAGAGGCCTATGGCATCACCCAAATTGTAATAAGACAGATTCTTGAACGGCCTGAATCTGAAGGATAAATATATGGCCAGTGTGAAAAGCAGATATGAGGGACAAAATGGAAATGAAAAGTTGGACATACTAAGAGAAACTTTAATAACATCAGCAAACGAGATCTTTCCAAAGGAAAATAAACGAAAGAAAAACATGAATGGATGACAGAGAAGATTATGCACATGATGAAAATTAGACAGAAACAATGCCAAGACATGAAACAGGGTATAGAACACTACACAAAGAAATAAGGAACAACTGTACTCAGGCTAAAGTGGGATTGCTCAACGAAAAAATGTGCAGAAAGAGAAAGAATGAGAATCTCAGGTAAAGCAGATATGCATACAAAAAAAAATAAGAGAACAAACAGGACAGAAGACATGTTCATTAACAGGATGCATAAAATCCAAGGACGGAGCGATGATTTTAATAACGAAAAAATAATTCAGAGATGGAACGGATATATCGGAGAACTCTTCGCGACGAAAGAGAAAAACCGGCAAGAAACAGAAATGTCGACAGACCAGAAATATTAAAATCTGAATTGGAAACAGCACTGGTTAAATTGAACAGAAACAAAGCAACAGGGCCAGACGGAAGTGTAATAAAGATGCTGACAGCCTTAGATGATTTCAACATAGACAAAACTGCAGAAATAATTAAATATACAACAGTGGAAATATGCTGGAAGACGTAACAAGAATTATTTTCATAGCACTGCAAACGAATGTAACCCACATCGGACAATCAGCCTAATGAGCCAGATAACAAAATTCATCATCCGAAGACTAGAGCATGGAGCAGAATCGGCCCGAGGATAGGACGAGATTAGTGCGGGTTTGTCAAAGACACTGGCACAAGAAACGCGATATTTATGCTCAGTCTGTTATCAGGAAGAGCAGAAGGCCGTGCATCTGAGTTTTATACATTACGTAAAGACGTTCGATAAAGTACGTCACGGAGATTTGTAAGAACTGTTCAGTAACTTTGATATATTTAGGAAGGATATTAGAATAATCCAGAAGCTATACTGGTATCAAGCCGCCTGTATACGGATAGAAAATGAGTTCATCAGATAGAAAAGGGTGTATGACAAGGATGTGTCCTCTCAACGGACTTATTTGACCTATACAGAGAGGCGATTCTGAGAGAACTAGAAGTCCTACCAGGATTCATTATTAGCGGCCACAATATTAACATTCTAAGATATACAGATGACGCGGTGTTGATAGCAGACACAAAAAAACTACAAAACCTCCTACATAGGGCAATGCATGAAAGCGAGAAGAAAGTGCTAAACGTAAACTGCGAGAAGACAGAATGCATAGTCGTCAGCAAAAGGATGAGACCAAAATGCAAATTACAAATCGGATATACCAAAATCGAACAAGTAAAATACTTTAAATATCTGAGAAGAGTTCTAACAAAGGACGGAAAGTCTGATACTGAAATCCGAGGAGGCATTGGGATGGCCAAAGTTGCATCCCAGAAGCTAAGCAGAGTATTAGGATACAGAAACAAAAACTTCGTTAGAAACAAAGAATACTGAACTGTTACCTGATATATGTCCTCCTACATGGCAGTGAATGCTGGACAATCTCCTCAAAGATGAAGAGACTTAAAGCAACAGATATGTGGTTTTACAGAAGGATGCTGAGGATACCATGGATCGAACATGTGAGCAACGACGAGAAAATGGAGTTAAAAAGGGAACTTATACTTAACATCAGGAAGAGACGGTTGAATCTTCTGACGCACATAGTGAGGAAGGAGGGCTTGGAAAATCTAATACTCACAGGAAAGAATGAGAGCAAAAGAGACAGAGGAAAACAGCGCATAACATATTTGATGAGCTTAAGTAAATGGATGGCGGAGCAGGGTTTAAGAGAAATAACGAAAAGATAAAATTTATTCAGAGCTACAAACGAATTAAAGAAAGATTTGCGCTCTTAGGCAGTATTCGAATAGCAATTTTTTCTTGCCATGAATCAAATAGATAGATAGATAGATAGATAGATAGATAGATAGATAGATAGATAGATAGATTAGACTGGAATGGGGTCGACGGAGAGAAAGGAAAAGGAATAAAGTGAGAATGAGAAAGAAATGGAGAGAGGAATGAGAAAGATGATGGAGAATGGAGTGGATGTAAGAGAAGGACAAAAAGATATAGACATAGGATTGGAGAGAGGGGGGTAGTGATGGCGATTTGAAGGATGGGGCTGGAAGGAGAGAGATAATTGAAAGTGAGTAGAAACGATGCGAAATAGTGGAAGATGAAAAGTCTGGAGGGACAAAAAGGTGGCAGGAAGCGAAGAAAGAAGCGAGAAGAAAGAAATTAAAAAATATAACAACGATCAGATCAGCCATAAAGGAAATGCCTTATGAACGAATAACAACTAAAACATTCCTGAGTATCAAAAGATCTCTTTAACGAACGACGAAATTAATTTAGAGCCTGATTATAATGAATTTTCATGAATTTTCTTCATTTTATGGATTTTATCTTTTTCCTTCTCTTAATTATTTTTGTCTTATTGCTTAATACGTTTCTTTTGTTTCACACAGATCAATCCACTTTAACCCCTATCCCTGGCGTAGACGTGTATAAACGTCTTCACCGAAAGTTTTTTTCCAGACACAGACGGATAAACACGTCCAAAATATACCGTTAAAAAATCAGCTACAGACGTGTTTATACGCCGATCTTGATTCATTTTATGCCCTTCTAGGCTTGAAACGAGTCCAATTGTCAACTCATACGTTTGGTACTTCGAAGTGCCTCAGTTTCTTAGTTACTATATTAAAAAAATTAAAAAAGATCGTCTGAAAATGAAACATTTTCCAAAATCATTGGAGGTAAAAGGGTTAATAGCCAATATGACACCCAATCTAATACCAATATACCAAGCACATGCATCACAGTCAAATGTACACGATATTTTTCAGTTTATATATATATATATATATATATATATATATATATATATATATATATATATATATTTAAAGATATCTTTGAAGGTACAAAATTTTATCACAGCAATAAACGTAAAAAGCTTGATATTACTAGACATATTAAAAACGGGCGAAGCAACCGGTTTCGGTCCCGCTCATCAGGCTTACAACGGGAGATTTAATTTAAATTAAAAACACAGAAAATGTACAATGAAAAGGAAATGTGGAGGAGGAGGGAAAAATTATGACCAAAAGGAGCTAGAGGCAAATGACAGCGAGCCCCAACAAACACTCACGTTGTTTACAGAAGGAAGGCTTGCGGGACCCGATGTAAAATGCCTCCAGCACCTTAAGGTGAAATAACGAGTGTGACCGGGACAACACGGTGAACCGGTCAACACTA
>OZ038492.1:58558804-58571304 GCA_964036315.1 Acanthosepion esculentum | reverse complement strand
GATGGCAATCTCCTGCGGGAGAAAATCTGCCTTGTCAGTTATGTATCGAAAGATACATGATCACCTAAGTGTGTATGACCCATGACACATAACTGGCTGACTATGATAAATAGTGTATAAGTGGTATTGCATTATTTACTGATAAGTACACATATTCTTAAACGGCAATTAAAAATGTCTCCTTTTCAATAAAAGTTCTGTCGGTATTGTTTAAAAACATGTATTAAACTCTATGTAAAAAAGCAATATATATATATATATATATATATATATATATATATATATATATATATATATATATATATATATATCGTGTTTCGATGCGTATCAA
The DNA here is from genome assembly GCA_964036315.1 of Acanthosepion esculentum. Taxonomy (NCBI): domain Eukaryota; kingdom Metazoa; phylum Mollusca; class Cephalopoda; order Sepiida; family Sepiidae; genus Acanthosepion; species Acanthosepion esculentum. The sequence continues at coordinate 58,570,973 of OZ038492.1, read as the reverse complement.
TTCATCTCATCAGACGATGAGTGAACGATCCATTTCGATTTAAAGGCAAAATAAAACCTCTTTTTTTACAAAAAAATAATAATTTTTAATTTTTTTTGTTTTTCGCTTAGTTTAAATTTATAACGTAGGTTATATTTTATTGGTTGATCATAGTAAAGCCCACTAACCTTATGACCACCACATATCTGTATGTAATATATGTATGTATTTATATATGTATGTATGTATGCATGTGCATGTGTGTGTGTGTGCTTAAGCATATGAACTACTAGCCGGTTTCTTATCCCCATATATATTAAAATCACCTACAGTCTGTTTCATGTTAAATGCAGTGGTCAGGTCATAAATGTCGCCTCTCGGTGTTGACTCTATATTTACCTACGCTCTATCTCTGATATTAACTATTTTAACCTATAAAGATAGCATACCTAATATATATATATATATATATATATATATATATATATATATATATATATATATATATATATATATATATATATTGAATTGTCAGGAAAGTTCATGCTGATTTTTAAGAAAAATTAAAACACAAAACAAAATTATGTCATTAAATATTTATTCAACTAAATATGAAACGTTTTCTTGCACAACCCTTCTCTATTTTTCGTTTTTACGTACAACTTAAAATCATTAAAGTTGTTTTTTATGACATTTTTAACACTGAGATTATTTTGCAAGGACCTGAATAATAAAAGTCCGAAGGAGTAATGTTTGTTGAATATGACGGTCTGGGTAACATATCCCAGCTAAGCTGCAACAATTTTTGCCGGGTCGCCAAAAAAAAAAAACGTGAGGTCTGGCACTATCATGATAGAAAGTAACACCTTTCCTCTTTGCCAATTCTGTTCGTTTTTCTTGAATTTCTGCCTTTAATTCGTCCAGTTACGAGCAGTACTTTTCAGAATCAATTGACTGGTTACTTGTCATGATTCCTCTAGAATTCCACAAGACACACAGTATGAATTTCTTAGGATGAAGACCTACTTTTGAGGTTGCTAAAGTTGTCTCATGTCGCTTACCCCCAAGATCTTTTTCAATGAACATTGTTGTTTCATCACCCGTCACAATTTGCTTCAAAAAGGGTGCATTTTTATTGCGTCGTTTATACAGCAAATCACAGATAAAATGTGATACAGAAGATCAGATCATGTGGTACCCAAACAACGTAGCGATTTGAGTACCCAAGCTTCATTAAGTGCTCATGGATCGTGGATTTTGATACATTTAGTGTTTCTGCCAATTCCGGCGTTCGCAATGTGATTATTCACAATCAATATCTTGATTTAGTCGTCATCTGTTGTGGGGGAGTGGATCTGCCTGAGCGTTCTTCATCAATAAGGCTACAATCACCAATTTTAAACCTAGCGAACAACTTCCGTACAGTTCTGTCAGCTAAAGCACCATCACCGTACACAGCACATAGTTTTTGTTGCTTGCGAGGCAGCTTTGCCATTACGGTAAAAAAAAGGATCAAGTGTCAAAAATTTACCTTTATAATCTTGCATTTTCATAAGGGATGCAAAATTGACACGAATTAAGTAATTTTACATTTTCTTTCTCAAGCGATGATTGAAGTGAGCTCTAATCGGAAATGTAAGCATATTATATTCGTCGATAGTTTTGACAGGTCCTAAGGTGTTGTAACGTAAACGACTAAAAATCGGCGTGAACTTTCTGGACAACCCTATATATATATATATATATATATATATATATATATATATATATATATATATATATATATATATATATATATATATGAGTGTGTGTGTGTGTGTGTTTATCATTTTAAACTATATTTTTAGTCCTTACCCTATTTGATTTGACCCTCCGTTTTTATTTTAAACACTATTTTATTTCACCAACCGTACTGAATACTCGAGAAATCTTAATAAAGATAATTGCTCCCTCGAACCAGAGTTCATCTTTACAGGGAGTCTCGATTAAATATGGGTGTATACTGCTTTTAAAGATTTTTTTTCCGATATGAACTTTCGGAAACCTGAACGAGAAAGATGTGCTTAACAAAATACTATGATCATTAATGTTTGGCGCAAAAATACTATATCTGATCACGCGATCATAATCAACCAATCAGACTACATTTAAAACAGATAGCAATCGGACCCATATTTTTTCTGCATAAAACGGAAAGGATGTTCCAACTTCAATCAGATGCGAAACTGATCCTGGCATAGACACATGTCTCTACATCTCAATTTAACTTTTGAAAACCATGGAACTATGAATCTGGTAAAGTTATAAATAAATATTCTTAAAGATTCCACTTGCATTTTAACTTCTTTATCTATATATATATATATATATATATATATATATATATATATATATATATATATATATATATATATATGTATACATATATATATATAATAAAGAGAATATATATATATATATGTATATATATATATATGTATACATATATATATATAATAAAGAGAATATATATATATATATATAATAAAGAGAATATATATATATATATATAATAAAGAGAATATATATATATATATATATATATAATAAAGAGAATATATATATATATATATATATATATATATATATATATATATATATATATATATATATATATATATATATATATATATATATATATATATAATAAAGAGAAAGATGAGTAAGATATATAATCCGGTGCTCATATTAATATTTTTATTTTTACAAAACAGTGCTCAATGCAAATCTACAGAGCATAAATATTATAAATAATTTAGATATTGCCTCATACTAACTTCGAGCGAGTTGCCCCGGATAGAAATAACTGGATATATATGTGCCATAGTTGTATCAGATGTTTCGAAATCTGATGTATTGACCGACTTGGAGGCGTAAGACAACGGCGAAAAGCGTCAGCAAATATCCCTTTTGCTATATCCCGTGATCCTGCAACATGTGGACTTGTATGCAGGTCACTAGTGGGACTGAAGTGTCACATACGATACAAACATAAAAACTGGCTGAGATAGTTGGATCCTCATACGTTGAAATCGACGGGACAATCCATCATATATATATATATATATATATATATATATATATATATATATATATCCTGAACTTTTTCCTAACATCGGTTAAATAATGCCAATTTTATTGTTCAAACAAACATAGATTTGCATGATAAAATTTGACAGTATGTGCTGGCAAAGGGTTAACGCTCTTCGTCATTGATTTTTTCCAACGCCCTGATACTTGTACCTTTAACAAATTCAATAATAATACATTTCTTGTTCTGAACGCTGATCGTGCGCCATGTTGAAAGGTTGGGCCTTTGATAATAGAAAATTTAATCATAACATTCGATTAGAAGAGCAGCAAGAGATGAGACTCGCCCAACCTACTCGACACTTATCTACCAATCCATCGATTCCGAGCGAAAACCAATTCACAAAAGAAATTGCTTGCTGTCGGACACTCCTTAGCCTGTTCACTTTGGCTAAAATCGTACATATAGAAATTCTGTTAGACGAAAAGGAATACGAATAAATAAATTAAAAAAGTAGAATTAAATCATACAATGGTGTTCAGGTAGGGTTCCTTGCTCGTCTTTCAGATCGGTTTGTTACTGTGGTGGTTTCGTGTCTCATAATGACCCCACATGACAGAGCATTTAATGAGGAAGGAAAATAATTAATTCTAAAAAGAATTTACTTATGGGTTCACAGTGACAAGGGTAGAGTGATCCATGCCTGACATAGTGGCAGAGCTCAATTTTATAAAAACAGAGACTGACAACGACTGTCAGTTTCATCTGAGATCGGAAATAGACAGCTATATCCACCACCCCCACCAAGGCGAGTTCAAGATGGCAAGATTCAAAGTCGGTAATAACACCAAACTTGCCAATTTGGGGTAGCCCAATTGACCAAGATGGAAAAAGAAGCCAAAACAACATTCGCCAAAAATGGTTTTCCAGTGTAAGAAAAGTGCACAATTCTAAGTGAAGCAAGTGATGCTCTGTCATGTGGGGTCATTATGTCAAGGTCGTGTAGAGCACTTTGAAGAATATCTGTGATTGTTAGTCTTAAATGCAAGCCCCCTCCCTCCTACCGTAGCTCTTTTGTTCCACTTCACATACTTTCGATCGCAGATACCGACCACCTGAAGATAGCGCGCTCGGCAAGTAACTGACAGTCGAGATTATAATAAAAAAACATTTTGAAATCGATATACAAAGGCTTTCATGTTTCAATACTATGATTGTCCTTCTTCGGGCAATGGTAATTAAGGGTTACTTACCGTCGCCTGAAGAAGTACAGTCATACTATTGAAACATGAAAGCTTTTGTATAGCGATTTCAAAATGTTTTTTATTATAATCTCTTATAATAAAAAATATAATAGTAATACATTGCTCTACTTTGTATTAAGCACATTTTAAAAGAAAATGCTACGAACAGTGGATTTTTACTTCATCTGTTCTTTCTTTCATTTGCATATATATATATATATATATATATATATATATATATATATTAAATATGAGTAATGTTTCAGTTGTTATCCCGAAAATTTGCACGTCGGATCAGTTCTTTTAAATCAAATATGTGGTGCAGTTCAATTTATATTACAATGAATCATTCATACAAAAAGTAAGACATTACTCTATTTATTGAACTATTTAGTTCATGACACATTGATTGATAAGCTCCTACAACAAACAATTCTCAAATTGCCATATTAATAAATAAAACGCACTCTCTTAAATTTTCAAAACTGCACGCTCCAAAAGTTTGTATCCGTTAACAATAACACATTTCAAAAACACATATTTCGATTCGACTTATATTTTTTCGTCTCAGAAGCTACCTGAATTTTACGAAAAACTAAATAATTTCCATGCCTGAAGATGACTGAATGTACAGTCGAAAGTACTTGCGTATTTAAGAAAGACCTAATACACCTTATAAATTTAAAAGACAAGGATCATAACATTCATCGAGTGATTGGTAGGTTAATGCCCCTTTACAATTTTGTTAGCGAAGGGATTTAGGGATTTCGTCGTTTTATATCATTAACTTTACTAATTTACTTTTTGTGTGAATGATTCATTGTAATATATATATATATATATATATATATATATATATATATATATATATATATTTGTCATCCACAGATAGACTGTTTCACTGTGTCACAGCTCATCAGTGTGGCTAGACGTCCGGTTGCCTTCTACCACTAAGCCGTCAGCGCACGGCAGGGAAGAAGGTGAAGAGTCGTGCAATATTAACTTAAATAGTCACTGTTTACAAACTCACACCTCAAACCAAAGAGCTCAACCGAAATTAATTTTTTAGGAACCAATATTTTTGTCATCCACAGACAGACTGTATATATATATATATATATATATATGTGTGCGTGTGTGTGTGTGTGTGTGTGTGTGTGTGTGTGTGTGTGTGTATATATATATAATATATATATATATATATATATATATATATATATATATATATAGGAAAGCGCGTTCACGCGTGTTGACAAAAATCACCATCACACAGTTACATTGATTTTGTCTTCGCAATTCACCCCTGAAAATGATCTCTGGGGAGATCGAAAGTACTTGGGTTAACAAAAAATACGGCGCCTTCATTGATGAATTTCAACTTAACATCAAGAAGATTAGAGAACTAGAAAGGATTATTTTAAGAATATATGAATATATATCTATATTATTTAATTAAACATGTTAGAATGAAGATATGCTGCCTAAATAGATATATATATATAGAACTAGCTTAAAAGCTGACCTATCAGACGGCATTTAAGCTATCTGCTGCAGAGAGCTCTTGATTGGGCCTTCATCACACTAGGCAATAATAAACTCAAAATTCATTGCTGCATTTAAGTATTGCATTGAATATTTAAACTTATCTTTTAAAAGTTCAACTATAATTATTCTGCCGCCACTTAAATTCAATGCACGTAGGTCCTTACTTTCAGTGCAAACAATTTTTTTTTCTTTCTTGGGTGACTTTCGCTGGATTTCGTAATTAATTTCGCTTATTCCCAAATTTATTTCCAAGTTATAAAAATTTCGCTGCAAAAAAAATCAAGTAAAAAATCGTCGAAAACAATCGCATTAATGAAAACTTGGGAATCCAAAATTTCAGGATCCGACCCGGAAAGTTTTTAATTTGCTCAAGTAGTCGTCCTGACTCAAAAATTGCTTGATATGTTGGGCTACGGCCTCTAGAAGTTAAGTTAAAAACACGGACAATTTTATTTTGAAAAACTATCATTTTTTTTCATTTGATGAAATTTAAAGAGTTGTGTCCTTTGAATTGTATTTTATCGGCTAAGATGGCGGAATCCGAAAACAATCGCAGCGATTAAAATTAGCAATCTAAAATTTCAAGATTGCGTGTCCAGATTCGACCCGGAATATTTTTAATTTGCTCACGGAGTCTTCCTGGTTCCAAAATGTGAGACTACGGCCTCTAGGAGTAAAGTTGAAATCTGAGTGTTTGACTATTTGCCCATAGCTGGGACCCTAACAGGTGCTATCACCCCGGATCACAGTGGACCTGGGAACACCAGCAATTAAGAGGTGGTTCCACGCCCCTCAAAACCTCCTGATCAGAGGCCTTGCTGTTGGACGTAGTTTATCGTCTTACCCAGGACGCGGGTGTAGTTTATCGTCATACCCAGGACGCGGATGTAGTTTATCTTCATACCCAGGACTCGAGAGAGTGTTCGGTTATCTCTTCTTTTATGTGTCCTCCCTTCAACATGTGAAGGATCATGGCTCTCCATAATATCCTATTTTTGCAGCTCTCATCAATTTCTATCCCCTTGCTATCCTTCACAATCCAAGGAAAAATTTAGTTTTTTGCTTTAATCTATTTTATTTCATCAAAAAAGTCAGGTGACTGAAGCATGTTCTTTTGCTTCTCTTGAGAAGCTACCTTCAAAATGGTATTCCGAATTTCAATACGATTTACCGTTTCTTCGTTCCACCATTGGATTTACCTACAATAAACGTACATTTAAAATCATTTTTGTCTCAAATACGAAACTCTGCGAAATGATAGCGCGTTTCTTTTCTTATTTATATTTTAAATAATAAAATGACTCATTTTTACCCAGTGCTTCTTTTTATCTAACTAGAGTTAAACAAATCTGTCTATTTTCGTATGCCGTGCCTCTGTAACAAACAAAAAAGGAAAAAAATGAAAAGCAAACTTTAAATTTATTTAAAATAATTAAAAACGATTTTCCTTAATTACGTCTAAATTTCCCGATCGAAATTTATTCGATTAAATACGTTGTTCATTTTTATATTTTTCCAGACAATGAGATGATTTTATTTTAATTACTACAGCAAAGACCACGTTGGGTACTTTCCAGGCTTAATTAAAACTAATGTTTCACTTCACAATTCTGTTTACCCGAAGTGTTAATTTGTGTAATTAATAGCTTCTGCTATTGAAAACAAACCAATGACTTTTGTAATTTTCGGTTTTCGTATTTTGACATTTATGGACTCAATCCGCGCTCGGAAGGAAAATTATTTTATAACGGAGAACACATTAAGCGTGTATATGCTGATTTATTCAAACGAAACTGCGCTCAATAAAAAAGAAGGAAATTTTCACATTCGGTAAGAATTAGTTTTTACTTCCCTAAGTCACAGTCGTCCTGGGTATGACTATAAACTATATCCGGCAACAATATCTCTGATCGGGAAGTTTTGAGGAGCGTGGAATCACTTCTTAATTGCTTTTGTTCCCAGGTCCACCCTAACCCGGGGTGGTAGCACCTGTTAGGGACCGAGCTATGGGCAAATAGTTAACCCACACAAACTGGGGTCGAAATACTATGAAAATATAAAAATAGATTTTTATAGTAAAAATACCAGCAATACATTTTTGAAAAAAAATATTAATAGATATTCTATTCATACGAACCTATCCTAAAAATCTTGTCGGTAGTGAGACTGATATAACGGAAAACCAAATACAGTGTAACCCGGATATAAGAGACCCGGATATAAGATAAGCTCGGATATAAGAGATATTTTATCTGGTCCCAAATTAGAGCCATACTTATCTAAACAAAATAGACCAAACCCGGATATAAGAGAAATATAAGAGGGGATTTCTCACATAAACCTTGTTCTTTAATGAACCCCCCAAAAAAGAAATCCTTTGGCGTTAGGTCAGATGAACATGCTGGCCATTCGATGCTGGCCATTCGATGCTGGCCCTTCTTCCGAACGAACGCTGTAGAAAGGTTTTGTTGAGGTATTCCCTTACTGCCAAAGCATAATGGGGACGTAGTTAGATCTAAAACGTGAAATAATTGTAAGCCACTTTAGGCTCACCTTTTCTCTGTCTGTCTGCCTCTCTCTCTCTCTCTCTCTCTCTCTCTCTCTCTATATATATATATATATATATATATATATATATATATATATATATATATGGAGAACGAGAGACAGATAGATCTAAATTAAATCGGTTAGATGATATATCCAAAACACATATTTAAAATATATAAATATATTATAATTTATAATTATTATAATATTATATATTATATATATAAATATAATAACTTGGACCTATTTTAAATGTGAATTAAGTTTAAGTGTCTAAAGGTTTTTTTATCTTTTTCTTTTACATTTAACAACTTAAGTCTTTGGCAATTTCGACCAGGGAAAGATTAACAATCAAACAACGTGTTAAAGTTATCGAAGCCTATTACGAAAATGGACGTTGAAATAGAATTTGAATGAGAAGTTCCCAGGATGCATCATCTCTCGAAACAACGAAGTCAATTGGCAACCACGATCGAGCGTCTTGACGCCTTTAGATTTCTTCTTTTGTGGGGTCATCTTAAAAGTAAGGTTTATGCCAGCAAGCCAACAACAATTTAACAGCTGAAAGATGAGATAATAAGGCATATTGGTGAGATCGAGGTGCAACTATGCAGAGACGTCATCAAAAATTTTGACCACTGAGTGGAGGTGTGCCGCCGAAGCCTTGGTGGACATTTGGGCGATGTTATGTTTCACACATGATTGCTATGACTTGAATAATATGATCCAATAGAGAAATACATTTTCACCAATAACACTGATTTATGTACTGCTGACTTTGATCCGTCTTAATGAAACATCCTTTATATATCTTCTAAATGCTCAGCGTCTCTCTTCCGTTCGTGCGCATGTGTAGTCGCATCAACGTAAGCATAAATTTAGTCCGAAGAAATTCTAAAAATGGAAATGCATCACACGAAGACTTTTTCGACATTGTCCACTTTGTCATGCTTCTTTACCTTAAAATTGTTCTTATATATATATATTTATATATATATGTGTGTGTGTGTGTGTGTGTGTGTGTGTGTGTGTGTGTGTGTGTGTGTGTGTGTGTGTGTGTGTGTGTGTGTGTGTGTATATATATATATATATTACTGAGTCGTTTTCTTCCTTTTCCCTCCGAAGTTGAAGTAAATCATTTATGTCATGTTCTCAAGCGCTCTTTTTCTCGGAGTCGCAGAACGGCACCAGTTTTAATTAATGATATATTCAACGTTTCCCTTCTCTAGCATTAACTCCATCTCGTATCTTTTGGCTTTTACACTGAACATTTTACCATTAGAGAATAGAGAATGACTTGATTTTACCTGGAAGAAGGCTAGAAGTTAAGAGCGCACATTAGGAATCGAATTCGTTACACTAATATACGAAACGAGCCTACTAACCTCTACTGCTTGGTTAGACACCATAAAAACTTTATTCTAAAGCTGTTTCGAATTCCACTCGCTACATTCACTTACGTCCACCTCACTCCCCCATCTATGTGTTAAAAAGTATTAGTTATATATAGAAAAATCATCTCAAGAAATTGCTAATACAACATTCACTCAGAAAAAATTATTCTTACAGTGTAAAATGTTTCAGCTTTAAACAACCACAAAGGGTTGATAAACCGTAAAAAACTCCATCGCCATCCAAAAACTCTTCTAAAAAGTTCATTTATTTATATTTATCATAATTTTCAAGTAATCTAATTAAAGAAAATTTATACTCTTTTGCAAGATTTGAACCTGCGTCCTTTAGGGCAGAAGAAAATAGAGTGAAATACAGCATGTTCAAACCGACTGTTTATAAGTTTTATATATATATATATATATATATATATATATATGTTATTTAAGTAAACCCTCTGATATTTCTAATTAAACAGTATTAATAACATTTACCGACCTGAATGTACGAGAAATTTCGTACAATATATGTGCTTCTCCGACAGGAATCGAACCTGTAACCTCAATGCGTACCATAATTTGATCTGATGTGCAGTTAACCATTCAGCCACAAAGAAGTATCTGGTTATCAAAATCCGAATTTCTGTTTATAAACATACAACTTCGACGACATATATATATATATATATATATATATATATATATAAACTTAGCCGGCCTACTCTGAAATCTGGTGAGTTTAAATCTCACTGCTTCACTCGCATTTGTGCATTGGTCCGGTACTTAACAAATCCTACTAAATACCATAATCTCTTATATAGACAACAAACTATGTCTAGTCTCTTCACAAATGAAGAGTAGACTTGAAGGGGAAGAGATGCGGTTTCACTCATGAGTGCTTAGAATACCATAGACAAAACATATGAACAACGAGGATCTGCTAGGGAACTCAAAATTACAATCTGAAATTTATGGACACGTACTAAAGAAAGAAAAGTTAGAGACTTTAAAATTCATAAAACATACCGAAAATAAAAGAACCTAATAGATATAGTGAATAATTTACTTTTTTAAATGAATAGAAGGCATAACAAGGACTACAAAGACAATTATATCTGTTTGAAGAATTACTTAGATAAAAAAACAGACTGGAGGTTGCGGAGGCGTACGTCCAACTACGTCATTAAGAGATATTGCATATGAAAAATAAAGAAGAAGCAAAAAACAATAGAAACTGAAATATGAGTATTAATATATACAGATTATATATATAATATATAAATTGGTTTACTGTTTAGATAGATAGATTTATAGATAGATAGATAGATAGATAGATAGATAGATAGATAGATAGATAGATAGATTATCAAGATAGATAGATAGATAGATAGATAGATAGATAGATAGATAGATAGATAGATAGATAGATAGATAGATATGGTTCGATAAATACTGATAGATAAATACTGTTACAAAAGAAAATGCTCATCACACTTGAAAAATATATCAGCATACAATTTTAACATAAAAGTAAATCTTAATTTTCTAAATAACACCAGAATATCTTATACAATATATTTTCTTTTAGCCTTCACCACACGTCGAAGTCTTTCAGAAAAGTTGTTTATGGCGGCGCGTGCAGTTTCGATGGGTATTTTGTCCCAGACTCTCTTCCATTTTGGCTTCAACATTGTGATACCGAGTAGAAGAGGCCTCACTCCCAAGAACTGCCCACAATAGTTGAGTGTTGATAGGGATGTCATTCACTGAGGGATGCCATTCGTTCTTGGTGAATTGTCTCTGCACCTCCACACTGTGCTACGCGAGCAGTACGGCTCGTCGCGCCGTCCTGTTGAAATGTCCTGTATTTTCAATATAAGTGGCATTGCACCAACGGCTTGAGAGTATCTTCCAAGATGTCCTCCATCTTCTTCTTTCTTGTTGATATTTACCCCTTGAAGCACGAAAACAAGCGGACACTTCCTTCTTCCGGAAATGGCTGCCCAAACCATAACTGATGACAGTTTCTGGTTTCTGAGGCATTTTCTTGAAGCGGCAGGAACTGACTGACGACTTGTTGAAAACACGTGATCATTTTGATGATGAACACTGAACAGTTTTTCATCAATGAAGATGATGTTTTGTATCACGAACTCGTTTCAGCAATTGCTTATCTCTTTGAAGCCTCTTTTTCATTGTGGATACTGAAAGAAGTTGTCTCTGGGTTATCTCGGTAGAGCGACATTCCTAGATCATTTCGATATAGCCTCCGCATGGTTCTCTCAGATGTTCAGGCCTCCATAGGCAAATTTCTCATTGGATTACGCCTGAGTTTATATGCACCTGTTTAATGAGTTTTGGCGTTCTGGTGGTGTGAGAACGTTCTGGTC
>OZ038492.1:58538804-58553804 GCA_964036315.1 Acanthosepion esculentum | reverse complement strand
ATAACTCGCTTCGTAACGCTTATAATATAAGTAATAGTTCGGCTACTAGCCGTGACGCTTGTATTACTTAATTTGAAGACTGACTCTAGACGGTTTCTCCTGGTATTTACCAAACCTCCACACAAAGTAGGATGTGGGACAAGGCCGTTTTTTACATGGGGCGATGTCGAGTCGTAGACTCGGGCAAAAATTCCGCTTAGACCCCGCATACACGAGGTCAGGTTTTCCTAACCCTCCTCCAGACGAGACTCTGCCTGTAGGCATAGCCTCGTCAGGGTTCCTCTCAGCCCGAAAGCTGAGATTTCAACAAACCGTTCGCGAGCCCGGCAGCGAACAGCCTGATTCCAAACGTCTTTTTCTTCTTACCTCTGACGTGGTTCTCTTTATTTATAGTTATGGACTAGTTCATATAGTCACTAGGGGGTGTATTATTTGTTCTACAACAATCCCACTTTTGAGATTAATACATTCTATTTTATTTTTTTATTAGTGTTAGTATCACCCTCCTCTTTATGGAGAGTTCTCCAACGCACCTTACTATGTAGTGTTTCCGGATCCACTTCCAGTTCTTCAGTACGCTTTCATTTTCTGGAACTTGTGCTTGTAGATTCCACGACTTGTTGTGGTGATGGCACATTGAAAACATCATATTGCATTTTTATCGGTTCTTCGAATGTTCCAGGTCTTTTATTAATGAACTTTTTTCAGTTGATTATGATTCCTTTTATGTTCCAATTTTTTCCCTTTTTACCATGTAAATCAATTTCCTGTTTTTTGCTGATATTATACCGTCTTTCCACGCTTCTTTACGACTCTTATTTGCTCTAAAGAATACTTTATCGCCGACCTTAAAAATTTTGGTGTCGCTTTTGTTAACTGTTCGACTTGGTAATTACTTGTCGAACACCGATTTTACTTTTCTAGCAAACATTAATTCCGTCAGTAACATGCTTGATGGTGTATTGGGGTTATGTGTTACACGGTAAACTCTCAGAAAAATTTGTAGTGTTTCCTCATTTATTTTATCAAGATTGCAATCTTCAACTTTCTTTTGAACGTTCCCACAAACCGTTCCGCTTGTCCGTTCGACCTTGGGTGATACGGTGGTGTCGTAATATGCTCAATGGAGAACATCTTACAAAAGTTTTCGAATTCTTTACCCCTGATGTGCGTTCCATTATCAGAGACTATGGTATCTGATATACCATATCTTGCAAGCAGTTCATGCAAAAAATTCACTGTCACTGAAGTTGTTTGATTTTTGTACTTATAAATTTCCGGTTATTTAGTGAAACTATCAACTACCAAAAGATAATGTCATCCATTTATCGTACCTGCAAAATCTATATTGGTCTTTGTCAAGATTCTATTTTGGGAATAGGTAGTTTTGCTGCACAACCTCTGCAAGCTTTCAGTACTTTTTCAATATCTTGGTCCATTCTTCGTTCAATATACGAAACTTATCAGAGATTTCATTCTTGAAATACCAGGATGTCCGCTATGAAAATCTTTCATTATTCGCTTCTATAACTCACGAGGTATCACAACCCTAATCTGAACATTACTATACCGTTGCATAGCGAGTAAGCGTTTAAGTCTGGATTTCGTTCTTTTTACTTTCTTTCAATTGTTTTATTTTCGCAAAAAAAGGCATCAATTTTCGCTTTTTTTATTCCTTCCTGATGTAATGAATATGCATACACCTAGGTTCCCCCGACACAGGAATATGATTGGCTGGTGTCAGCCATAAATACAGGCTGATGTGGAGGTACATGGAGGACGCCATTGACTAAGCCATTGACGACGCCTATTGGCCTACGCCTATTGGCCTACGCCTATTGGCCTACGACTACGACGAGTACCAGTTCCATTACTGCTACCTGCTAGATTGTACTACTCGGTTACAGTAGCCAAAACCACTTAGCTACTTCGAACAAATATATCCCTTTCCAGGACATATCAGTTGGCGATGAGATTCTAAACGAACTCACAAGTTAAAACAAAAATAAATAAATAAGTAAAAAATAAATAAATAAATACAGTCAACAACACTTACTAATGAAGAACGTTAAAAAGACTTATTCGACGCTTACAGAAAGTAAGTAATTTTTCCCTCATTTTCGTTTTAACGCTTATTGAAGAGGAACGTTAGAAAAGGAAAAACTTGTGCAACGCTTACAGAAAGTAAGAAATCCCCCCCCCCTCTTGTTTGGACTCAGAAAATTTTATTGTCTACTGGAGCAAAATTCTTTCTTGTGGATACGTTGACAGAATGGAACAAATTGCGGAATTAGCTAAGGTGCTACAAGTCACTTTACAGCAACAATTCCAACAACAACAACAACAATTTATTCAGAAATAAGAAAGGTTTGAAAAGTTATTCAAACAACAGGCAAAAGACAATAAATCACTTTGAGAAGACGTATTATCTAGGACAACAAAAGAACCGGGTTCTAGATTTTTCTCTGCTGAAGGAATTTCAAAGTCACTCTCTGAATTTAAATACGACCCTGACAGTGGTTCAATGTTTCCGGCTTATTTTCGTAGGTTTGAAACAATATTTACGAAAAGATGCAAACAATGGTCCGACGAGGAAAAAAAACACTCTATTATTGCAGAAGTTGGGAACAGAAGAAAATACAACATACGCGAATTTAATCCTCCCAAAGAAGCCAGAAGAAATGACATTCAGCGAAACAAAAGAAATTTTGTCGAAAATTTTCGATAAAAGAGATCGTCTGTTTCATACACGATACAAGTGTCTAAATATCGTAAAACAAGAAGATGATGATTTTGTCGCGTATGCAGGTATGGTTATCGCACAGTGTGAGCCGTTTAAATTAAAGGAATTGTCAAGCGACATGTTCAAGTGTCTAATTTTTGGGCAGGGTCTAACGACACCGAAGGACAAAGAAATTAGATCAAGAATACTCACTATCATGGAACAGGATCCGAAATTACGCTACAAAAATAACGGAAGAATGTCAGCGAATTATAAACATAATAATAGATAATACTCAGATTGAGGAGAAGAGCATTTCGCGAGTATAAACTGTAAGACAACAGAAGTGGATACAAAATAAAGAAAGAAAAGTTATATACAGTTCGTGTGGTGGACAGCATATAAAGAAGGATTGTTTCTTCAGGGATAAAATATGTTTTAATTGAGGGTGTGTAGGCCATAAAAGTTCCCATTGTCGGGCAAAACAGAGAAAAATAAAATTAAAGTCTCAAACAAAGGCGAACGTAGTTTTGTCTAAAAACGAAATTGAGAAGAAAATACCTCAATGTAAAAATAAATGGGCAGACCGTAAAATTATTACTCGATTCAGGAAGTGATATCTCGGTGATAAACAAGCAAACATGGAAAAAAATCGGTTAACCACCGTTGACTAACACAGACAAAATTGCCAGGGGAGTGTCAGGAAAAAGACTTATGTTTAGAGGTGAATTAAAATGTAACTTTTTGTTCATGGGAAAAATTCACAGATCGAAAGTGTATGTGCTCCCTGGTTCAGTAAACCTCGTTGGTTCAGACTGTATTGTATTGTTCAACTTATGGGAATTACCGGTAATTTTTTTCTGTAACATATATAACGTCATAGAGAACTATAAGACGAAGCAAACAGAAAGATATACTACAGATTTGAAAAGTGAATTCCCCCGCGTCTTTTCAGAAGGACTAGGTCTGTGCACAAAAGCAGAAGTCAATTTCGAATTGAAAGAAAATGTTTAACCAATCTTTAAACCAAAGAGAAAGGTACCATTTTCGTCACTAGACACAAAAAAAATGAGGAATTAGAAAGGTTGGAAAAATTGGCGTAATTTCAAAAGTCGATTACTCGGATTGATCGTCTCCAACCGTATATATATAAAAGAAAAACCGAAAAATCAGTGTGTTTGCTGACTTCTTGACAGGCTTAAATGACTGTTTGAAAGACCATGCGTACCCTCTACCGTCTCTGGAGGATATATTCACTAAATCAAACGGAGGTAGAGTGTTTTCAATGTTGGACTTGTCGGAGGCTTCCCTTCAGGTTAAAGTCAGTGAAGAATGTTCGAAGTTCCTGACAATAAATACGCATAAAGGGATTTTTAAACGAATTCGTCTTCCTTTTGGATTCAAGGTAGCTCCAAGCCTATTCCAGCAAATAATGTTGGCTGGTATGGAGTATGCAATCGAATACTTAGATGATGTTTTGATTAAAAGTGAAAACGAGGCCCAACACAAAACGCATATTAGAGCAGTATTTCAGAGAATTGAGGAATACGGGTTCAAGCTGAGTGCTGAAAAATGCGTGTTCTTCTTAAAGAAGATAAAATATTGAGGGCAGGTCATTGACAGTAAAGGAAGAAAACCGGATCCACAAAGGGCTGAGGCTATAAAAAATATGCCAGCACCTGATAATGTCGTTAAACTCCAGGCGTTCTTGGAATTAGTAAGTTACTATAGCATTTATAACGCAAAAATGTATGATATGAGAGCTCCTTTAAATAATTTGGTGAAAAAGAGCGCAAAGTGGATATGGTCGAAAGAATGCGAACAGGCTTTTAAAAAAAATAAAAAGCTGTCTATTAGCAGACCTGTCGTTAGCACATTTCGACCCGAAGAGGAAAATCATTGTAGCAGCAGATACCAGTAATGAGGGACTAGGTGCGGTATTGCTTCATAAATTCGAGGACGGATCTACGAAGCCAGTAGCACATGCCTCGAGAACGTTACTGCCCGCGGAATGAAGTTACAGTCAAATCGAAAAAGAGAGTTTAGCAATAATCAACGCTGTAAAAAATTTCACAGGTTTCTATATGGAAGAGAATTTACTCTGCAAACAGATCACAAACCGCTGTTAACAATATTTGGTTCCAAATATGGTATACCAACTCACGCGGCAAATCGGCTACAGCGTTGGTGTATAATTCTATTGAATTATTATTTCAAAATGGAATATGTGCTTTTAAAAAAGCTAGGTCACGCCGGTGGGTTATTAAGATTGATACCTAAATATACGGAACCACTGGAAGAAACAGTAATAGCGGCGTTAAGAGACGAAAGTGAATTGTCGGGTCTGTAATGCAATACTATTAGAGAACTACCGCTTACTTTAGAAGATGTGAAAAAAGCAGCGGAGAACGATGATTTCATTAAAAAAAAATGAAAAAGCAAGTTTGGTTGAACGAGAAAATTAAAAAAGGAATTAGTCTGTCACCTTTTTCAATCTGCGAACAGGTATTACTATACGCAGATAGAGTTGTAATGCCGTGTACTCTACAAAAGAAAATTCTGAAAGAATTTCACACTGGCCATCCAGGAATTTCGAGAATGAAATCTCTAATGAGAGGCTATACTTATTAGCTGAGGATGGACCAAGACACATAAAATTTGGTGAAACAGTACAGAGGATGTCAACTGGCAGCAAGGGATCCACCGGTAAAGATTCAACCATGGCCAAAGAGAGATGTCTCTTGGACTCGGTTGCATATCGACTATGCAGGGCCCATAAATGGATCTTATTACCTGATTATTGTAGACAGTTTCACTAAGTGGCCAGAAATTGTTAAGTGCAGACATCTGACTGCAACAAATACAATAAAGGCACTTATTTAAATTTTTAGTCGTTTTGGACTCCCTAAAACTTTAGTCAGCGACAACGGAACGCAGTTTGCGGGAAGAGAATTCAAGGAATTCTGTACATCATTGTCCATTGATCACATGACAACGCCATTATATCATCCAAGATCGAATGGACAGGCAGAAAAATTCATGGACACATTTAAACGAGTGTTGAAGAAGAGTCAAGGCGTGGACACGAATGAAAGAAGTATTCAGAAATTTTTGGCAGTATATAGAATCACGCCAAACCCGAATATTACGTCAGGGTTATCGCCAGCAGAGTTAATGTTTGCGAGAAAAATACGCTAGTCCGTCGAAGAAAACTGCTAAAAATGAAAACCAGATGATTAAAGCGTATAAGCCAGGTGACAAAGTTTTTTTCAAGAACTTTAGGGCTAGAAAAATGTATTGGGAAGGAGGATTAATAACCAAAGAAATTGGACAGGTCATATATGACATAAAAAGGGAAAAACTTTGGTGCAAAAGACATTGGAATCAATTGAGACCCAGACACACTAGAGAGGTCACGGAAAATACCGAAGAGATTCCAATGGAAGTCTTGTATGACGCATTTGAAATTCCCGTCCCAGTAAGTCAACATTCGCCAATGGAGGTATCCCTGACCAGAGGTACCAGTGTGTCAAACGCCACCACTGCAGGGAGGGTTGAGGCGAAAAAGACTAAGGAAAAAACTTAATCGATTAAGTCCAGACCATAAAAAGAGAAAATATTGAAGCTAAATTTCACGGGAAAATTTAGCTCAGGGGGAGGTGATCTAATGAATATGTATACACCTAGATTCCCCCTCACAGGAATATGATTGGCTGGTGTCAGCCATAAATACAGGCTGATGTGGAGGTACATGGAGGACTCCACTGGACTGCGCCATAGACTAAGCAATTGACGACGCCTACTGGCCTACGCCTATTGCCTAAGCATATTGCCTACGACTACGACGAGTACCAGTTCCATTACTGCTACCTGCTAGATTGTCCTACTCGGTTACAGTAGCCAAAACCACTTAGCTATTTCGAACAAATATATCCCTTTCCGGGACATATCACTTCCAGAGTAACTTTCAACTCTCGTAATACGTTTCACAATTTTTTTTTTTTTTTTTGTTATTTACATTTCGCTTTTTGGTGCTGCAATTTTGGAGTATTAATCTTGACAAACCATCCGTATATTCTAATTTATTTTGACGGTTGGTACTCCATTGTAAAATCAGTTTGATAAGATGGTACCCCAGCGTTGTAGTCTATTAACTGTATGCGTAAATATTCCTTTCTTTGAAACATATATTGTTAATAGCAGCCTGTGGGCTTTTTGCAACGTAAAATTTCTTCCATGAATAAATTTATGAAATTTCTTCACAGAAAATATAATTGCCAGAGCCTCTTTTTCTATCTGGATGTAATTTTTCTCTCTTGGTAGAACCGAGCTTGAAGCATGAGCGAAGACTTTCATTTTACCGCCATCGTATTTGTGTAAAATCACTGCTTCAATACCGTACTCACTAGAATCTGACGCCACTACTATTTCTGCTTTTGGATCATAGTGTGCTAATGATAAATCTGACGCAAGTCTTCTTGTTATTTCGTCAAACGCCTAATGACAGTTATCATTCCAGTTACACTTTACTCCTTTTTTTAAGTAGATCGTTCAGTGGAACTCTCAAATTATGCATATTATGTACATACTAGTTTACCCGTGCCGTCAAAATTGACGGCAAGAAGGAATGCATTATGAGCAATATATGTTATATCGGAAGTAATTTTTGTTTAATCCAAGTACATTTTTGTAATTTAAAATAGTTCGTTGTTAACGTTAATTCCTCATAAATGTTACATATTTACAACCAGAATTATGTTTACTGCAAAAGTTCCCAAAGCACAATATTTTTGTGTAAACTTTGGAAGGTCTGAATAATCCTTGACAGTCCGTAGATTCAATCAGTAATTTCAAAGGCTACTTATTTGTCGTCCTACTAAGAGCAACGTATCTTCAGAATTATTGTTTCTCCGGCTCCTAATAAATTCCACAAGATATGCTCTGAATTGTAACATACAATAATTAACGATAAATTAAATATATATACAGACATCCACCCCATCTTTTTGCCAAAAAAATTATCATCGTATGATTTGTATTTGCGAAAATATTTTAAAATTAAAAATACGTAACGATTGCATTAGAAATCATTTTTAGCCATGTAAATGTTTCGAAATTCTCAAAATTAAAAAGTAACAACGAACGGAAATAATAATAACTTTCCTTTGTTCTTACTTTTTAATTTTGCTGATAATTTTGGAACGCTATATATATTATTAAATTTTCTATTCTGTTGAATTTCTTTATGTCCTTTTTTGTGCGTAATTCTTTTAACTCTTTATTATTCATTCATTATTGCAGATTTTAAAACCGAAATTTAATATCTATTCTTCATTTTACTTTACATTACAAAAACAAATTTAAAACAAAATATCTTGAATTAGTCCAGGCCTGTCCGGCGCAAGGGTCTCTGTCCCATCTCGAAAATATCAGACGGAAAAATAATTTATTTATGTTAAGGAAAATAATTTTTTATTCAATCTTTAAAAAATAAACTTCATTATTTCTTTGCTTTGTTACTAACCTGAAAAGAGTAAATAATTTTAAATTGTTTTATTAAAGCAAAGACTATAGAGAGACTTATTTTTTCGAAAATTAATTTAAATTGTAGAAAAAATAGTTGAACAGTTTATACCAAAAGGAAGTCAGTTAAACTTATATAATCCTCTGTGATTATTTATGGTCGTTAATTCCAAAAATTCATTTTCAATCTGAATTTGTAAATATACTTCAGAGAGATCCGGCTTTGAAAATATTCTTCCGCCTGTGGACTTGGCAATGAATAGTTATGTGAGCTAATTTGCAGATTAGGACCGGCGCTCAGTTTGCATTAAAAATCTCCCGAATACTTACATTTAGGTGTAAATGTAAATACTTCATTCGAAAATGACTTGATACATTTGATAAAATCTACCGTTTTGGAGTTATCGACAGTAAAAGTTCAGTTTCATTCGCGTCAAGTTTGTCTCTTCTGTCTTGTGTAAGGATGAGTCAAAATTTGGAAGAGATGGAACAACAAATTTACAAAACCTGCATTTGTTGGCGGATCGGAATCTCTATGGTACAATACAGGCTAGACACCAGCATCAGTTTACGATTAATGTGCGCACTGGAATTGTAGGTGACTCTCTGGTAGGTTTATATGTTCCCCTAACACGTCTTAAAGGAGCTGTCTACAGGGACTTTATTTTGAACACACTTCCAGACCTGCTAGTATGAAGACGCGTGTGGTTCGTGCATGATGGGACTCCAGCACATTTTAGTCACATAGTTCGCGATGACATCTGCCATGAAAAATGGATAAGTAGGAGAGGACCGGTTCCATGACCTACACGTTCCTCCAACCTCAATCCTTTGGATTTAAATTTGTGGGGCCAACTATAAAAATTTGCTTATGCAGCAGACAGTAATAATGCAGAGACGCTTCATCAACGTGTCATGAGATCCTGTGAAACCATTCGACACCGTGTGGGAGTATTTGGAAGGGTCCGCCAGTCAATGATTCGACGGATCCATGCGTGTGTAGAAGCAAGCGGAAGACATTTTGAACTTTTGTTATGAGCTGCTGTGTTGAGGTACAACAATGACCTTTTCGACAATTGTTGATATGGACATTTTACTTTGTTTTGGTGTCACGAACCCGCCCCTAAAGTTTGTAAAGATATTTTTGAATTGTATCTTGGATTGTAGATTTAACATCATCTACCGTAAACTTTAAACTTAATAACTCAAAAACGAAGGATTTTCGGATTTATGTTTATATGGAGTTATGTCCTTGTTTTGGTGTGAAGAACACACCTTCAAAGTTTGTAAAAATACTTTTGATACACCTTGTGTGTGTGTGTGTGTGTGTGTGTGTGTGTGTGTGTGTGTGTGTGTGTGTGTGTGTGTGTGTGTGTGTGTGAAATTAGTTTTATAAAATTCAATCTTATATTCGGATTAAATCTGTAAGTAAAAAATAAGTTTTTTACCATCTTTGGTCATTATCAAGAACAATAGTGTCAATGTCATGGTAAAAGTTGTTCTTCGCCATAACAAATTTTATTTTGAATTTTTCAACTCTTTACTTATTTGTAAATTCGAACAAGTAAAAAATATAAACAGATTTCATCGGTTGAATTTAATACAGCTTTTTATATTTAATTCTTGCTATATATTTATATAGATATATATATGAAGAAATATAGTCTTAAAGTGTGCTATATTTATGGAATAAAGTAGTCAATATCAGAGATAGAGCGTGTGTAAATATAAAAGTGAACATAGAAGTCAACACTTAGAGGCGACAGTCTTTTTCATGCTAGATGCAATCGTCAGGCCACCCGATTGCATCTAGCATGAAACAGACTGTCGCCTCTAAGTGTTGACTTCTATGTTCACTTTTATATTTATATATATATATATATATATATATATATATATATATATATATATATATATATATATACTAGTTGTAATCTTATAAATATAAGAAATTATACTCGTTCAGAGTTCAAAGAAAAAATAACCGATACGAGTAAGTAAAATAACTAAATAAAGTGCTCGATACGCTAAGTAAAGCAAACCTAAATTAAACCCAAAGAGCCAGACAAATCTACCACGGTTTCACCTAAGCGGATCGTCAGGGATTTCTGGCTAAAGAGGTAATATATATTCAGTTCCCACATTAGCTCTTTAGCCAGAAATCCCTGACGATCCGCTTAGGTGAAACCGTGGTAGGTTTGTCTGGCTCTTTAGGTTTTCTCTACTTAGCGTATCGAGCACTTTATTTAATTATTTTACTTACTCGTATCGGTTTTTTTTGGGGGGGGGACTCTGAACTTGGATGCTAGACGATTATTTTCGGCTGACGTACATGTTTTCTGTTCTTTCTTTCTTTTTGTACCATTTTTTCCTCTTTGGTATTGGTTTGTTTATTTGCAAATCAAGACACCGAAGGTTTTCCGAACGAGTATAATTTCTTATAGTTATAAGATTACAACTAGTATTTTAGCTCTAGGTCATCCTATTGAGCACTTTATAAAATTAACTAACATGGAACGTGTCGATATGGGATACTCGTTTAAAAACATACCCGTACCAAGCTGACATTCGTATGAATCATGCTTATTAAATAAAATAGAAACTTTTATCATAAACATGAGATGGAGAGCTTACTTCTGTCTAAATAACAACCAGAACAAGAATAATGTTAACGAATCCTAGGGTTTTAAGACTAATGGTCACCCACCACATATTAAAGAATTAGAGTGATTCGAATTGGATTTAATCGGATTAATTAGAAAATGAAAATATAGAAAACTGACTAATAATCGCATACAACAACAGATTAGTAGAGATTTGAAAGAAATTAAGAACAATAGAAATATTTATGTAAAGGCTGACAAATCTAAATTCCTATATAAAATAAGTCCTAAAAAATATAACATGATGCTATACAAGGAGGCTATTAAACACTATAAAAAAGCCTCGGATAATATTGACGCTAAATTAAATAAGGAAGCCAGCATATTAGCTAATAAATTAAATTTAGGTCACCGAGTCGAAAAAATGAGTATAAAGAATTGCTTCATAACGATCAAAGATCATAAAAATAATTTTTAAGCAACCCCGAATGGCGACGGATAAATCCCACCAAAACGCAATTAGGTAAAATTAGTAAAATCATATTACAGGAAATATGTGAGTCATTAAGAACGTTTCTAAATATTAACCAATGGCGTTCTACTTATGACTGTATCAAGTGGTTCAAAAATTACGATAAAGACAATAAATGTTCGTTCATTAAGTATGATATAAAAGAATACTATCCATCAATCAAGGAAAAAACACTTAATGAAGCCCTAGAATTAGCCAAAGAATTTATGCAAATTTCTAATGATAAAATAGAACTAATTAGACATTGCCGCAAGACTTTATTGTTCCATAATAATGAGCTATGGAT
Organism: Acanthosepion esculentum; assembly: GCA_964036315.1. Taxonomy (NCBI): domain Eukaryota; kingdom Metazoa; phylum Mollusca; class Cephalopoda; order Sepiida; family Sepiidae; genus Acanthosepion; species Acanthosepion esculentum. The sequence continues at coordinate 58,542,138 of OZ038492.1, read as the reverse complement.
CAAAAAAAGATGATACAAATAATTTAGAGAATCCCATGGGGGCATACGACGGAGCTGAAGTGTGCGAATTAGTCGGATGCCTCTTACTTAATAATCTAAATAAGTACGTGGATTTTAACAACCATGGTCTGTACCGAGACGATGGGCTAATCATAGTTGCTAGAAGTAATCCTAGGAAATGTGATATAATCCGAAAAAAGCTGCATTGGCTCTTTAAAAAATTCGGATTTAATCTCGAAATAGAAACAAACCTAAAAATTACTAATTACCTGGATATTACATTAGATTTACGAGATGGCACTATTTCACCCTATAAAAAGGATAACCAGAACCCGCAATACATAAACGTAAGCTCTAACCACCCAAAACATATCTTAAAGCATATAACCAAAGGTATTGGCTATAGATTATCTACCAATTCAACGACTAAGAACATTTTCGATGCAAATAAAATAATTTATGAACAGGCTTTAATTAAAAGTGGACACAAGAATAAACTTGAATGCGTTAATACAAAAGATGACTATAGAACGCAGAATAGACATAAAACCAGAAATAGAAATATTTTGTGGTTCACCCCCCCCCGTTTAATTCATTAGTAAAAACTAAAATAGGTAACGTATTTTTAAAACTATTAGAACAAAATTTCTCCAAAGACCAGTAAATTATACAAAATATTTAATAAAAACACTATCAAATTAAGCTATAGTTGTATGCCCAACGTAGCTAGCTTAATTAACGGATATAACAAGAGAAAAATTAAGGATAAACCACAGACTGCCCATCCTAGATGTAATTGTAGGAATAAGAAAACCTGTCCCCTCCAGAGAATGTACCAGCGAGAGTGTGTGGTGTATCAAGTTAAAATATACAAGGATATAGTTAATAACAACGATGAAAATCCTAAAGTATACATAGGATCCACTCGAAATGTTTTTAAAAAGCGGTATTATAACCATATTAGTAGCTTCAACAATGAAAAACTTAAACATAGTACCACGTTATCCACCTGTATATGGAAATTTATAAGTGACAATAATAAAGAACCCATTTTGAAATGGGGAATATTAAAAAGATGTCCCAAATATAGAGCAGGTAAAAAGATTTGTCACCTATGTCTAGAGGAAAAACTAGCAATCGCTTTATACAATGAACCTGATCATTTACTAGATTTTTTCTTGTTGCGTTTCTTTCGTTTTGGTCACGTGGTCATGATTTTGAGTTTGTAGGCTATATATTCCGTTCCCACATTACCCCTTTAACCAGAAGTCCCTGACGATCCGCTTAGGTGAAACCGTGGTAGGTTTGTCTGGCTCTTTAGGTTTAATTCATATATATATATATATATATATATATATATATATATATATATATATATATATTTGTGTGTGTGTGTGTGTGTGTGTGTGTGTGTGTGTGTGTGTGTGTGTGTGTGTGTGTGTGTGTGTTTAGAGTTTATCTAATCCCGACTAATTAATTTATATTCCCACCACAATCAAAATATAAAATCAGGATTAGTCATAGAATTCTACCTCAGAGCCTTTAGGATATGTTGCCCGTGGTGCCGAGATAAAGAAGAGAAATACATTGCAAAGACATTTAGACTTCTTCACTACCCACATCATTTCAACCTCAACGCTTAAAAAAAGCTTACACAAATCCAAAAGACAAGTCAATGCCGACAGCAACAACAACACAAACTTCATAATCCTATCGTCTTACACCCTTTTTACAAAACTAGTATATCAATTAGTTATCCCTAATATTAGGATCTTTACTACCACCTCCAAGATAATCGGGGATATAATTATGAAGAAAAATAAATCCACCACCACTTCAGATGCCAGTACTCATCGAATAAATTGATTACAATATAAAAGAATTTATGAGCGGAGTGACATCATGAAGTGTAAAAGCCCGTATCTACGACGAACATAAAAAAGATTTACGTTTGGACAACGATTCCGACTCTATCAATAATAACACAGGAACAAAACTGCTCATAACTTTGCTTTTCCTAATGCCACCCTAATTACAAAAGAACATAATCCTTTACGTAGAAATTATTTCGATAACAATATTCCTAAATAACAATGTTCCCATCTATAAACACACGTCAAAAACATTATATCAACAAACTTTATTGAATCTATTCTTAAAGAAGTTCATATATGTTTATCTAAAACAAACGATATGTACGTTAAAATGTTCCTAAATCAACACGCGAAAAAGCAACAAAAATAATGTCTACTAGACACACGCGCGTGCGCGCACGCACTTACGAATATACATTATCATCTGAATCCCACGTAGACAAACTAGAATTATTATACACTTTCATACGTAAAGCAATATTTACGGTATTTCAGGTAGGCTTGGAACCCTTTAATTACTTGAAACTTCAGATATACGCGTCGTCTCTCTTTGAATTCGGAACGCCACAAATTATACTAACATTGGTTTAAAGAGTCTAATACACGTGAAACATGACTGACCAATGAAAATCAAACAACACAAAAGTAAAAATAGATAGATAGATAGATAAAGAAGTTAAGATAGGTAGATATGACGATACATAAATAAAGAGACAAATATAGATAGATAAATACATAGATAGATAAAGAGACATAGATAGATAGATAGATAGATAGATAGATAGATAGATAGATAGTCATTCCCAGGTTAAGATTGATATGAACAACCTGAAATAGATAGATATGACCAAGTTAAGTTAGAACAAGCTGATATATATATCTATATCTATCTATCTGTAAATATATATATATATATATATATATATAGAGAGAGAGAGAGAGAGAGAGAAAGAGAAAGAAAGACAGATGCTCATCTTAAAATATATATGATCAAGCTGAAATAGTCATGCCCAGGTTAAAATTGATATGAACAACCTGAAACAGATAGATAGATAGATAGATAGATAGATATGACCAAGTTAAAATAGAACATGGTTAAATATATATATATATACATAGATAAATAGAGAGAGTGTAATCATCTTAACATATATATGATCAAGCTGAAATAGATATATAGATAGAGAGAGAATAGAGAGATGATCATGTTGATATATATGATCATGCTGAAATAAATAGAGAGAGATAGAGAGGGAGAAGAAAGAGATGATCATGTTATATATGATCAAACTGAGAAAGAAAGAAAGAATGAAAGAAAGAAATTACACGTATTGGAACAAATTGAAATAGATTCTCGCGCAATTTTTTGCATTGTTTCTCTTATTGTTTGACATTCCCTTCTTTACGGCCTTCATATTATCTCAAAATACGGCCTTTGTTATATGATCTTTTGTTCACGC
>OZ038492.1:58516304-58533804 GCA_964036315.1 Acanthosepion esculentum | reverse complement strand
CATCGAAAAAGATATTTTTCTTTAGACAATAATGTCCTTAATATAACTTATTTACTAAAGCAATTAAAAGCTTTTCTAATTAAATAATGTCATAGTTTGATTACATTATTTAATTTATCAGTTGGAGCAGATTTTCAGTCCAAATAGTAAAAGAAAATTGGATGATTTAAATTTTCCAAGGAGTTTTACTTTTAGCTAATAAAAAAAATTCTGGAAAGAAAAATTAATTTCGCGAAATTTCATGAAATAAAAAATTTCAAGAAAAAGCAAGTGAGGGGTAACCTATGTAAAAAGAAATATTTTCCCCAAAATTTTCTAAAACAAAAAAATTTCAAAAATAGATTTATTCATTGGTGAATAAGTCCTGAAAGTTTCATTAAAATCTGACAATTATTTGATTTTTGTATGAATTTCGAAATTAATGTGTTTTTCACCGGAAAAAAGCGCAATAAACACGCGCCATAAAAATGACGTCACGCGCTGACGTAAAAAAAAAAAAAAGAACAAGATTTTTAATTAAAATTTCCAATATGTTAGAAAGGTTTAAAGAACTTGTAAAAGTAATTAAAAATACTTTGGTCTTTCCTCTTAATAATAACACAACTATTTCGACGATAAAACTTTGTTTTTATTAAGTTTGGTGCTTTTTTCCATCATGTGAGCAAGTGGAAGTAACTAGTGTATGATTTTTATGTATGCCCATATTTCTCGACCGATTTCGGTGAAATTGTACACACCTGTTGCAAATCTACCAACTGAGGTCAACACCTACTTTGCAATCTCCAGGCCGTCTGGGTTTGGCAGGAAAATCGATAAAACTGAAGGTGGGTACGACTTTTTGCAAAAACCAAGCCAAAATTACACGCAAACAACTTATTGGATAAGCTGATGTTCTTTGCGCCAATGCAAAGCATAGCTCATGTTACAAGGTTCATGTAGAGTACTTGACAGTTTTCCTGCGACATTGGCTTCACACAAAAAATTACAAAGACCTGTGATATAACCTGGTTTTTCGTACTAACTTAAAATAAAAATGTGAATAACTTCCTCATTTTTTACCCTATTTCCTTCAAACATATCGCAAAAAAATTGCCATCATGCAAGAAGTGATCTCTGGCATTCAGGCCAGTCAATGTTGTTAATACTGTTTATTATAAACAAAACGTTTACTTAAATATTTGTATCTATATAAAAAGTAACATATAAACAGAAAATATATTAAAATAAATGTCGGAAGTAGTCCATTTCATAACACACACACACACACACACACATATATATATATATATATATATATATATATATATATATATATATATATATATATATATATATATATATGGTAGAAATGCATGATAAATAAAAAGCAAAAATATAAAATCGCGACAACTCTATTTTCGCATTTACGGGTTGAATTATTACAAGCAGGTATTTATCTGTACACCCACGTCGTAAACAAATATAACACAAGGTCGGTGTTTAATGTGTGATTTCGGAAAGCCGTTCAAATATTGCTCAAGCCTCCACGGCACTTCTTTTGGGGACGTCTCAGGCGCCAGGTAATATAACCCAGTTCCCTCCTGGAGGGGAGGTATTGCCAGGAAGATGACTTTCTGATAAGCCGATATTAATTTCAAACGTCCCCAGCTATGACACCTACATATTGAATCTTTGCAAGATTTATTGTTTTTTTTTTCCCGGAAGTGAGTGTCAGCTGGGTTCCATATTAGCTAGCAAATGTTTATTCCATGTATACATCCCGTTATTATTATAGCGAGCCTGAATTCGGAAATGTCAATATCGTCACCCCCCCCCCCACTAACACAATCTGCCAAATTTTAATCACCCTGCATAGTTCTTTACTATGTTCCATTTTCGGTTGTGTGATCTGGTTATCTTTGATATATTTCGACAAATTAGTGCTATTACGATAATGACTCAATCTGAACGATGTTGAATAGTTGCTGTATATTTTTCAAACATACCCTCATTCGAACCAATATAATTGAGCCGGGAAACCATTCAAACACAACTTCAGCTTTGTATATAGAGTTTTCAGTCAAACATTACTCATCTAAAGGACAATATTCAGTTTTTTTTTTTTCTAGTTACAAGTTGGTGTTTTACTTGTAGGTTTGGCCCTCAATAATTTTGGGGTATACACCATAATATATTTCCGGGCATTGCACTATAGCTGTATTCTTATTTTTTTAAACTCTTAGAATGCATCCATTCGCCGAAAAATGTTTATTCTGTATCGCGAAGAAATTATCATTATATTTTTTATAAATCATTTACTTGCCGCGTTACATTATTTATTTAAATGAATATAGTCATTTATGACATCAGCAAAATGCTAAAAAGTACATTTATGTATATATATATATATATACCAGACTACACGTGGATACAAAATAAGTGCTCGGTTGGGAAGTTCTCCCACACCCACCATATTCTCCTGATTTAACCCCTTCTGACTATCACATAAATTATGAAAAACCAACGCATTTATATCATATCCTAATACTATTCCGGTGAGACTTCGGATTTCTGCATTTCCTTTTTCTGTCGCCTGTTCCTAAAATACCAGATTGTCAAGGAGTTGTATCCTCTTGATTCTAATGTCTCTAATTCAATGCTGGCATCTGTGGCTGTCTCTCTGGCTGACAACCATAAATTTGCGTTTCATTTAGTCACGAGTTAGTTTTTTCTTCTCGCTTTCTTTCGCTACCCTTTCAAGTAGTTCTTGCAGGAGCCCTTCTGAGTCCGCATTCAACATAACATCATTTGCGTGTTTTATGTTAAGATTATCACCGCCAATAACAAATCCTTGTAGAGGCAAATAACAGAACCCGACACGCGAATAACAAATTGGATATGCCAAAATCAACCAATTACAAAAATTTAAATATCTAGGAATTTTTTTAACAGAGGACGAAAAATGCGACACCGAAATCCGAAGTCGGGTTAGAATGACTTTCAAACGCCAAAAATGAACAAATCTCATTAGAAACAACAAAAAGGAGTACTGAAATGTTACGTAATGTTAGTTCTTCCGTATGACAGTGAATGTTAATTAATTTCATCACAGATGAAGACACTGGAGACAATCTAAATGTGACTCTACAGACGGATGCTGAGAATACTATGTAATGAACATGTAAGAAATGACGGAGTTTTAGAGAAAACGAAAACAAAAATTTATACTTCAAATCAGAAAGAGGAAATTGAAATTTCTACGACATATGATGAGGAAAGAGGGCTTAGAAAATTTGACACTCACAGGACATATCGAAGGCAAAGAGGGAGAGAGGAAAGCAGTACATAACCTACCTAACGAGCTTTATAAGTAAGTGGTTGGCAAGAACAGGGATTAGGAGAGATAGAAAATGTCAAAATTTAGTAAGAGTTACAAAGGACCTGAAATTGTTGAGAGCCATGTATTGCGTTGCAATTTAAACAATGTTCGTTGTCAGGGTGAAGTTTCTTCCAGTCAAACGCTTGTAGCTTAAAATGAACCTTTAGCCAAATCGTTACCCACGTGGGAAGAACAAAACAATTTCTTGCAGTAAACCAGATTTTATTCTTGGGTTGTAACCTACTGCTATAAGCGACCGAAGTAGAGATGAGGAGTAGATGAGGTGGCGATGCTCATAGTTCAACAGCCGTCTTCCCTATTCGTTCCGCTTCGTTCCTTTTGTGTCCCTTTTCGCGAGGTGGTCAGTTTTATATATAACAATTTTCTCTGCCCTGTCATCTTCGTCTAAAAAAGTAATTAATCTTCCTTCTATGACTATCTCTTAGTCTGAGCCTCTTGCTCTTCTACTTTGAATTTGAATCCAATTACTGATAGCCATCAGTCGAAAGTAAATGTTCCGTATCGAATTCTGCGGAAGGTCTCGCTGTTTTAAATTTAACAAAATCTCAGCTGACTGATATTTCTACACATGATGGCCAATGTCCGAAAGGGACACACCACATAGAAGAATTTTTTCTTAGGATCTTTTTATCTCTTATATATATATATATATATATATATATATGTGTGTGTGTGTGTGTGTGTGTGTGTGTGTGTGTGTGTGTGTGTGTGTGTGTGTGTGTGTGTGTTCCTTTTCGGCATGCAAAAATGACCTTCACTTCGAATCACTGAGGGAGAGGGGTGAAGGCAGAGATGACTAATGAGTCCGATCTTTGCCCTGAAAAATCTGTTTCAGTTGTGACACGGAATCCTGAAGGGCTGAACCAAGCTGGGGAGCGGAGCCTTTGCTGGCGTCTCAATTCATTGTCCCTGATTCATTTCTCTTCAAAATCGGATTACTCCGGACCTAACAAGTGAGCATCAGGTGGCACGGTCCCCAGAAGACTCTTCCCGTGTGGAATGGGGAATGCTACAATGCTTGAGTCTCCTTCAGCGTGTCTTTGTAAGGTTTATTTGGTCTGCCCGAGTGATCGCTTGCCTGTGGATAGCTCGCCATAGATCAATCTCTTTGAGAGGCGACAGTCGCCTATGCGGCGGACGTGGCCAGCCTGTCGGAGCTGATAGCGCAGTAGGATGGCACGGATGCTCTTTATCCCAGTACGCTGGAGCACTTTATTGTCTGGGACTCAGTTCTGCCACCGTAGCTGATGTCCCTGTAGAATAGCATGTTATATAGATTATAATAAGGAGAGCAAATATAGCACCATATATATAGCATCCATGTGAATATTTTTTTAATAGTAATAACGCGTATTTTTTAAATTTTATTTTGTTTTTTGTTGCTTTTTTTTCAATAATTCACGTAAAAATATATTCTGGAGTTGAGAAGAATACAGAAAAAGTTGTAGATTTTACTGTAACTTGAAGCGGGCTGCGTATATAGTGTAACCTTTATCTGCGTGTAAAGTAGACAAGAGTTCAACTCCTGTCTAATCTAGTGCGTTCATTTTTGTACGAAGGCTCTTGAAGAAGCATGCATTCATCTCCTCTCATCTATAGATTAAATAACACGATAGTCTTGGGTGGCAACCACTTTAGGAGGATACAAAATCGTGATGGCTTCAAGAAAAAAATCGTTTAAACTGCGATGATTACCACTTCTTTCATCTTTTATATGCCATTTCCATCCAGGATGTGTACGGTCATGGATCTCTACAAGTTTCTCTATTTGTGTTGCTCGGACTATCTTTGACTATTTCTTTGTCGTTATTCTGCCATCCATTCACTCAAAGGCACCAAATAGCTTTTTACCCCATGCTTCCCTTGCCTTCAATATATCGTGTGAGGGTTAAATTCTGAGAGACTTCTTTTCTCATTGCGCATCCCGAAGGTTACAGCAGTCACGTTTTACTCGGATTATATTTTTAAATTAGAACAACTAATGAAGATGTAAAGAAGACGTGGACGGAAGGGACATTTCTACTTAAAATCATAAAAGGTTGAATTTTTTAGACACATTATGTGGAAAAAGGCATGAAAAACTTGACACTCACAAAATATATGACGGCAAACTCACGGGATGTCGAGAATGCTCTTGGCAGAACATGTAAGTGATGAGGAAGTATTAAGCAAAATAGAAAATACGGGGAAAATTAATAATCAAGAATTAATATCTGACATTTCTCGGACACAAAATAAGAATAGAAGGCTTGGAGAATCTAACACTAATATGACATACTGAAAGCAAGAGATACAGGGAGAAAAGTCCAGCATCTTACAGGAGTTTGTGTGAACGGATGGCAGAACAAAGACAATATATTAAAGGGTAAAACGTTACGTATAATAAAGTCAGAATTTTGTGGAGGGCCATGAATGTCCATATCCTGAATGGACACAATACAAGAAGAAGAAAAAGATGAAGGGAAAAGTTGAAGAAGGTATAATAACAACGAGAAAATTTAAAGTAAAGAACGAAGAGCAACGAATGCAGTCGAAAAAACATAGTCAATCATGACCCGACACAGATTCCTTTTCTGTGTTAAAGTCGAGAAGAATGAAAATCTGAATAGCATAAACATTTAAAAAATAAAACAACCTCATTATTATTGTAATTGATTAAAGATGGTCTAATCCGGCCTTGTCTCTGGTTGGCTGCAAAGAAACCTTCTGTAAATAATTCGCTCAAGCAAAGAACTAATCCCAAAACTAATTAAATTAAATACAATAAAGGTTTTAAAACTTAGTAAAATAAAAGTGAACGAATTCTGTTTAACCACAAATTAAAAACAAAGAGCGGACAAAATTTTCAAATAAAAATGATTTAAAAAAGCAGTTAAAACAAAAAAAATCACCTTAGTTCAACAATAGCTTCGAAAGTTTCTGCGAGTATCTTTAATTACACGTTAACCAACTGGCTGTTCATCATGGGGTTGCTGATTGGTTTTAAGGTATTTAAGTGACCGAAATGCCATAAGCTTATTTCCCAGAGGAGGTGAAGAACAAATGATGGACATTATTATTCTTATTATTCTTATTATCATTTGTGTATGTTATATACTAGGGTGATCAACTTGACAACTTGTATGTTGATGTTACCTGGGACACTTTTAGTAAAATTGTCCATTCTTTTTGTCACGAAGTCCAGAGCTCCGATGACTATTGGTACAATCTGTCTTCATTCCCCACATCCTGTTAATCTCGATCTCCAGGTCCTTGTATTTAGACAATTTCTCGATAATTTTATTATTATTATTATTAAGAAGAAGAAGAAGAAGAATAAGAAGAAGAATAGGAAGATGATGATGACAAACTTATTCAATTTCGTTCATATCTAGATATATAGTAAATGTATAAGATATCTGAACAATTTCTTTGACATGTTTCGTCGGTGGACCGATAAAGAATTATATTTGACAAGAACAAGATGTATATTAACTGAACAATACTTGATCCTCGTTTAGCATCGGAACGCTGGAATTTTTCATTAAACCATATCGTTATATTAACGAGATGTAAACTAATTTCATCATCCACTTGAGTTTTGCCAAAACCACTTATCCCGTCTGGTTGAAGTCCGTGTGTTAGACCACCCAAAAGTCCAATTCGCCATTTATCATAAACTTTACTTTAACGAACTCGTCTCTTAATCACTCTGGAATTATTACATTTAATTAACTAATAACTCAACCCCAGAAACAATTATTTAGAAAAAAAAAAGAAAAAAAAACTTATTTCTGGAATTACTCCGGGATCCCTTCTATCCAAGTAATTAGCACCTTCATTCTAATTCTTTAGCACTGTTGATTACTAAATCCACCTGGAGGGGGGGCTCTCCCTATGTCACACATCTTAATAATCTCCTCACATATTGTTATGGTCCAATATCCTCGAACCACTGTTATGGTCCAAGGTTAGGACCAAGGAAGAACAACACGAATACAAGAGTAGGAATAACAAAGATATATTAAACAGAATAATAATACAAGAAGTTGAAGGTGTTAGTTTGACTGTCAGTCTGGTTTAGAGTGAACTACTATTGTTCCGTCTTGACTCTTTCCACTACGCTATATCGTCTGTCTTGAGAGGCGTGAAGGCAATTTATGGTAGTCTCAGAAGTAGGTATTTTACAACGAAATACTTCTGACCATTTGCATTGAAACCATCTAATGGACCTGCAAAATCTACATGTATCCTCGACCACGGTCGATCTGTCTCAGACCATGGCTTATGGATCATCGGCGGTGCTTTGATTGCTAAGGAACAACCCTTGCATTTGTCCACCATATATGTGATATCTTGATCCATGTTTGACAAATATACGTAACTTCGCATTAAGGATTTAATTCTGTTCTTTCCTGGATGGCCCATATAAAAATCCTTGAGGATTCGCCTTTGTAGCGTTTTCGGGATTATTACCCTGTCATTATATAGTAGAACATTATCACATAACGAAAAACTATCTGCCTCGGTCGATAAACATTTCACTTTTTGGCAGAATGTATTTATCGGTAAATCCCAGAGGTCAAATTTCTGTCAGTTCCAAATAAATTTTCCGTATTTTTAAGAACGTACATTTTTAATTTTTTGGTCATCCGTTGAATGTCACATTTGAAATAACTTCTCCCTCAAATTTTATTTTTCTCCTGTTACAGACCTGGCTATTTTATCGGTTCTCAACATGGTCGGTTTGTTTAATTTCTTCCACGTCTGTAAGTTAATAATGGTTAAATCTGATCTGGAATCCAGTTGTAATCTGACTTTTTTGTTTAATATTTCTACTTGTACGTATTTTCGTATATTTGTCTCGTCCGCTTGGTCAGTTCTAGTGACTCTTACTCGGCTTCTGCCTTTTTTCATAGTCCAACAATGAGAACTTTTATGTCCCACTTTATTGCACGACAGACAAGTCTTAAAGCGGTATGGACAATCTTTGTACCAATGCAAAGTCCCACAGCGATAGCATGGACTGGGTGGTAGTTTCTTTTGATATTTCATTTGATTTTTTGAAGTAGAATAATTTGTTTGTTTTGTTTTTGAAGTAGAATAATTGGTTTGGTTTGTTTTTGAGGAGGGACAAAAACGTGTTTGTCGTTGTACTTTTCGTATGCAAGCGACGCCAGACTCTTCTATATTTTTCGAGTCCTTTTTACGCTTATACCTCTCTGACAGTCTTCAGCCAATTTTTGTAGCGTCAATTCTGATTCACTCTCAAGTTTTGGTAGAATTATCCGTCTGATCTCCGCATCTTTAGTCGAAACCAAACCTTGGACGAATATCAAGCATTTAAAATTGTCCGGGCTGAGTTCAGATAAATTAAAGTCATCACAGTGTTTGTTTACTACGGAAACGAATGTTATATAGTCTTCGCTATCCTTTTTTGTTAGATTTAAACATTTCCACCTTTTGTGGAATAGTGAAGTGTTCAGACTAAATAATTCCGTTAAAAGTTTCACAGCTTCCTTGAAAGTCAACTCATTCGTTTTCCTCGGTAGGATGTAGTCTACGAATTTAGTGCATTCGCTTAACCCTAGTTTCCTCAGTAGTAGACGTACTTTTTTCGCGTCTGACCAATTCCCGCAATCAAACTCATATAAATCTTCATATCTTCTGAGGTAATCTGCGAAGGTTTTGTCGTCATCCGGTGCATAAGTGAAGTCTTTGATAGAGCTCCATATAGAATTTTGCGAGAATGCCATTTCATTTTCAGAATTTTGTCCTTTATTTGTTACTGCCCGTAGTAGTAATTCTTGTAGTTCAAGATGCTTTTTTTCGTTTTTCTGTTGCTGCTCGAATTGCATTTTCATTAGTTCCAATATGGTTGCCTTAAAGTCTTCCATGTTTACCGTAATTGTGTGTGAGTATTTTTCCTTTAGTGTAGACCTCAGGTCTTTGTAGCCTGTTGTTCTGGAACGTTAGTACGAAAAAATTTTTCCTGCGTAGATTTCGTGCCTTTGTTACCATTGTAAAGTTGGTGTCCAAAAAGAAAATTATTCTTTTATCTTTTTTTTTCCTCACTACCTACGTCGCCTCTGTTACGGACAACCGATAGCAAAAAGGTTTTTTGTAGGTTCTCCGCGTAGAGCTTGCTTTTTTTTTTCAATATTCGCGTAGAATTTGTTTTTTTCAATGTCCTCCGCGTATAATTCGTTTTATCAGTATACTTTTTTAGGATTTCTCCGCGTAGAATTCGTTTCTTCAATCCTCGTCCCCACTGTTATTGTCCAATATCCTCGCACCACTGTTATGGTCCAAGATTAGGACCAAGGAAGAACAACACGAACACAAGAGTAGGAATAACAAAGATATATTAAACAGAATAATAATACAAGAAGTTGAAGGTGTTAGTATGACTGTCAGTCTGGTTTAGAGTGAACTACTATTGTCTCGACTCGTTCCGTCTCGACTCGTTCCACTATGCTTTATCGTCTCTCTTGAGAGGCGCAGTATTTATAGTGTCAGGAAGAGTTCATTGTCGTTACAGGTAAGTTTCCATAACACATATAAAGAAGATACTTGTAGCAGCAGAAAAATAGTTCTACAGAAGGATGCTGAGAATACCATTAACTCTACATGCTAGCAACGAGGAGGTTTTAGAGATAATGGAAATAGTTACACGTAACATCAGAAAGGTACAGTTGAACTTTCTAAAGCACATAATGAGGAAAGACAGCTTAGAAAATTTGATACTCACAGGACAGATTGACATAATATACCTAGCATGCTAGATTAAATGGATAGCTGAAAAATGTTTAGGAGACAAAATTTATTAAGAGTTACAAAGTCCTGAAGGGAGGCTGAAAATAAAAGCAGAATAATAGAAGCTGAGAAAAAATATTACCGAAGAAACTTGTATATATTTTTATGCTTTTGTTTCCAACAAAATCAAAGAACAGATCAGTAGTCAATTGACGAGAGGCATTTTTCTAATGTTCTATACTTTACATCAAAGCTGAGAAGATTTTTTTCTACCGAAGAGATCCTATTGTCAAAATCAAGGAGAAGAGGTAAAAAAAAAAACCAAATAAAACCTTGGCAACACTCTCAAAGCATTTTTATAGTTGATAACATCTCCATGGCGAATTCTACTCCAATATATAGAGAGCCGACTGCAAACCCTCCAAAACCTTAATCGTGGCAAACTACAGTAATACAACACATGAAAAAAACTACACAATTCCCCAGAAGTGTGAGTCCCATTTTTCTGTTTATTTCTTGACTCTTTGAAAAAGTACACAGGCTTGTCTGAAAATTCATAATTTTCTCTTCATGCTTCGGTTTCGTCAAAAAGACTACTAGTATATAATAAATATCATCAATCTTATTGATAATATTGTTATCATTTTGTTGCTTTTTTATTCCTCAAATTTTAACCGGCCTATTAAATACGCACACGCACACGCACACACACACACACACACACGTGTGTGTGTGTGTGTGTGTGTGTGTGTGCGTGATAATAAAAAAAAAAGTTAATGGTCAGACTTGAATTACACCAGAAAACAGTAGTATTAAAGAAGTGCTTAATACACATATAACAAGATAAGAATTTAACGTGTAGGTCTTTTTAAGTATCGAAAATTAGGAGATCATCCGATTCTGCTACCTTGGTTTCAACTTTTCGGTATCTTCAGGCGATTTCAGTCAATTGATTTCTTGACACTTTATTTTTTCAAAATAAAAAAATATGAAATCTATATTTTTAAAAAGTAAATAAATGAATAAGCGCACAATGTTAAAAGTAGTAGAAGGTGAGGAGGAGGGGAAGGAGGAGGAGAGATCAAATGTATTGGAAATGTATGGGGGATTAAATGAAATATACATACTTTCTTTTCATCCCACTTCATATGAACTTTAAAAAACTTTTTAGTATGTATACAATGGACAATTTCCGATCTGATTCAAAGTTTTTTTTTGTTTGGTTTGGAAATGTTATTATAGCTAATTTTTCTTATTGACAAAGTTTGCAGATGTTGCTATCATTGTTGTAAAGATTTGCTTGTTTTTTTAAATTTTTCCATTTTACAATCGGATCTTTTTATTTTTCCTTTAATTTCCATACATAGTTGGCTAGTTTAGTAGTTAAGTCTTTTTAGCTTAAAAAAATGACTCATGATTGTACCACCTCTTAAAGTTAACCTCAGTAAACCCTGTGTATATTTTTCTGGCTATTTGTTTCTATTACTTCTGCTTTGTAAATTATTGCTACATGTTTGCAAACTCCATCTAATGGACATCTATTTTTATTTCTACAATTGCATATTTCACTGTTAACGATGTTATGTTGCACGTGAGTTGTCTAAAGAAAATTCCATAAATTTCAAAACTAACGTGTGGTGTTTAAATTATTAGTACAGCTGTAGTTTAATTTAACTGTGTTTTTATTATATATTTTATGTAATTCGGAATTTTGGTGGAAGTGTTTAAGTAATTTAAAAAGTATTTTCCGTGTTTTACATGTGACATCTAATTTAAAAGCGTTTAAACCAAATAATATTTTTTCTTTTCCCCGAATTGTTCTTCATTTGTTGTTTTATTTGAGATTTAAATTCCAGTTCGGTTTTATGCCGCTCTTCTTTTAAAGTCTTTCATATTCTTTCTTTTTATCTCCTTTTACTAGAGAAATTTCTAGATAACCTGGACTCTATTCCTTTGGGGATTTGCTTTATTATACGCGCAGTTTGGTTGGATCTAATATTCACGTATTTTAATTTTGTGTTGGGTTTCACATAGAGAGAGACACTGCCAGTTTGTAGATTTAATTCTACCTCCAAATATTTGATGATTTTCTTATTCATATCGACTTCTATTTTAAAGTCGAGACTTTTAGAGAATCTGAGAAGCGCTTTTCTTATATTGTCATTTGTTCTTCTGTTGTCTGGCACCGTCATCAGCCCATCATCCCTATACAGGCTGTAGTTGTTTACATGTGCAATTTTGTTGATAAAATATGTAGGCCTATTAATTCTGAAAACTCAGCATCATCAAACGAACCTTGTGGTACATCGAAGTTGGCCTTTTTTATTGTTTAATTCAAGCTTCTTCATTGTGGAATAAAATTGATTTACGGCAATGTAAAATTATGTCCATTTATTCAGGTGTTATATTTACGAAGCCTTTGGCGAAGTACAAAGCCTCAAGCAGACTTTTATAACTTTAAAAAGAGGTGGTGCAATCATAAGTTGTCTTTCAAACTAGAAAGACTTAGAAATTGTACTAAACTAGGCAACGATGTATGGAACTTAAAGGATAAAATAAAAATATCCGATTGTAAACTGGACATTTAAAAAAAAGCAAAACCTTACAACAATCATAGCAAGATATGCAACCATTTCCAGTAAGAAAAATTAGCTATAATAACATTTCTAGACCAAAAAACCTTTTAAATCAGAGATTGGAAATTATGACCCATTGTATACATAGTAAAAAGTTCCTTTTAAGTTCATATGAAGTGGAAGGAAAATAATGTATGTATATATTATTTAATCCCCCGCCAATACATTTCCAAAACACACACACTATTTATATATCCATCTATCTATCTATCTATCTATCTATCTATCTATATATATATATATATATATATATATATATATATATATATATATATAGTGATGACAAATATATTTTTCGTATATTTTCTATGTTATTCTTTGTATTCTTAGTAAGTCACAATAAATCAAACATTTTTCAGCAGCGTTTAATATTGTATATCTTTTGTGGACTGAGTTAAATTTCAAATTTAGTCAACATCAAATAGAGATTACGTGAATATTTACTAACAATATATATATATATATATATATATATATATATATATATATATATATATATATATATATATATATATATATCCGGCACCAACCTTCATCTGAAGCGCCTTACATTGAACCTCACATTACCGTCAACGGTGTGAGACTAGCAGCTACAGACAAGATTATCTAGCTTGGTAGCACTCTGTCATGCTCCGCCAACATCGATGATGAGGTGGCCTACGGAATCACAAGAGCCAGGGCGGCCTTCGGCCGACCGAAGGATAAAATCTGGGACCTAGGGCTGAGCTCAATGTGTACGAAGCAATAGTCCTATCATGTCTGCTCTATGCGTGCGAGACGTGAACAGTCTACAGCCGGCATGCTAAACAGCTCGATGCCTTCCATATTAGAAGCTTCAGGACCCTGCTCCGTGTCAAGTGGCAGGAGTCACAGACACTGATGTGCTCCAGCGTGCTGGGATGAAGCGCATCCATGCAATCCTACTGCGCTATCAGCTCCGGTGTGCTGGCCACGTCCGCCGCATAAGCGACTATCGACTCCCAAAGAGATTGATCTATGGCGAGCTATCCACAGGCAAGCGATCACTCGGCAGACCAAATAAACCTTACAAAGACACGCTGAAGGAGTCTCTCAAGCATTGTGGCATCCAAAATTCCACCTGGGAAGAGTCTGCTAGGGACCGTGCCCTCTGGCGCTTGTAAGGTCAGGAGTGTCTGATTTTGAAGAGAAAAGAATCAGGGACAAACAACAGAAAAGACAGAAAAGGAAAGATCAAAAGGGGTCCGCCTCCCAGCCTACTTCAGCCCTAAGAATCCCATTTCACAACTGTAACAGATTTTTCAGGGCAACAATCGGACTCATTAGTCATCTGCGCCCCCCCCCTCCCAGTGATTTGTAGTGAAGGTCATCTCCGCATGCGGAGGACGAACGAAGATATATATATAATTTGTCTTTACTTTCAGAATTATTTCTGGGAAATTTAACTATATTGTCGACATGGAAAACAAAAACAAAACACTTAGTAAAAAGGAAGTTACCAATACGAATTCCCAGAAAGAGGCTTACGCAGAAGCGTCTCTTTTTTTAAATTTTGGATTTGATGTAACTTTGGCTACAAAATATTTCGCTTTCATTTCTTGCCTTGATAAAGTCGAAAAATGAAACGCGTCAGCAATAACTAATTTTTTTTTCCAGTTGTCATTTTTTAACAAATTTGTCTTTATTTTCAGAATTATTTCTGGGAAATTTAACTATATATAAATTAAAATAAAATAGGCAAGTATTGAAAGTTTTTTTCCATTAGATACTATTTCTTATTTCTTATTACTTAAGATTATTTTTAGTGAAGACACGTCTTTGAATCGGTATCCGTTTATGTGTTTTGTTTTTTCTTAAACAGTAAAATTACTAACAACTGGTCTAGATTGAGAAACCCGCTAAAGAAAAATTTTACTGCTGGCAGGATCGAACCTGTTTTCCGTTTTTCCGTTAAGTAAACCGCTTATTAACTTACCGTGTTCCTTAACCTGTTCGGTCATGAAGACCAGTATGACAGGTCGAAGTCGAATTACCTATGTAAGGATGGTTATTTTTTTTCATGTTTCTCTTTCTTTTCATATATATATATATATATATATATATATATATATATATATATATATATATATATATATATATATATATATATATATATATATATATATATATATATATATATATATATATGCAGGTGTGCAGAAAAATAGGAAATAACACGTTAGGTAGATAATCTGGTGTTCCTTAGTATTTTGCTTTTATTTTCAAAAAGACAGTGCTCCATACAGAAGTAGAGCTTATATTATAATATTTTTTGTTTTTAAAATTTTTATTTTTAAAAACAAAAAATATAATAATATATTATATATATATATATATATATATATATATATATATATATATATATATATATATATATATATATATATAATTCAATCGAAAAACATGAGTGACATGAAATTTAACCATGACTTCGTTTCACGCTATGAAGCAATCCATTGGCGTTTTAAGAAGCTTCAGCCGCCAGAGAAAAAGTAAAAGAAAAAAGGCCTATTTGGCCTTGTGTATTTTTATTTTTCATTTAGTGTTTTTCAAAGTTTCCTATATATTCTATATAAATCATAAGTATAAAAAGAAGATCGAATTTAAAAATTTAAATGCAGTATATTTTTCAAAAATATAAAAAAAAGTGTTGTATTTAAAAATAAATGCCAATAATTACTCTATTCGATATATCTATTTAATATATGATGAAAAACACCTGAGTTTGCATAATAAAATCGAACAGCAACAAATACTTTACTGAAGATGTTTCGAAGAGAAAGCAGAAGTCTTATGATATATTTATCACATTAATATAAGTATATACGGAAAGTACTTGTTAAATGTTTGTTAATATCCTGTGTATTAGAAAAAAATGATTCACAAGATAAAATCTAATTTATTGTGTATTCAGTCATCTTCAGGCATGGAAATTATTTTGTTTTTGGTAACATTCAGGTAGCATCCGAGACGAAAACATATATATATTTGAGTTCACCCCAAGCAAAGCAGTACAGCCACTGAGACACAAGGGGTTACTTGATATGGAAGAGTTAGAAACAGGAACATTGCTAAGGAGCAAGAACTAAAGAAGAGAAATCAGGAGGAGAATAGATGGCGATTACAATTACATTTAAATTCTTACACATTAAAGTTGACTGGAAAACATGGATCCGGGAGGGAAAACAAGAAATGCGAAAAATGAAACTGTTAACATAGAACTTACGGTTACATCTTGTCAACTCAACTATGTATGTATGTTGCGGTTAAGCCGGCTCCTTCCAAGGAATTCACCGCGTCCGGAACGAAGGCCGACCAAGCACGGCGATCCGTCGCCAATGCTGAAACGAGCGACAGCCATTCCCGATTACAACGGCGGTGAATTCTTGAAACGGAGTAACAAGGGAGTTTGAACTTCACACGCGGTCTCCACACCTCACGTGCAAGTGGAGGGAGGAATATGCTCTTACTTGCCGCAGAATTTCCACAGACGCAGAGGCAGGCTTAACCAAGAGGCTGCCGGATGCCGGTACAGACGCCGAATGGTTTTGAATTCAGAGTTGACCTTCTCCTAGACCAGTTGCCATCCAAGGCTATAGAACCCAGTCTGTCCTGCTATTTACCCATAGTTGGAGGGAGAAGATTCACACCTTTCCCAAGCACGTAAGTGAATGTAACGGATTCGACTGGGATTCGAACTCGGCTCTACGATTCCTCAATCCGAGCCGTTATCCATTACTCCACCGTCCCTCCTCAACTCAGCTGTAAATTGGTGAGACCTCGTCACAAGTCTAGTACTGCGTTTAAATTCAATGAGCCTGAACCATGAAAGTGTTTATAGAAAAAAATTACCTGAACGTTTTTTTATCCAGGTTTCCTTTTCTGCAAAACTTTGTCTCTGAATTTTACTTTTCCTTTTTTCATCATATATTTCGAAGTTCATATGGCCAGAATACTTACAAGCTGAAAGGACCTGTTATCAACAAGTTCATCCAATTTTTTCCATGTCAAAATCAATCTATCGGATTAGAAGCCCGGGAAGAAAAGCGCCATCATTATCCACTTCCGCTGAAACATTGATACCAGAACTGTTTCAACATCTCTGAACGAATGAAGAAAAATATTAGTTTCAAATTTTGTCGTTGCCATTCAGCTTATAATTACGACCCCTTTCATCAGCTTGTAATGGATTGGTGAACTTAGATGGATTGCAGTTTTCGTACCACAAGTCTTTCGTATCAGCGTCGAAGTTATTTACACGTTCTCAAAATATATTGAAAGCGGCTTTGATAAGAGTTCCTGCGGTGAAGGTTAAGGAGAGTTGCGGAGAAATCAGGTAGCCTGTCAATGTCGACAGATCGCCAGCACAGAAATCAAATTAAAATTAAAATGAAACAAATATAAAAGTAAGGCATCTCCTAAATCGTTTTTGGTCGATTAAGATTGGTCTTCTTTCTAAGAGACGATACATCAAACCAATTCGAGTGTGGAACGGAAGGCGTGTGGAGTTGGGCATACATCTATATTTATACATATGTATAGATTTAGTATGATGGATATAATGAGATTGATTGATCAATTATTGATAGCTTTGAAATTACATATAAAGACATTGACATAGATAGATAGATAGATAGATAGATAGATAGATAGATAGATAGATATGAATCGAAACAGATAGATACATACATACATATACAGATATGAACTGAAAGAGAGAAAGTCATTAATT
>OZ038492.1:58443804-58513804 GCA_964036315.1 Acanthosepion esculentum | reverse complement strand
CCGAAGCCCCAGGGATCCTTTCCCCAGGCAGTTCCTCTCTTTCCTGAGGGGGGCTGGTTTTATTGCCCGGCACCTGAGGCGTCCCCAAAAGGGGAAGTGACGAGACGGCTTGGGGAAATTTTTCAACATTATTGCCGTTAAACCCACTGTAAACCGCGAGATTCAGTACGCGACGTGGACATGCTGAAAATACCCTTTGCAGACAAGGTAGGTATTTCCACGTTAAAATACCTTCTTAATACGACATCAAGACATTTTTTTTTATTGCTCAGTTATGTTCGTTGATATTTCTCTGTACCATTTAGAGGGTGCGATAGGTAAATTGTCGACATTTCCTATTTTTAATTCCGCGCATGCGCGTTGTTTTTTTATTTTGTCGACTGCACAGAATAATAGGGTCAGTTGAACAGCGTCTATGAGAAAAAGAGCACCATGTCGCAATTTACTCCGTTAGCAATTTGGAAACGGCATACTGTACTGCTCCAATACGAACATATCAGTGTGTTTGGGTGTTATTCTAAGGACATTGCAGAGTATTTGGAAACAGTTGTATGAGTCTAATGATCGTTACGAAGGTGTTTGAAGTGATCACTTTTGATGGTGACGTTACGTCTTCCCACAGGGCATCAGATTCAACACGTACGCCTACATCAAATGCCTTGAGGAGGTAGTGCTACCCTAGGTAAAGACGGTGGTTCCTGAAAGACCCTATGTCTGGCAAGAAGTCTCTGAAAAATACCACCAGCAGGAAAACTCAGTCATGGCTGTCAAACAATTTCTGCGACCACATCACCCTTTACATCTGGCCACATCTTCCCAGACTGTAACCTCCATGATTATTATGGGTGAAGCGCAGCTGAACAAGAGACCAACAAAACTACTTGTAACACCCAAGATGAACTGAAAGCAAGGATTATGGCAGCATTCACCAACTTAAACAAGGAGACCGTCCACAAGAGATGCAGGATATTCCAAGGTCGTCTGGAGGTCTTGGTTGAAACGAAAGGTAATTTTATTGAATAAATCTACACTTTAGTATTTCAAGATATTTTTGTGTAATTTTGCTAAAAATATCTGTTAAAATGATATGTCTGGTTTATTTTCATTTTTGCTAAATCTAGACGACAATTTATTCATTGCACCCTGTAGATTTCTCGTCGTCCTAGATGCGTCTTACCCGTTATCTGTTATCTCTTCCGCCGTGTTTTACGACACACCTTTTCAAGCCCAATTTTAATACTTGTAATTAAAATGCTAATTTTAGGCTTGTTCTTTTTTTTCCTTTTTGCTCACCCTTTTCAAAAGAAATCGCCTAACCACCTTGTCATTATATCTTTCTTACCGTCTTCCGCCTTGAATTTAGTCAAGCACAACGTACCGTTTCTTCTGTCAATCTCACGGTACAAATATTCTCGGACTTTGCTCAATCGCCGAACATAAATAACATGATAGCGGTTGCAGCAAATGCGAAGCGTAGAGCTGTCAATTTTCAAAAGAGCACTTTGCGCCGGATGCGTCTCCTTGAGCAGGAGTTATCGACCCTTATTGTGTGCAATAGCCACCAGGTTGCAAGGAGGGGCCTCGCCTGATGCTTTCATCTATTGTGTAGAAAGGAAATTAAAACGAACAAAGCTAGCCGTAAAGATTAGAAAAGATTAGAAAGACAAGTCTTTTGAGAAGGAGGATAGGAGTGAAACACGTCTTGTGTGAAAAGAAATAAGCAACGAGAAGAAGAATAGTATGGGGGTGAGGAGGGAGACGACGATGTACGGTGATTAGGAATTGGAGGAAGAAAGAAAAATAGAGAAGTCTAGACGAAGAGGAGGGCGAGAAAAGAGAGAGGAAAAAAACACAATGAGACGCGGAGAAGGAGAAGACGAAGGTGGGGTGTTGAGAGGAAAGAGAAGAGAATAGAAGAAGAAAGGGGGAAAAGAGGAGTATGAATTAGGAGAACTGGAAGGGGAGATGAGAAAAAAGTGAGGAAGGATGTGGAGATAGAGAAAGGTAATGAGAAGGGGAGGTGAATAGGGAGAAGTGTGAGGTGAGGAGAAAGAGAAGTTGGGTGGGGGCAATAATAGCTTGTGGGAGAGGAACAAATAGTAAAGAAAGAGAACACGGGAGAGGGAAAAGGGAGCAGAATGGAAGGAGAAAGAAACGATGAGGCCTGTAATAGGAAAGGTGATTGAAGAGGAGGAGAAAAAGAAGAAAAAGAAAAGGGATGGGTGGGGAAGAAAAGGGAGGCTGGGAATAGAGGCAAGAGGGTTGGAAAGGTGGTACCATGAGAGGATGTGGAGAAGGTTTCAGAATGAAATAAAGTGATGAGAAGAATAAGAAGGCGATAATGAGGAAGAAGAGAGAGAGAGCAAGATGGGAGGGGGAGACGATTAATAGGTGAAAAAGGTTGAGTAAAAAGCGATGATGATACAAGGGGAGGGATGCGATGATGATAAGAGATAAGAAGAAAGAGGCGAATCGTGGGATATTATATTGATAAGGATAAAGAGACAAGGCGAAGGATTTGAAGACAATGGTGAAAATGGTTCGGGAAGATGGATGTGGCGGCGAAAAGCAACAGCAAGGGATGGGGAGAAATAAGCGTTGATCTAGATAAGGGTGATAAGATAATGATGCGACCGTGATGGCGATTGTGCTACTTAGAGCAATAATGTTGGCGTTGATAAAGAATCGAGATTGCGGCAGTTAAGGAAAGAAGCTATAAAGGATTAAAAATAGTTGCAATATTTGAAAGCCTGGCGCTCCAAAATTTCGAACTAGCTTTGTCGCATCAGCCGTTCCCAATTAGCTAAACCTATTTTCAGAATAGGCGGAAACTGGGAAATTTTGTTAGAAATAAACAAAAGAGCGCTGAACTGCGGCGTAATATCCATTATTCTATATGCCAGTGAATGTTGAACAATTATTTACAGATAAAGAGGAGACTTGAGGCAACAGACATGTGGTTCTACTGGAAGATAATGAGAATATAATGGATGGAACTTATGAGAAATGAGAAAGTTTTAATAAAGTCTTGGTTATTATTTTATTGTTCTCGTTCTTTAATAATGTTTCTCTTTTTCTCTTATTTTTCACACTCAGTATCTTAGTGGCTTTATTGCCTTCCATGGGTGATATAATTAAAAAATAAAATAGAAAATAGAAAAAGTACGATTGTATTTCTATTCAAAAAGAAACGATTAAATTTTTAGGATGCAAAATAAGGAAAGATGACTTTGAAAGTTTGATACACACAATATATATCGAAGCTAGGAAGAGCAATGGGGAACAGTGAAATCCCTATCTAACTAGCTTATATACATGTATGTCGGGACATTGGCTGAGAGGAATAGTAAAGGAAAAACATCACTTGGAGCTATGAAGGATAGGAAGATGTGGAGAGATATGATCACCAAGGTTCTGAAAGTAGACAGTTCAAAAGAAGAAGAAAACCAGTAGCCCGCAAGTAGCGAAATTCAAAATATATTAGCTTTAGGCTTTCAAATATCGCACTGGCAACCCAGGAAGGGAAAGATGTAGAAAGCAACTATCAAGAACAACAGAAATAAGAAGACGATGACGAGAGAAGGGGTTGAAGAGAAAGAGAAATTGAGAAGAACATGGAATGAACAGAAGAAAGAGGTGAGGGCGTGAAGTAAAGATTAGGATAGTCCCACTTTTTCAACTTTTATCCATGGAGTTGCCGTAGCCCAACATATTTGGAATCAGGCCGACTCAGTGAGCAAATTAAAAACATTCCGGGTCGGACCCGCAATCCTGAAATTTTTTTTCCCAAGTTTTCATTACTGCAATTGTTTTCGGATTCCGCCATCTTGGCTCCTGCTGATAAAAATAATTAAAGGGACACAACTCTCTAACTTTCAATCGTTCATGTTCAAATAAACAAATTACTGTTCTCAAATTACAGTGTTTCAAAATAAAATTATTCGTGTTTTCATCTTTACCCCTAGGGACCGTAGCCCAGCATATCATACCATTTGGGAATCAGGCCACCTCCATGAGCAAAGTAAAAACATTCTGGGCCTGAACAGAACCCAGATTTCTGAAATTTCGGATTCCCAAGATTTGATTACTGCAATTGTTTTCGGCGACTTTTTACGCGATTTTTTGCGACGAAATTTTTGTGCGATAACAATTTTTCTAACTTGGAAATACATTTAGGAATAATCGAAATTAAATGCGAAATCCTGTGAGAGTCACCCATGAAATAAAAATACTTGTTTGTACGGAAAGTAAGGACCTACTTACATCAAATTGTCATTAAATTAAGTAGCTACAGAAGAATTATCGTTGAACTTTTAAAAGGTAATCTTAAATATTAATGCAGTACTTAAATGCCGCGATCGATTTTGAGTTCTTCTGTAGTTTATTGTTGCCTATCGCTTCTACTCCTCTCTACCTATTGTGATGAAAACCCAATCAAGAACCCTCCATAGTAATTAGCTTAAATCCCGCCCGATAACGCGGCTTTTAAGCTAGTATATATATATATATATATATATATATATATATATATATATATATATATATATATATATATAGATGATAGAAATTGTTAGGAGGATTTTATGATTATAATTAAGTAATTCATTGAGTCTGAAAGAAACCTCAACAGAATGCAGAAAGCACTGGACGGCCGTTTCGTCCTATATTTGGGACTCATCAGCAGTGCGCATCCACTACAGAAAATTGAAACCCGGACAGTTAGGTTATCAAGCAAACGTCATACCAACTGTTCAACGGGCCTCGGTGACTAAGAGATAGCAAATCAGACTCAATATAGCGCTGCTCGCTCACATATTCCGTGGTGGAACTCAACTGAAGTTCTCTGTGCCCCCGGGAGCCACGACTACTATCACCAAGCCGCCCAAACTGAAGCATTAGAAGCCGGATCAAGCAATGACATACACATGATAGAAATTGTTAGGAGGATTTGATAATTATAATTAAGTAAATCATTGAGTCTGAAAGAAACCTCAACAGAATGCAGAAATCACTGGACGGCTGTTTCGTCCTATATTTGGGGGCACAGTGCTATGGTTACAGAGAACTTCAGTTGAGTTCCACCACGGATTATGTGAGCGAGCGGCGCTATATTGAGTCTGATTTGCTACCTCTTCGTCACCGAGGTCCGTTGAACAGTTGGTATGACGTTTGCTTGATAACCTAACTGTCCCGGTTTCAATTCTCGGTAGTGGATGCGCACTGCTGATGAGTCCCAAATATAGGACGAAACGGCCGTCCAGTACTTTCTGCATTCTGTTGAGGTTTCTTTCAGACTCAATGAATTATTTAATTATATATATATATATATATCATTATCATGTTGAGAGCTATAAAAGAGTTTCATCAGCCTACACGGTAAGGTGTCTTCAGAAGTTGAAATCAGTTACATAGATGTGAAATGTAATTTCAGATCTCGCCCGAAGCTACGTTTTGTCTCAAAGTCTTGCAGGTTAATTCAACGGTAGAAGGATAATTCGACTAAAAATTTGTAATAAAAAAATCAAGAAGAAAATCAAAACTTGCCACGAACTCAAAGCAAGAATAGCCAAAACAAAGAGATTCATGCAACAATATAGAAATTGCAGATTATTAGAGTAGTTCACCAGGGTGTGTATAACTTTGTTTTTGTTTGTTTGTTTTTGTTTTTGTTTTTTTGTTTTGTTTTTTTGTTGTTGTTTTGTTTTGTTTGTTTGGGGGGGGGGGTAAGTTTTTTGTAAAACTCACTGAAATTACATAGAAAGCTATCCTGAGTGAACAAATTCTAGACAGGAGTAATGAATTATACTTAAATAGGCAAAGTTTAACCTATATACCACCCCCACAAAAAACAAAATTAAAAAAAGCGGTGAATCAAAAAGACAGTTTCTTTTTTGATACCGCTATTACTGTACAATTACTGTTACAATGTTTATTGTTTAAAAACCAAACTATATATAGAATTTTGATATAACAAAAGTTTAAACTATTTACTTGTTAGATTGTTTATTTACTTTTCTCTTCTCACCGACAGTGTCCAACTGACCCTACTATACTGTGCAGTTGACAAAATCAAAAACAAAATGCCCTAAAATTAAAAATATGTAATTACGACAATTTACCCAGCCTGTATAATGAAATAAAATCTAATTGTATTTTATTTTTGGTAGAATAAAATTGATGAACATGAACAGAAACTATTTATGCCTCAACCTAATAACTATCATCTCTGTTGAGATATTTAATGACAGATTTTATATGGAACACACATGTGTATCGAACCCACTACCCGATAGTAATGGCCAACTAGCATAGCTTCGCTAGCCATAATCTCGCACCGGGGCGCCTATGATGATTTTACAAGTATACTGATTACGAGAGTATGAAGACTATTGTTACTTCATCTAAGGTGCGATGATATTGTTTACAAAATCTAGAATTCAAACCAAGCCTTTGATTCCATTTTCTTTTACACACACACACACACACACACACACTCTCTCTCTCTCTCTCTCTCTCTCTCTCTCTCTCTCTCTCTCTCTCTCTCTCTCTCTCTCTCTCTCTCTCTCTCTCTCTCTCTCTCTCTCTCTCTCTCTCTCTCTCTCTCTCTCTCTCTCTCTCTCTCTCTCTCTCTCTCCTAATTACACACGCTCTCTTTCTGGTTCCCTTTTTCTTTCACTCCATTTCTCTCTTCATCTCTCCAATTCTTTCTTACTCTCTTTTTCTCTTTCTATTTTTCTCTTCTTTCTATTTCAATCCCTTTCCTCACCTCTTTTTATTCTTTCTCTTTTTCTTTCAATACCATTCTCTCTTCATCTCCCTATTTTTTCTATTTCTTCTCTCTTTCCCTCATATATTTTTCTTTTTTGTGTCTTCTTTCTCTTTGTCTCTCTCCTTTCCCAACTTTCTTTCTCTTTCACTATCCTTGTTGCACATTTCATTCGCTTTCTTTCTTCACAAGATTATCTTTTTTTCTCCCTCGCTTTTATAGTTTCCTCCTCTTTATCTCATTCTGTTTTGTCTTTATTTATCTCTGTTGCTTCCCTCTTTTTGTATTGTTCAGCTTTTCCTTCCCTTACTCTCTCTTTTACTCTTGCTGTTTTTCACTTTTGTCATTGTTCTCCTTTTCTTTTTCTTCTTTTTCTTCTTCTTCCTCTTCTCTCTCTCTCTCTCTCTCTCTCTCTCGCACTCTCGCTACATTGCTTTTTCACTTCTATCCTTTAAATCCCTCCCGTTCTTTCTGTGAGTCAGGTACCTAGATGGGTGACCGCTTGAGGATACCAGCTACTGTATGTTTGGATGTGCGGGTAGTATAATAGATAGTGGCTCAGAGAGCCGAGTTCCAATTGCAGAGATGTCATTATCCAATCTAATCTAAACACCCTATGATCTATGAGATTTCATTATCCACTCTAATCCAAATACTTTATGATCTATGACATTTCATTGTCCAAATTTAATCTCAACACCTTATGATCTGTGAGATTTCATTATCCAAATCTAATCTCAATACCTCGTGCTCAATGACATTTCATTATCCAATCTAATCCAAATACCCTATGTTCTATGAGATTTCATTATCCAAATCTAAACACTTTACGATCTATAAAATTTCATTATCAAATCTAATCTCTATAGCCTATGATCTATGAGTTCGCTGGGCTGCTATGCCAAGCAATTGCTCTTGAGATCATTTCTCAGGGCAATGGGAATCAATTAGCAGCACCTACTTACTCTACAACTAACATCCAACAGATTGTATTAGATTATGTGGTACCAGCAGTAACTAGTCTTCTCCACAGTTTAAAATCTGAATAGTTCTTCTGAATATTCCTAGACTACGATCCAAGGCTAAAATGCCAAGTCTACCCTACTATTTAACCAATATCTAGTGTGGGAGGGGAGATGGATTCATGTCTTTCCCAAGTATGGAAGTGGACATAACTGACTCGGTCAGAATTTGAACTCGTTTCGCTAATTCGTCTTACGCGCCATCAACCGTTGTGCTACCCGCGTATTATTATCTACTTTTGGTAGCATTTAAAAAAGGGAGATAACTTCTAAGCTCAACTGGGAACTAGGCCTCCTTGGCAGAATGACTTCATTCTCCAACTATTTATTTCTTATTTTCTTTCTCTTCTCTTCTCTCTCTCTCTCTCTCTCTATCTCTCTCTCTCTCTCTCATTTACTTTTATTTCTCACCCGTTTTTATCTAAGACATCAGCTTCTCACATACATGCATAAGCACACACTCACTTTTGCTCTTTTTATTTTTCTCTTCGTCTCTCTCTTTTCACCATATACGTGCACTATATATCTGTTGCTTTATTTCACTCGCTCTCTCTTCTTCACATACAGATACTCTCTCTCTTTCTCTCTCTCTCTCTCTCTCACTTGTACTTTTTGTTTTTTTCGTTCCAAATTTTGATAAAACTGAGCTCTTTTATTGTGCTTTGTTTCTGTTGTTGTTATAATATTTCGCTCCGTCCAATTTTCTGCCTTCGTCACCATAAATCCGTAAAAAGAAAGAAAACAAATGAGTTTGTTCCCAAGATGGCGGCAGAAAAAAATGGTGTCAAGAAATAAACTTAATTTTCTGAGCAAAATGTAAACCGTTGATGAGACTTCTTTAATTTATCTTTCGTACTTGTTCTTCCCTTTCTCTTTCTCACCACTTCTTTTTTTCTTTTCTTTTTTCTTTGTCTTATTTCTATTTTTCTTTTCCTCACGTTCTCGTCTTTATCGTTGCCGTTTTTTTTTCTCTCACTTATTTTTTTTATTCTACTTTCTTTTTTTTCACTTTCTCTTTGACATGTTCTCTTTATTTGCATTTCAATTCTTTTTTCACTTTTTCACCTTTTTTCTTCTCTTCTGATATTTTCTATCCTCCTTTTCTCTCCTATTATTTAGCATTTTCTATCTCCTTTTATTGCCTTTTTTGCTTTCTTCCCGTTTTAATTCTTCCGTCTTATTCTGCTCTTTTTCTTTTCCTTTCTTGAATTCACTCTCTACTGTCGCCCTGTGTTTTTCATTGATCCACTCTTTCTATGTTCTCTCTGACATAAAAAGAAAAAAAATTGTTTGGATTTCTTTTTTACTTCTACTTACTGGCTTTGTTCTTCTTGCTTTCTTCTCCCTTCTCATCTTTTTCCTCCTCCTCCTTCTTCTTACTTATCCGCCTTCCATCTACTTTTATGCTTAAACCAGATCGACATGGAGGCTTGTTCTGTTGTTTTAATTATTTCTTTTATGGCTTTCTTTTTTGAAGCTCCGTTTCCAACTTTTACTCTGGCATCTCTCTTTTAATTCCTGGTATTCGTCGAGTTTCCCCTCATGTGCCTGCCAAATATTCGCTTCCCAAGGGATGTTTAATTTGTATATAATTAACATATTTTCTTTATTTGAAAAAATGATAATGTCACATCTCAGCGATGTTTGCCAGTCGTTTGATTTTGTTAGATAGTTGGATCTAGTTCCCTGTGTGGGTCTTTTTTTGATCCAGCTTCGACAAATTTTATCATTTTCTGGTCGGGGTTTGGTATTGCGTATTGCTAAGTCAAACACGTTTGCGATTATACGTAATACTTTGTCGTAGCGCCACCTGTATCTACCTTCCCCTAGTGCTATCGGGCAATTTTTCAGAATGTGTTTTAATGTACCTATTCCATTGTACAGGTGACAAATTGAGCCTTTTTTCTTGCCCCATTCATACAAGTTCATACACTGATTTGATAGTAAATTGGATTCGGTTGTAGTTCCTCCCCCATATGTCCATCCATGGTACGTTTTTCTGCGGCATTTCCTCCCATTTTGTACACGCACCCAGTTGGCTCATTCCAACTAGTTTGCTTAAGCGTGTCTCTTTTCTAGCCACCCGTATTTCTTCTTAGATTAACTATCTTTTTTCCTTCTCAGACATGTTGCTGTACCGTTTACTAGGGAAGTATCCAAGTCCAGCGCGTCCTTCGGCTACAGTTCCTCAGATAGTCCGGTATTTAATCCTTTCCTCTGAAGATCTTTTTTTGCTCACCATTTTCCCCTCTGCGACCTCTATGTCGGCTAAAGCTATTTTCGAGTCCTTTGACGTTTTGTATTGGAATAATTCTCTTGTGTGCTCGATTTTGAATTCTTCTTCCAAACTTTTTAATGGAAGTTGCACAGGGTAAGTTTTACCATATAAACCTAGACTGGTCAGCCATTTTGGCACTTCCATCCAATGTCTGAAATAACGGTTTATTTTTCTTTCCATCTTAGTAATTATCATGTAGGAACTTCAAAGATTAACAATGGCCACAATATCCTTGACAAAATTGTATGTTGATAGATACAGCTTTTGAAGCGGTCTGGTAACAATGACTTGTTGGTTTTTGCTAGCCATGTGTCCAAGTCCTTTTCCGCCTTTTTATTGCTTCGCTATCTCTCAAGTTTTGCTCGATTATTTTTAATCGGTTTACCACTCAACATTGGAATAGACACTTGGTTTATTTCGATTCTGTTTCTGTTCTCAACCTTGCCTTTTACAATAGTTACCGATCTTCATTTTTCAGGCTTGAATTTCATCCTTGCCCAGCAGGTTTGTTTTTTGCAGCCCCCTCAATAGCCATCTGCCGCCTGTAACTGTTAATATTTAACAGCCCCCCACCCCCAAGGGATGTATGTGGCACAAGGCCAAATTTACCGTGAGTTCTCCGATCCCGTAGGCTCGGCCAAAAATATTCCCTTAGAATCCCCATAAACGGATTCAGGGTCTGTCTACCTCCCCGGACGAAACTTTGCCCTTCGGCAAAGCTTCGTCCGGGTTCCTCTCTGCCAAAGGCAGAGAGTTCGACAGTTGAACAGGCTATAGCACTGTTACTGTTGTCACAATATGATCGTCCATATATGTTCTTATGGGGGTGCTGTCGGGTTTCAATTAAAGATTATGGGCCTCTGCATTCTTTTTTGGCTGTTTTTCTATTAGATTCATGGCAAGATTGAATAGTATGTTAGAAATAGTGCAGCCTGTTATTATACCTTTTTCTATAATGTGCCAATCTGAATTCGAGTTATTTGTCTTGACTCTTAGTTTAAATTCTGTATAATAGTCCATGGTTAGAACTAAGTAATGTTAGCTGGGATGCGGCGTCTGTGTAGTGCTCAGCCAGTCAGTTATGTGCCATACGTGATACACGCTTAGGCGATCATGTATCTTTCGATACATGATTGACGAGGCATGTTTTTCCCCGCATTAGGTTGCCATTTCTTTCTGCGGTAGAATCCGGTCTGTCCTGCTATTTAACCGTAGCTGGAGGGGAAAATAAGAGGATTCATACCTTTTCCAAGGGTATTAGAACGTAAGTAAATGTAATGGATTCGACTGGAATTCGAACTCGGCTCTCCGATTCCTCAATCCGAGCCGTGCCTGCTCGTGTAGTGATAGCCTTGGTATTTTGTGGTGTAGTGAGACATACGTTTGCTGAGTCCAATCATAACATTACCAGAGTGCCCCCATTTTCTTTTGTTTCTCATAGTAGCAGTGTAATGACCCTCGTGTGTTCAAGGCAACCTGGTATGTCTGCTATCCCACCTTTCTCGACAGACGCGTCCATGTATCTATTAATTTTCAAGAACGTTGTTAGTCGTTTATGCTGAAGAAAATCTTGTACGTCAAGAAACGATATTATTCTGAACTGGTTGAAAGTTTTGGAATTGTTTTCTTTCGGGACCCATACCCCCAGCCACCCCGTACTTGTTTCCAATTTAGTGGTACTTGGTTTCTTTACCAAATTATTTTTATAAGACTCCATAGATATTTAAGGAGATTTGGTATCTTATCTATCTATGTAAGGCACTCCGGTGGGTCCTGGAGCAGAACCAGATCTAGCAGATTTTACTATTTCTTGAATCTCCTTCCATGTGCCATATATATATATATATATATATATATATATATATATATATATATAATTACTTTCAGTATAGACTTTTCCATCTCGTTATTCTTTCATTCTATTGCTCATTCCCTCTTAATTTGCTCCTTCTCTCATTTTCTCTTTCATTCTTATTGCTATTCTGTCTCTCTCTCTTATTCTCTCTCTCTCTCTCTCTCTCTCTCTCTCTCTCTCTCTCTCTCTCTCTCTCTCTCTCTCTCTCTCTCTCTCTCTCTCTCTCTCTCTCTCTCTCTCTCTCGTTCTTTCCTGCTACTTTTCTTCGTTTTATCTATCGTTCATCCGGTCACATGATATATGCAATTTCCTCTTTTCAAAGAAAACTCCTAGTTGAAGTGGAGAACCATTGAAAGAACAAGATTTTAGTCGAGGAATAGGAAATGACGTATTCAAGTTTCCGTGTGAATGAACTAAATAACTCTAATGACGCAATTCACGGCAGAACAAAATAGACAAATTCAATATTCAAATTAACTTGGCCCGCAGACAGCAAATTTAAATGCGTTTCGCACTGTAAATATTACACACCTCGAAGTTTTCAATATTTTCTTTTTCTTTTAGTCAGACTTCATCTTTCTTTCTCTTTCTTTCTTTTTTCTTTCTTTCTTTCTTTCTCTCTCTGTCTGTCTGTCTGTCTCTCTCTCTCTTATTTCTTTCTTTCTTTCTCTTGCTTCTTTGTTTTCCTTTCACGCTTTCAGATGCTTTCTTTCTTTTTAGTCTTACACCTCTATTTCTCGGTTGCATGAAGAGAAATGCCCCCTTTTACTATCCTTGTCTATCTATCTATCTCTCTCGTTCTCTCTCTCTCTCTCTCTCTCTCTCTCTCTCACTCTAAATATATATGTGTGTGTGTGTGTGTGTATGTATGTATGTCTGTATATGTGTGTACTAAACCACCAAACCACAAATGATAGATAGATAGATAACAGTGGTATGAGAATAGATAGATAGATAGATAGATAGATAGATAGATAACAGTAGAAATAGATAGATAGATAGTTTATGATATGTTTAACGTTCTTTTTGTAGATACAAGTATTTAAGCAAATGCTCTGTTTTATAATAAACAGTATTAAATAACATTTACCGGCCTGAATGTCCGAGAAATTTTCATAGAAAATTTACGTTCTCCGACAGGAATCGAACCTGTATCCTATACGGAACCGTCATTTCGCGAAAGATTAAGGCACGTCACGCGAAATGACGGTTCCGTATAGGATACAGGTTCGATTCCTGTCGGAGAACGTAAATTTTCTATGAAAATTTCTCGGACATTCAGGCCGGTAAATGTTATTTAATACTGTTTATTATAAAACAGAGCATTTGCTTAAATACTTGTATCTATAAAAAGAACGTTAAACATAATATAAATGTCTTTAAATAAATTGTCGGACTATGTCCAATTCAAAAATATAGATAGATAGATAGATAGATATGAAGACACTGAGATAGATAAGAGTAGAATGAGATAGAATAAGATAGATAGAATAAGATCTCTCTCTCTCTCTCTCTCTCTCTCTCTCTCTCTCTCTCTCTCTCTCTCTCTCTTTCTCCATATATATACATATGTGTGTCTGTGTGTGGGGGGTGCTAAGTTTAAGTTGGACCATTACTAAACCACAAACGTGGAACCCCTCCTGCGGATGCAAACCACCTCTTCTATGTGCCACGCCCCTTCAGGACTTTGGCAATCGTGGCTCTCCATTACTACCTTTTCTTTGTAGTTCCTAGTAACGTTTGACTTTTTGCTGCCTCCTAAACTCTGTGCTGCCATCCATTTACACAAGTTAGCCGATCATGATTCTCCACAACTTCCTGTCCTGTCTTTTGTTTCTCTATGGAACTCTTGCTCCTTTACGACCTCCCCCCTTTGTCTTTGCTGCACGTACGTGACATGTGTCTCACACTAAATCATGTCGGAATAAACATTGCACTCAATATCATACCAGACGCAGACTCGATCTGAGATGCCCCATCCCCCACCCACCCAGCTACTGACTAGAGCTCTGAACGGCAGAAAGTGGCGAAGTACCGGAGTGAAAAATGAAGTGGGTTACTAGCTGCTCTTCTTGCCCTTAATGTGCCCTATGAGTGTTAAGTCTCCTTTTTTCATCATGCTCCTGAGAAAAATAGCATGTCTCTTTCGGACTGTCGCCAACAGACACTTTGATGCTATTCTTAAAACTTCCTTATTTGTCAAATGTTATGTCTATGATATTCTTAACATCCAGCCGTAGAAACACATCGCTATCACTTTCAAATCGTTTCAACTGTCAAACGCTCCTTCCTCTCTCTCTCTCTCTCTCTCTCTCTCTCTCTCTCTCTCTCTCTCTCTCTCTTCTCGTTATGCTCCTATCTTTATCTATATCTTCTCCCTCTCCTTCTGTGTGTGTGTGTGTGTGTGTGTGCGTGTGTGATCCTTGATCTTGTATAACGAATCATTACTACTTTGTAATGATTTCGATACTTACCAGGTGACCCATATACCTGGTCTAGTACTAGACTAAGCTAACCTTAATAAATACGGAGATAGATAGATAGATAGATAGATAGATAGATAGATAGATAGATAGATAGATAGATACTGAACATACAGAGATAGATGAATAGATAGGTAGGTGATGAACAGACTCGGATAGATAGAAAGATAGATAGATATCAATGGAATCAAATAGATAGATAGAAAGAAAGAAAGTAAGTAGTGGAGAGAGATATAAAAGGAATATTATATTAGTTTAAAAGCCGCGCTATCGGGCTGCATTTAAGCTACTCTCTGCGGGGAGCTCTTAGGAAGGAGTAGATGCGATAGGCAACAATAAACTACAGAAGAACTCAAAATTGATTGCTGCATTTAAGTATTGCATTGATATTTAAGCTTACCTTTTAAAAGTTCAACGATAATTTTTCTGCCGTCACTTAAATTAGACAATTTTATGTATATAGGTCCTTACATTCCGTACAAACAATTATTTTATTTCATGTTAGAAAAATTGTTATCGTACAAAAAAATTAGTTGCAAAAAATCACGTAAAAAATCCCCTAAAACAATCGCAGTAATGATAACTTGGGAATCCAAAAGTTTAGGATTGCGGGTCTGGATCTGACCCGGAATGTTTTAAATTTGCTCATAGAGTCAGCCTGATTCCAAGGCTCTAGAAGTAAAATTGAAAAAATGTGACACACTGACATTGGCATATATATATATATATATATATATATATATATATATATATATATATATATATATTCTGTTACGCCCGGGGTTTCGTTGGGACTACGATAGCCGAGACGCAACGAGAAAATAAAAAAATAAATAAATAAGAGATCCCAAGGTTCGATATAAAAATAAAGAAAAGAACGTTGGGAAGGGAATTCTCCAATTCCGGACGTCGGTAAACGCAGAGAGTAAATGAACTATATGCAGGCATAGAACGATAGAAGACAACACGAGGATATATATGATACAAAAGTTTTATTTATAAAATATACAGACGGTAAGAAAAAGAAAACTAAATAATATAAGGGATGGGGAGATAAATTACCTAAACAAATACTAATGCGGCGAAATACATATGACTACAGAGACAGCAGATCATAAGATATAGAAAAAATAAAGAAACTTACATATGGTTGGAATCGACGTCGATTGACTATTACCAATGATAAAAGGGTGGGATTTACAAAGTTCAAGTTATGAGTTCTTTGTTTGGCGATGTCTCGTGTTGATGGCGAGAAGAACACACAGAAAAATCACAGGAATGTAGCCGGCTTTGGTTGGCGATGTCGTTCCAGGGTCTCTCGTCGTTCCTTTGGGTTTGGTGGCATCTAATTCTTCTAGTGGCGGATAGCTAAGTTTGGGTTTGGTGACGTCCGCTTCCTCCGAGGGTCAGCAACTAAGTGAGATTTTTGCCACCTCACCACGAAAACGAAAACTGCTATCAGTTGGGTCACGTGTTGGCCCACACGAAAAAAAAGGTGTGTGGGTGTCTTTCGCGGACCCTAATGTCACTCGCCCCTATCTGCCAAACAGCGTTTGTCTGGTCTACGGTCAGAGACTGGATAGGAAATGGGAGGAGGAGGTAAGGTTCCTTTCCGGGAACTGGCCCTGACTTATCTGGACATAAAAATAATATATAACCCACAATCTGCGTACTCAAGAAATAAGGTTATCAAGGGTCATATGTTTCGTCGCAAATATACAATGTACTAAAAACATGCCTATAAAATCTGAGGTGACCGTACAACTATTGGGTCAACGTAACAATATATATATATATATATATATATATATATATATATATATATATATATATTTGGCTGATGGCTTACTTTTGTAAAAGCAATACGCTAGATTTAGTTGTGTAACTCTACCGAGTGAAGATAGCTCTGGCTGACACCAAATTAGTTGTGTTTCAATCCTGGCTGTCTGTGAATGACATATATATATATATATATATATATATATATATATATATATATATATATATTATGACCAGCAATTCATTTAAGAAAAAATATTACAAGTAATACATTTTTGAAAAAATTACTACCAGCAAATCATATCCTATTCTTACAAATCTATTATAAAAAATCTTGTCTGTGTTAAGATAACCCATTGAGTTTGATATGCTGCAAACCAAACAAAATGATAATGCAATCATATGTCATCACGCTCAAGTTGCCAAATATTGTTTTTCAAGAAGTATTCTAGAGATTTTTGACGAATGGTGTTCACACCACGATCTTCTGACATAAGCCCAGACAACTATTTATGGGATGTGCGAAAGACATGTGTTTTAGCCCACACCTACAATTATCAGTGTGCCTGTGGATATCTATTGTGATGGCATTACTCAACATCTCGTAGGTGTCTTCCGATAACTTTGAAATATAGCGTCGAGTTGATGCACTTTGGCGAGCTATAGTGTGTCTGCGCAACTAGCACCAACCTATGACATTTGTTGCATCTGCACACGCACACACATCATATATATATATATATATATATATATATATATATATATATATATATATATATATATATATATATATATATACATACATATATATACATATATATATATATTGGTAGTATAAATTTTAACTGTTATTTTACATCGAGCAGTCTTATTGCTACCAGCTCTCACTATATTATATCTATATATATATATATATATATATATATATATATAGAGAGAGAGAGAGAGAGAGAGAGAGAGTGTGTGTGTGTGTGTGTGTGTGTGTGTGTAAAACAATTTGTAAAACTTCCATGTTCATTATTTACACTATTTACATTTGGACTAATGTCTACATGATTGTTGTTTTCACAATGTTTCAGCCGTTGCCCTCTCCAGGTCTTTATCAAGTGTAGATCAATCTGGTTAGCCTACAGGAAAGTATGAACTGAACCCTTTATTTAATCTAAAGGTGTAGACAGTTCTCGTTCCTCTGCCCATGCCTAGGGATATCTTATCTAGTTCATATTTGTCCCGTAGATTAAATAAAAGGTTCACTTCAGATTTCCCTGTAGATTAACCAGAGCGATATACACATGATGAACGCGGGAGAACGCAATGAACGAAACGTTGTAATAACAACAACAACGATAAGGACAATTGTCCGAGTGTAAACAGTATAAATAATGATAATTCTTTATCCCAGAAACTCAGATAGAAATTCTATTTCGATGTTTCGTCGATAAATCGACGTCATGCCAACATAGAATTTTTTTCAAATCGTCTTATATATTTGCCATTACGTTGGATTCTCGTTCAAAATTTACTCATATATATAGAGAGAGAGAAAGAAAGAAAGAAAGAAGGAAAGAGAAATAATATAGGTACACGTTTGTCACTTAGCTGGTTGATGTTAACTTCAGCATCCCGACTTAGGGGTTATCAGCAAATGACTGCTTTTATTTCTCTATTTTTGTTCTTTTTATGCACTTAACATTGGTGAAAGTTTTTTTTTTCCGTATTGCTTGTGTGCGTGTGTATGTTTGCGCGAGTTCAACCGTGTGCCCGCCTATGGATGTGCGTGTATGTATGGTGTCGTGATTATTTGTCCATTTCTTCGGGTTTTTTCTCTTGCTTTTTCTCTATTTTTTCCTTTTCATCTTTTCTTTCAGTTGTAGCTATTTGTTGCTATTTATTTCCGTTTTTTTTTTCTCTAGATGTTATCTTTTTTTAATTTTTGAGCGTTCTCGTCTTTTCTTGAGTTATGAAAATCGTATTTCTTTTTTTGCATAAATAATTGATATTAATGCTTAAATGATAAATATTTTTATATGTATTCACTGGTTGCTTATTTCGTTTTCTTATTTCGTTTGGCGCTACTTCAAGTATTAATTGTTGGAGGTTAAGTTTATAATTACATTTTTATTTATTATTGTTTGAATTTATGTGCATATGCCTGAATTCATACGCTTACACATGCGCACACGCGCACATAGGTTCATGTACGTATATCGACACACACACATGCGCACATATACTAATAATAATTGGCCACTCGATATCGAGGATCCCCGTTGCAATTGCATATTGCAACATTTGCACAGTCATTTTTTGCAATTTCCCAACTGGGAAATGCCCACAGAGCCCACCTGCAGTTTATACTGTTATTGGCGTGTGCAGAGCCAATTAACAGTTTTTTAGAGCGTTGGTGCGAACCCAGCGTGATCATGAATGAACAAGGCTGGCCACCTCAACTCGCAATCATGGTGCTTTTTTGTGATATCGTGCTAGCTTTGGCCCACGAGGTCTTCCACACAGTTTCCTCTCCAAATTCCCTCACATGGTTTTTGACCCGTGGCTATGGAACAGACAAAGGTGCCTGGAGTCCGATAGCTGCTGAAATTAATTCCAGCCAGGATTCGAACTCGGTGCCTTAGACCACTCAGCCACACAGCCACACTTCATACAGTACCACGTGTACGATGCTTAACTTCGGTGATCGAACGGGAACCGGTGTGTTCATCGTAATTTGACCGTATTACGTATATTTTGCACATATATACTCATACAAACGCGCGTACACAAGCACATGTACATTTGTGTCTTTTCTTTGTTGTTAATAAACTAGTGTTTAAATGGTAAAGTTATGCTTTTCTATTTTTAGGGTATTAATTATGTTTGGTTAGGTGTATAGTATGTCTAAATATGTAAAGGGTGTTCCAATAACTTGGACCGATTTTAAATGTGAATTAAGTTTAAGCGTCTAATGATTTATTTTTTCTTTTT
Organism: Acanthosepion esculentum; assembly: GCA_964036315.1. Lineage (NCBI taxonomy): Eukaryota > Metazoa > Mollusca > Cephalopoda > Sepiida > Sepiidae > Acanthosepion > Acanthosepion esculentum. The sequence continues at coordinate 58,494,639 of OZ038492.1, read as the reverse complement.
CTTTCAGATTTAACAACTTAAGTCTTTGGCAATTTCAACCCTGGAAAGATTAACAATCAAACAACGTGTTAAAGTTTGAAGAGTGCAATTGGAAAAATTGTTCGTTAAATGCAAACAAACTGGGCCGGGGGCAAATGTGAAAAGACAAATGAGTGCTCGTTTACACCGTTCAGCTGAAAACATTGCTGCAGTGCACGAGAATGTGGCCGAAAATCCAGACACCTCTATTCGTCATCGCGTGCAGGAATTGAACGTATTCACAACAACCTTATATCGTTTCCAATTGCACTTTCGATTGGTCGATTATGTTGACCCAAAAAATCGCGAAGTGCACTAAATGCATTTCTGTTTGAACGTCCATTTTCGTAATAGGCTTCGACAACTTTAACTGTGGAATTTTACTCCATCTGTTCTTTCTCTCATTTATATATATATAACACAGACACGAGTGTATGCTCTGTTTTTAATTATTTATTAAACAGTATTTTTTTTTTATTTACATCTACTCGCCTGAATATTCGAGAAATGTTATTAGAAAAATATGCACCATCCAGTAGGATTCGAACCCGCGACTCTCGGCCACGTAGAGTTTCCTGATTAAAGAAAACATGAATAATACTTTTGTACACATATCTTTTTCCCGATTATGAAAATATACATATCTGCTGTTTCGTATCCTAACATATATATACACACACACGCACACACACACACGCACACACACACACATATATATATATATATATATATATATATATATATATATATATATATATATATATATATATATATATATATATATATATATATATATATATATAATCTATCTGTCACATCTTTGACAATTTCAATCTCGATCAAATAAATCATTTAACACACATATTATCTCCATCCTTTATGCCTAAGGAATGTCAGGTACATAATGTATATCTGTCTGTCTGTCTGTGTGTGAGGGGTGGTAATATCTTTCAGTGAACTAAACTTGGACCAAGGACACAGCCGACGTGAATTCCTGCAGTGAACTATCATTAATATTCTATAGCGATTTCTTCCCCACGTAGAATAAGATATACCTTACATCAAGCTGTCCACGTCATATATCTCTATTGGCTATCTATCCAGTATAGATAGATAGATAGAGTCAAAACATTGTGACCACCTTCCTAATAAGGTGTTGATCCTCTTTATGCCCGAAAAACTGTCCTAATTGAATCCGGCATGGACTCTTCAAATTATTTAAATATCTATAAATATTTCTTCTGTGATTGGACGCAGGTTACGTGATTTGAGGAGTGGATATCTTTTCCCACTGTAATCAGTAATTTTATCAAGAGCGTCATACTTCTTCTCAACGCCGTCTTACATGCGGCCAACACTTTTCGTCTAATTAACGAATTTTAAGAATTGTGTTCCTTCAATACTTGTGATGTTTGTTTGCGAGGTTTACCTGTATTGTTTGCACATGTTATTGAATAGTATCTCGTTTTTTTACGTTTGATTAGCACGTAGTGTTGCGGTTATCGGCGCAGAAAAAGTGGTCAGTGTACTGGGTTCAAATTCTGGCTACGGTTGTTGAGTTCAGTTACCTTTGTAAAAAGTATGTATATCGTTTTATTATCAAAACACATCTTCCTACCTCTTGCTTTATAATTTATTGATTGTTTTTTTATGGCTTATCAACCTTTTGTGTGTTATTTAATGCCAGAAAATATTTTTAGATTGTAAGAATTTTTTGTATATAATAAAGATTTACTGATACAAATCCTTCTAATTAACTGCGAGTAAAGGTAGGTCCATACCCGACGCAATGGTATTTGACCGTAAGTTAATAACGAACACGACTTAATTCCAATTCCGAGCTATTATCTATTACACCACCCGTACATCCAAGCTTACAGTACCTTATATATCCCAAGCGGTCGCCCATCTAGATACTGATCAGGCTCGATGTCGCTTAACTTCAATGATCGTAAGAGAACCGGTGTTTCAACGTGATATGGCCGTAAGTAAATATTATTTTTTATATATAAACACAAAAGGGACATTTTAAATAATATACACACAAAACGCATTGGTTGTTCACCGCAACAAAACGGACCCCAATTTTGACATAGGGAATGCTACTTTGATTAAAAGAGAAAATAATCCACTGAGACGAAAATGTCTGAAAAGTGCCTTGATCGCTAGTTCAGCCACGATAACGTTTCGTCCAGACTCTTACAATATGTCACCATTCTTGGTAAATTTTATATTGTCACAGGGTAGGATAGTCTTGGACAAAAGTGATGGCGGGAAAAAGAAAAATAATACAAATGAATTTGGCTAGATTGAGAAAAAAAATATTTTTTCAAAAATATTTCTTTCAAACATTTTGAAACTACCTGCGTCTCTCGTTTCGTGCGCATGTGTAGACGTGGCAACGTCAATAAAGTCCAGTCCGATGAAATCCTAACGGATGAAACGAGTCACAAAAAAAAACCTTTTAGTTTGTCATATTTTTCCGAAATACTGAATATTATAAATCTGAAAGTTATTAAAGTTTGTAGAAACTTTCATAGGTGCAGAGCGTTTTAATGAGAATGAAAATAGCAAATTAGCCAATCAGAAGGAGCCGTTTGCTCTCTAGTTCATCTGATATATCTCTAAATAGGTTAGAATGAAAACCAAATAAGCACCCTAAAGTTCAAGAACTTTCCTCTATGCTATCTAGACATTACGAATTTAAGCGCCATGTTTGATTGGCGGCAAGGTCTCATCATTTTACAGTTAAAATGGCTACATGTAACCGGATCATCTGTGCTAACAGTTGAAACCATTGCACTTCTCGCATGTGAAATTCTCTTCCGGCTTCTTGATTTCCAGACAACTTTGATCTTCAAAAATTTTAATTTAATGTCAATCGTTATCGTCTGTCTTCTTAATTCCTATTCTTTTAATATTCTCTCCCCTGAAAATGTTTTTGCCATTCTCTAACACTCAGTAACACCTTGCGTCTTGGTGACTTTATTGCCTTGCTTGAGAGTGAAATGATTGTTAAAGCACAAACGAAGCACGTAACTTCCATGAGATTCTTTCTTCTGGGCAAAAGTGATGGCAGCAATTAACTTTTCATTTGTGGTAAATTACAATGCATTTATTCTTGAACGTTCTCGTTGGCAATTTCGTTCCGAGGATAATTATTAACTTTCCTAAGAAAGTTTACGTTTATTTTATTTTATTATTACTTTTTTCAATTCTCTCACCTTTTTGTTTTAATAAATGTAACGTTGATATCATACGTGGCATTTACTGGATTCATTTGCGTGTAATATTTGGATGTGGTTCAATATATTTCTTCTTTTCATTTTGTATTTTTAACGGGGGCCATTCCAGCGAATCACTTAACCACATCAGCCTCAAACGTATCGTTTTTTAATTCAAGCAATTTATATCACAATTACGAGACAGAGAATTTTATGTTTACTGTAACATTTATTCTTTGTTACGTATGTGTTTAATTAACTTTCAAGCAGTAACTATATCTGCTATAAACAGAGTGAGAATACATTTGGGTGACAGTACGTTTGTGTCTTCTGATGGTTCTTTTAATGTACTTCAGAGGCATATACCTATACAAAAAATGTATTTTCTCATGTAATATGCTTTCTGCCTTTTGGTATTAATTAATGCACCTGATTCTGCTTCATTCACGATCGATTTTCTACTGATGAGTTATATGAGAACATAGATAGATAGATAGATAGATAGATAGATAGATAGATAGATAGATAGATAGATAGATAGATATGATCTTAGATAAATAATATCATAGATAGATATGATTATATAGATATATATGATCGTAGATAGATATGATCATATATAGATACATATGATCAGAAATAGATATGATCATAGATACGATCATGGATAGATATATATGATCATAGATAGAAAGATATGATCATAGGTAAATATGATCATAGATAGACAGATATGATCATATATAGATATGATCATAAATAAATATATATGATCATATATATTAATATATATATATATATATATATATAGATAGATAGATAGATAGATAGATAGATAGATAGATAGATAGATAGATAGATAGATAGATAGATAATTTTATTTATAAATATAGATATGATCGAATATTGAAAGATATATATGATGATAGAAATGAACAAACATAGATAAATAATGAGATTTTCTAAGCGTAGCTTAGATGAGGCAGAAGGCCGATAGTATGGGCACCCAGTGAGGATCGAACTGTTAGCATAGAATTTACGGTTACATCTAAACAGCTCAACTGTAAATTGATGAGATCTTGACGCCAGTCTAGTACTGCGCTTAAATTTTTAAAACAAGTCTAGGTGCTATCGTGAAGAGCTCATACGAACCCTTTACATAGTTATATTGCTTGATAGCGTGAAGGAGATGAACAAAGTTATGTAGAGAGAGTGAGATATGAACAAAATGACATAGATCATGAACAGCCTGGGAAGGTATATAGATAGATAACATTACAAAACACAAAGACCCATCTGTAATATTGTTGGTCCTGACCTGGTATTTCGGCTTCATTTTCTTTCCTATCGCCGTAACGTAGCTTCCCTCCGCCTCTTCTATAGATACTTTCATGGTAATAATTCTGATGAACAATTCCCCTATGATATCTAGACTTTATGAATTTAAGTGCAGTCATAGATTAGTACCAACGTCTCATCATTTTACAATTGAAATGGTGAGATGTAACCGCAAGTTCTATGCTAACAGTTTCTTCTTTCGGCTTCTTGCTTTCCAATTATCTTTGATCTTCAAAAATTAAATGCAATACCAATCGTTATCATTTGTCTTCTTAATTCCTGTTCCTTTATTTTTCCCCCTCTTTAATAGTGTTTTTTTCTCATATTCTCTCACACTCAGTAACTCATTGCATCTTAGTGGCTTTATTGCCTTACTTGGTGTGAAATTTAAAAAAAGATGATAGGTTTATTGGACGTTTATTTAGTGATAGAACAGAATGATGTTTACTTTGATCACTACTTTGCTATAAATATCGAAACCTTACCATTTATTTATTACTTTTATCGAATACTGTCATATAATTTGGAAATTCATGATAATCTGTTTGTTTACAAAAGATAACGCTCACTTCCAAGACAGCTTTCATTGGTAGTCAATCACTCATTTGTACAAAGCTTCCAGATGCGTGAAAAGTTTCTAGAAATTCATGAAATCACTCATTTAATGTATTTAGCCAAAGATACTTGAATATAGACAAATAAACAAATAAATATGCAAACGTGTATACATGCACACACGCACACACAGACATACCCTGTGTGTGCATTACTTTAACAAAACAAATTCTGTAGAGGTCATTTATCAAAATGGAAGTCAGAGAAGCTGAGATGCCACTAATCGATTTCTTTGGATAAGATTTCGATTAGTATCGTCTGGAAATAAATGATTTTAATTAACGTTTTCACCTGAAAAAAAATTCTCTAAAAAATACGGAAAAGTTTTCGTGAAGTTTTGAATAAAGAAAGAAAGAAAGAAAGAAAGAGGAACAACCAAATAAACGGAAGAAAGACAAAGAAAGAAAGACTGAATGAATGAAATAAATGAAAGAGAGGAACAATGCAATAAACGAAAAAGGAAGGAAAGACAGAAAAAGTAAGAAAGAAAAAGGAAAGAAAGAAAATAAAAATGGAATAAACGAAAGAATGCAAGAAAGAATAAAATTAACGAAACAACGAAATAAAAAAAGGAAGAAAGATACAATGAAATAAATGCAACGAAGAAAGAAAGGGGGGAACACTGAAATAAACGAAAAAGGAAGGAAAGAAAGAAAAAGTAAGAAAGAAAAAGGAAAGAAAGAAAATAAAAATGGAATAAACGAAAGAATGCAAGAAAGAATAAAATTAACGAAACAACGAAATAAAAAAAGGAAGAAAGATACAATGAAATAAATGCAACTAAGAAAGAAAGGGGGGAACACTGAAATAAACGAAAAAGGAAGGAAAGAAAGAAAAAGTAAGAAAGAAAAAGGAAAGAAAGAAAATAAAAATGGAATAAACGAAAGAATGCAAGAAAGAATAAAATTAACGAAACAACGAAATAAAAAAAGGAAGAAAGATACAATGAAATAAATGCAACTAAGAAAGAAAGGGGGGAACACTGAAATAAACGAAAAAGGAAGGAAAGAAAGAAAAAGTAAGAAAGAAAAAGGAAAGAAAGAAAATAAAAATGGAATAAACGAAAGAATGCAAGAAAGAATAAAATTAACGAAACAATGAAATAAAAAAGGAAGAAAGATACAATGAAATAAATGCAACGAAGAAAGAAAGGGGGGGACACTGAAATAAACGAAAAAGGAAGGAAAGAAAGAAAAAGTAAGAAAGAAAAAGGAAAGAAAGAAAATAAAAATGGAATAAACGAAAGAATGCAAGAAAGAATAAAATTAACGAAACAACGAAATAAAAAAAGGAAGAAAGATACAATGAAATAAATGCAACTAAGAAAGAAAGGGGGGAACACTGAAATAAACGAAAAAGGAAGGAAAGAAAGAAAAAGTAAGAAAGAAAAAGGAAAGAAAGAAAATAAAAATGGAATAAACGAAAGAATGCAAGAAAGAATAAAATTAACGAAACAATGAAATAAAAAAGGAAGAAAGATACAATGAAATAAATGCAACGAAGAAAGAAAGGGGGGGACACTGAAATAAACGAAAAAGGAAGGAAAGAAAGAAAAAGTAAGAAAGAAAAAGGAAAGAAAGAAAATAAAAATGGAATAAACGAAAGAATGCAAGAAAGAATAAAATTAACGAAACAACGAAATAAAAAAAGGAAGAAAGATACAATGAAATAAATGCAACTAAGAAAGAAAGGGGGGAACACTGAAATAAACGAAAAAGGAAGGAAAGAAAGAAAAAGTAAGAAAGAAAAAGGAAAGAAAGAAAATAAAAATGGAATAAACGAAAGAATGCAAGAAAGAATAAAATTAACGAAACAATGAAATAAAAAAGGAAGAAAGATACAATGAAATAAATGCAACGAAGAAAGAAAGGGGGGGGGACACTGAAATAAACGAAAAAGGAAGGAAAGAAAGAAAAAGTAAGAAAGAAAAAGGAAAGAAAGAAAATAAAAATGGAATAAACGAAAGAATGCAAGAAAGAATAAAATTAACGAAACAACGAAATAAAAAAAGGAAGAAAGATACAATGAAATAAATGCAACTAAGAAAGAAAGGGGGGAACACTGAAATAAACGAAAAAGGAAGGAAAGAAAGAAAAAGTAAGAAAGAAAAAGGAAAGAAAGAAAATAAAAATGGAATAAACGAAAGAATGCAAGAAAGAATAAAATTAACGAAACAACGAAATAAAAAAAGGAAGAAAGATACAATGAAATAAATGCAACTAAGAAAGAAAGGGGGGAACACTGAAATAAACGAAAAAGGAAGGAAAGAAAGAAAAAGTAAGAAAGAAAAAGGAAAGAAAGAAAATAAAAATGGAATAAACGAAAGAATGCAAGAAAGAATAAAATTAACGAAACAACGAAATAAAAAAAGGAAGAAAGATACAATGAAATAAATGCAACTAAGAAAGAAAGGGGGGAACACTGAAATAAACGAAAAAGGAAGGAAAGAAAGAAAAAGTAAGAAAGAAAAAGGAAAGAAAGAAAATAAAAATGGAATAAACGAAAGAATGCAAGAAAGAATAAAATTAACGAAACAATGAAATAAAAAAGGAAGAAAGATACAATGAAATAAATGCAACGAAGAAAGAAAGGGGGGGGACACTGAAATAAACGAAAAAGGAAGGAAAGAAAGAAAAAGTAAGAAAGAAAAAGGAAAGAAAGAAAATAAAAATGGAATAAACGAAAGAATGCAAGAAAGAATAAAATTAACGAAACAACGAAATAAAAAAAGGAAGAAAGATACAATGAAATAAATGCAACTAAGAAAGAAAGGGGGGAACACTGAAATAAACGAAAAAGGAAGGAAAGAAAGAAAAAGTAAGAAAGAAAAAGGAAAGAAAGAAAATAAAAATGGAATAAACGAAAGAATGCAAGAAAGAATAAAATTAACGAAACAATGAAATAAAAAAGGAAGAAAGATACAATGAAATAAATGCAACGAAGAAAGAAAGGGGGGGACACTGAAATAAACGAAAAAGGAAGGAAAGAAAGAAAAAGTAAGAAAGAAAAAGGAAAGAAAGAAAATAAAAATGGAATAAACGAAAGAATGCAAGAAAGAATAAAATTAACGAAACAACGAAATAAAAAAAGGAAGAAAGATACAATGAAATAAATGCAACTAAGAAAGAAAGGGGGGAACACTGAAATAAACGAAAAAGGAAGGAAAGAAAGAAAAAGTAAGAAAGAAAAAGGAAAGAAAGAAAATAAAAATGGAATAAACGAAAGAATGCAAGAAAGAATAAAATTAACGAAACAATGAAATAAAAAAGGAAGAAAGATACAATGAAATAAATGCAACGAAGAAAGAAAGGGGGGGGACACTGAAATAAACGAAAAAGGAAGGAAAGAAAGAAAAAGTAAGAAAGAAAAAGGAAAGAAAGAAAATAAAAATGGAATAAACGAAAGAATGCAAGAAAGAATAAAATTAACGAAACAATGAAATAAAAAAGGAAGAAAGATACAATGAAATAAATGCAACGAAGAAAGAAAGGGGGGAACACTGAAATAAACGAAAAAGGAAGGAAAGAAAGAAAAAGTAAGAAAGAAAAAGGAAAGAAAGAAAATAAAAATGGAATAAACGAAAGAATGCAAGAAAGAATAAAATTAACGAAACAATGAAATAAAAAAGGAAGAAAGATACAATGAAATAAATGCAACGAAGAAAGAAAGGGGGGGGACACTGAAATAAACGAAAAAGAAGAAAGAAAGAATGTGGTGTTTTATAAAGAAAAGAAGGATACAAAGGATAATGACTGAAAGCAGAGTGAAAGAAAATAAATAAGACAGGAAAGAATGAATAATGAGATAATAATAGCTCCACGGACGAACGTATAATAACGAACATCACTAACCCAACACCAGATAAATACTTTCAGACGCCGAGGCATTGTGTTCTATCCTCTAAGTTCTAAACATTGTACAAAGGTGAAATCAGTATTTAGTTTACAAGTCAAAAGAAAAACGTCTCATTAATTATTAATTTGACAAGACAAACAGAATTTGAAAATACTACTTTGAATCTGAAGCTGATTTCTAATGTTTCAAAAATAGAATTTAGAGGCATCATTATTTTATCATACATTAAATCGGCCATATTTACAATCAGATATGTTTTCCAATATAATTACTGATTTTTGAACTGTATTATTTATAATTTCGAACGCATATTGACTTTAGGGAAAACTTTCAAACCTTTATTTGAAATTAGTTTTCTATTCATTTTTTCACTCCAAGCAAAGCGATAATGCCACTAGAATGCAGGGATTTACAGCAAGTGAAAAAGAATGAGAAAACTTTCGTGAGGATAATTGAGGAAAAGACAAAAAAGAAACAGGATTCAAGACAGAAGATGGTGATTAATGTTGCATTTAAATCTTTGAAGATTATAGTTATCAGGGAAGCAAGAAATTGGAAGGGAGTTCCACAAGTAAGAAGTGTGAGAAACGAAACTCTTAGAGTAGAAGTGGTGATTACATCTATCTATTTCAACAGTAAAATGGTGAGACCTAGTTGCCAATCTAATGAATGATTAAATTCATGTATTCAGAGTACTAGGAAGAAAAGCTCATCGGAAAAGTTTCTATAAAAATATTTGTAGAAAAGACAGAGGGAATCTACGTCATGTCGGTGCGAAAGTGACTGAAGTCCAGGTCAGGATCGATTACTTTACAGACACTTCTTTGGATTTCAGTTAACTTTTCTCATTTTTTTCATATTTTCTCCTTCTGGTATAATTAGTTGTTTTATTTTTCATTTGCTTCAAAATGCCAGGAATGATCATTTTAATCCGTAAGCATTAAAGCCATGTTACTTTTATTTTTGGCTTCTTTTCAAGAATTTTCCCCTAAAATATCACGGCATTACTGATTTCAGCTACAGAACTTCGGTTACAATATACGATATTTAACCCTCTCGATTTTGGAGAACTTCACCTTCCTCCGTTACAATCGTATCCACTGGTCTTGGGTCTCAGAAATGGTAATGGTAATATTCGCCATTTCCTTGTAAGGAAGCATTCAAAATTCATTGACCACACAGCGAATACTACTGTCGATCGGGATTTATAAAATCTTGCTCTTAAAAATATTTCCAAGTAAATAAGTTTCTCAGGCCCAGTAGCTGTTATCTCTCTTTCCAGTATTGATGGAGGTTTCCTTTTTATTTTCTCTTCGAGTTACACGTGCTATTTTAGTTCGTGCTGCTGTTAGTAGTCCTCGAGTAATGGGGTTTCTTTTATCTGGTATAGTACTTTCTAATTAAGTCCGACAATTATTTAATATAATTTTTTCTGTTCCTACGTTATTTTTAGAGATATAATTTAAGTAAACGCTCTGGTTTTTTTTAATTAAATAGCATTAATTACATTTACCGGCCTGAATGTTTGAGAAATTTCGTAGAAAATATGCGCTCCCCGACAGGAATCGAACCTGTAACCCTAATGTGAACTGCCATTTGATCTGACGTGCTATAAAACATTCAACCACAGAGAAGCGTCTGGTTGGCAACGTCCGAATTATTCTGTATATATATATATATATATATATCCATTATATTCACTTACGTGCTAATAACCTTGGGAAAGGTATGAATCCTCTTCTTCTCCCTCCAGGTATGGGTAGATAGCAAGACAGATCGGATTCTATAGCCTTGGATGGCAACTGGTCTAGGAGAACCAGGTCTCTGTATTCAAAAGTGAGGTTGGTTTTGCACAAAGCCTTCACCACTATAATCAAATTATATCTGCTGGTGTCTGGGCTGTCGCTTACTAGGAACTGAGCTGCTTGATCCTCATACGTCGACGGGAGAGTCCTATATATATATATATATATATATATATATATATATATATAAGCAGAAAATTCTCTTTTAGGCATGTCTGATTGAATAAATTACAGACATTATATCTGCTAATTTTTAACAAAATCCGTTCATACTCACGAATAAACTTTCGTGTATTGATGTTAAAGGATGAGAGAAATGTGCTATAACTGTTTAAATTTCTTTTATTTTCATTTCCCAAGTACTTTCGAGCTTCTTCCAAGATCATCTTCAGAGGTGCAAGTCGTACGAAACTATATGTTGTTCATTAGTACAAATATGTATACAAAGTTGTGCGTTGTTATGTATAACCGTAATTTTTTCATGATGCTTTTAAATGCAAAACGGTTGACAATGTACTGGGCGTTCCTTAGAAAATGAAAAAATGATCCATTATGGAATTTTTTTCTCTCTGCTATAATGTCATGGTCATGCGCGCATTAATGCGTGAAAAAACTGTTCCTTTACAGGCATTTTAGAACAGTCCTGCAGTAATCATAATTGATTCTGTTCAGTGACGGCTTTAATTTTTTTAATATAAATTGCTTCTAGTGTTCTGTAGTCTGAATTTGTTGTTTTCTTGGTGTAGGATAGTTGCATTATGGTTAGCAAATATTATATTGTGAATGTGGACAGGAATGTTGTTGTAGATGTTTCACAATGGACGAATGCTCAGACATGTGTAATGTAAGCCTTATTGTTAATGTATTTGTCGTATACCCAACATATATATTTGTTTTTGTCGGAGATTCATTCTCCCGATGGGACATTTAAATTGGTAATTAATGTTGGTTTTACGTAATACATCAGTTATATATATATGATAACCAACTACAACGTATTACTTATTATTTACCATATTACAGAGTAATAACTATGAAAACACATTTTTTTATGAATTGATTAAAATGGCTGTGAACAGGGAGAACATGAAATTTTTAATAAACACATAACGACGAGTAATTTTAATTAAAAATCTTTAGAAAATACATTATCCGGGTATTTTGTTCATTTGCTCTCTCGGCATAGGCAGTAAAGTAGGTTGCGAGAGTCTGGACATTTTTCCTTAAGAAATGACAACAAAAACGTTAAATACTTTTTCTTTATGATTCGCTATGTTTAAAAGAGTAGTTTTATGTGTGTGTGTGTGTGTGTGTGTGTGTGTGTGTGTGTGTGTGTGTGTGTGTGTGTGTGTGTGTAAAAAATGTTTTCATACACAATTAGGCCACGTGTTGCAAATCACCTGCATACAGTAAAAAATAAATTCAGTAAGTATACAAAATTAGAAAGGAGCATAGATATGAATAGAAGTAGAAAATGTGATACGTCTTGTCATTTTGTATTCAACCTATACAGTGAGGCGATTCTGACAGAATAGAATAATAACAAAAGATATTCAGCCTATATTTCTGAGATGAGGTATTGTAATTATTTACACTATTTACAGTGCTCGGACTGTTGTCCTCATCTTTGTTGCCATATTCACTCCTTCAATATCTGCCTATGTTTCTGCAATGAGGTATTGAAATTATTTACACTATTTACATTGTTCGGACTGTTGTCCTCATCTTTGTTGCCATATTCAGGGCGTTGTACGCTCCAGCCTTCTTCAGGTGATTTGAATTTCGAACTGAATCCTTTATTTCGTCCACAAGGTTAGATTGTTATAGTTCCACGAGACCTGCCTATTCTTGATTACTCAGTATCGGTTACCTCCCTTTAACTCAACTCTCCAAGTTTTTGTTCGCCTCAGTCGTAGCCTGGTATTAACTCACAACTCTTTGGGCCAAGTCACTGGATTCGTTGGCTGAATCCAGTGACTTAACCAAAAGAGTTGTGAGTTCAATACCTGGCTAAAGCCGAGGTGAATATCCAACAGATGCCTCACACACACACACGCGCACACAGACACGCGCACACACACACACATATATAATAACATCCATATTAGATGGTAGGAACGGAATTTCTCGGATTTTTTTTTTTAGTTTTTTTTTTCAAATGAGGAAAGAAATACATTTGAAGAATTTTGCGAGAAAAACTCATAAAGAAATACAATATCCAAAGATAAGAAAAATAAGTTGGGATAATTTCAAATTTAATAAAAAAATGCAAATGAAGGAAATTGAACTATTTTAGCAAGTGTTTGATTTTTTTTTTTTTTGATGACGCGGTTAATGTGTATATGCAGAGATTTATTTAAGTACAGTAAAAGTCTTCATATCCAAACATCCTCATATCCCAATTTTCTCAGTGTTGCCATTTAGATGTTCTAGGAATATGCTACTTTTTAATATTTTTCTTTTCTTTGCAGACAATCGTTAGCAACTTGAAATTTCTCAACGTATAATATCTCTCACAGAAGAAACTTCAACTGGAAGAAAAAAGAGAATAAATTCTTTCATTTTACTTCAGAAATTAGAAATGGTAAATGGAAAATGGTACAAGCTCATCTGACATATTGCAAAATCAGAACAAAAAAATAAAACTTGCGCTTGAAGATAATCTACTGAAGACTCTCACACCGGATGACGTAAAAGAATGCACAAATGAAGTCGCTAATGAATTACAAAATGAATTTCAGAATGATTTGGATTGTCAAGAAATAGAAAAAGAATCAAATTCTTCCGATAATGATGAAAATGTGAAGGATGATGAAGAAGACTTGGATTCAATAGAAACAATATATATATATATATATATATATATATATATATATATATATATATATATATATATAATTAACATAAATATGTTATAAAATCACTACAAAAATAGCCATTTTGTTTCAACACCTCCGGTGTCTTATCCAATGATGATGTTGAATTGGGCACCGTCAGTCAGAAAAAGAGAATCATGACGCAATTCACTCCACCAAAATTTTGGAAACGGCATTCTGTATTGCTTGGCATTCGCGCCGGAAGCTCCTATACGAACATTTCAGAGCATTGGTCTGTCAGCCCGAGGACAGTACGGAGGATTCGGAAAGAATTTGTTAGCTCAGACTCAACAGGGTGGTTGCTGAAAGACACTCTGCACCATGACACACCATCAAGAGAACCCAATCATGGCTCTCAGTTAATTTCTGTGACCACATCACTCCTTACATCTGACAACTTAACTCCCCAGACTGCAACCCCCTTGATTATTATGTGTGGGGTTGAGCAAGAGACAAAAAAAAACTTCTTGGATCACCAAAAATGAACTGAAGGCAAGGATTCTGGTAGCATTCACCAAATTAAACAAGTAGACCATCCAGAAGACTAGAAGGAAATTCGGAAGTCGTCGGAAGGCCGTGGTTGAAGCCAATGGCGATCTTATTGAATACAATTTCTCTTTAGTATTTCAAGATATTTTTGTGTAATTTTGGTAAAAATATTTGTTAAAATGAGATGTCAGTATTATTTTCATTTTTGCATCATTTAGACGACAATTTATCCATCGCACTCTGTATAAGTCGATCGTTAATTTTTACTTAGAGATTTGGCTTTAAAAACTCTAGTTTACGCGAGTACATACGATGCACGTTTAATCCATGCTAAAATTTTAAATCACTTTTTTCTTGCTATGTTCAGTAAACCATTACAGTCCTAGTGGCACCTTGCGTACTGCAGCCATTGCAGCAGTGGTGTGCCTAGGGCAAGCTATCTATACAGACTCCATTCCTCCGCTTAATTCAGTTTTCCTTTTCCTACAATGGTTTTCACGTCAAGGCAAGAGAAGCCAATCAGCGCTGCTATCTTACAAGCTGGAAGTGGAAAAGACGGATTCATAATTTGCCTAAAGTTTTTTTATTCGAATGTGAGCGTAATGAAACCGGCCAGTATTTCGAACTCGGCTCATCGACTTCTCTTTCGGAGTCGAGGCCCCCTACACTTCCCGCACATCCCCACTTTTTTCTTTCCTATGTAATTCACCCATAACATATTCCTCTACTTATCATTTTCAGTTTCACTCTAGTCTTATCTATCTATCTATCTATCTATCTATCTATCTATCTATCTATCTATCTCTTTTCCTCTGTTTCTCTCTCTCTCTCTATATATATATATGTATATTATATATATTATCTGTATATCACTCGCTCTCTCTCTTTCTCTCTCTCTATATATATATATTTTCTGTATCTCTCTCTCGCTCTCTCTCTCTCTCTCTCTCTCTATATATATATATATATATATATATATATATATATATATATATATATATATATATTAACATACTACGTGCTAACACACGTTGCATGTTAAAAAAAAAATATATATATACTCTTTTTCCGTCTGTTTATGGACTTTCACCCACTGTGCGATATAATAAGTCTGTCCATATAATAGTCTGCGGATAAAATTCTTATGACGTATTGATGAGAGCTGCAGCAAAATGGACGCTTGATTGGGTTCACTTCCGCTTACATCACAACACATCCGGTGACTCTGCATCAACATCCGGTGATTTTGATTGTTTTTCGTTGATAACTAATGTTTCAGCAAATTGGTTATTACTCGACACGTTGGTAAGCGGTAAGAACGAAAGAGAATGTAGGAAGGAATTTTGAATAAAAGAAAATGTAAGAAAGAAGTAAGAAAGAGGAAGAAGGAAGAATAGATGAGAATCAGGAAAAGAAAGAAAGAAAGTTGAATAACAATAAAATGCGAAAAGGCTAAAGTAAGAAGTATTAAAAAGAAAGTGACTGTATAACAAATGAAGAAGAAATGAAAGCGTAAAACGAAGAATAAAGAAAGAAATCAATGAATACCAAAGAAAATACAAACGTATAATGAAATAGAAAAAGAAAGAAAGCATGAAAATGTCAATAATTTCAAAAAACACAAGAAAAAGCAAACGTATAACGAAGTAGAAAGAGAGAAGTCGATGAATAAGAAAAAATCAAAAAAAATCCGAAAGTATAACAATGTAGAAGGAAAACAAGATCTGAATAAATATGCAAGCGAAAATTGCTGTGAAAAGCAAATAAATAATTGAAAAATCTCTTAAATAAAAGGGAACAAATCAAGACAAAAGAGAAAAGGTGGCAGGAGGTTGCTTGTGTGACGTAGAAGTCACCATTCTCTCATGCTGGCATCTCTTCACCAAAGATGCCGATCTCTTTTCCTATTATAACAAGACAAATAACTCTAGATTACATTTTACCAACATAAGGAAATATCGCTACTCACAGATCATGCTGATTGCTTAATGGCATCTCAAGAGCAGAAGACATTCTCTGGCGGTGCCCATCTCTTCACTCGATCAACAGAACAAACGAAGAGAGAGGTGGGTCCATGCCTTTGCAATATTGAAAAGGGAATGTGTATTATTACTACGTTACTTAAAAATTGAAAACTGAAATCGAACAAGAATAAATAAATAGAAAAAAGTTAAAGTAATTCTAACAAATAAATAAGTAAATAAGCTAAGTAAATAATAAGCAAATTAACAAACCACTCCCACCAAAATAACCGTTAGAATAATACAATAGACTACCCACAATGCATCACTGACCTGTAAATATATAACGTCGAGCATATATATATATATATATATATATATATATATATATATATATATGTATGTGTGTGTATGTATGTGGCATTATTACGAGAAGTTACTTCTCCAAGTTAACAACGGTTTTATTGTTTAAAGTTATCAAAAAAGTTAACACAAAAACGTGATAAATAAAAGCGGTAAAAAATAATGGATGAGAAATGCTCCGTAACATCTGGATACATCAAACGTCAGAAATCTAAATTTAAAGGCTTAGCTGTATTGCTTGGCATTCGCACCGGAAGCACCAATACGAAAATTTCAAAGTGTTTAGTTGCCAAACTGAAGACAGTGCAGAGGATTCGGAAAGAAGTGGATGAGTCTGATGTTGATTACGGAAGTGTTTGAAGTAATCACTAGTGATGGTGACGTCATGCCTCCATTCATCATCCGACCGGGCTTCAGAATTAACGGAGACGGAGGCAAACATCAAGTGCGTTCAGGAAGTAGTGCTGCCCTGAGTCAAGAGGGTTGCTGCTGGGAGACACTGTGTCTTGCAACAAACTCTGCGCCATGGCGCACACAAGCAGGAGAACCGAATCATGGCTGTCAATTAATTTCTACGACCACATCACCCCTTACCTCTGGCCACCTTAACCCCCCTTGGTTATTATGTGTGGGGCTCAGTTGACCGAGAGACCAAAAAACTCCTTGTAACACCAAAGATGAACTGAAGGCAATGATTATGGCAGCATTTACCACCTTAAACAAGGAGACTGTCCAGAAGATTTGCATGAGATTCCGAAGTCTTCTGGAGGATGTGGTTGAAGCTAATGGCGATTTTATTGAATACATTTACTCTTTAGTATTTCAAGATATTTTTTGAGATTTTGGCAAACATATCTGTTAGAATAAAATGTCAGTGTTATTTTCATTACTGCGTAATTTCAACGACAATTTATCCATCACACGCTGTATATATGGTCAAATACTTAATAGTTTTGGATGAAGTAATTATTTTAATTATTAAGATTAGATAAATTGTATTGGATAGATGTTATGGGGTTCATGGGTGCTATTATTTACCTGCTTTTATATCGCTTATTGTTGTTGTTAAATTCTTAACTAAAAATATCTGTTGCAATAATAAGTCTGAAGCATGTTGGTGTACTTTTCACTGTCTCTCTGTAGATATGTATTATTTACCCTGGTCTCCCAGCGGAGACATGATCTGGCACAAGGTCGGGTTTAACGTGAGGAACCCGAACGCGTACACCCGGACCAAGGACAAAAATATTCTGTTGCGCTGGCATCGGTATGGCTACCGACCCCACTCTTTAGAGCTATGTGGAGGTACAGCCACAGGCAACTGTTCCCAGGGACTGGGCAACTTACAGTATTTATTTTCCTCAGATGAGTCTCTATACGCGGACAGAGCCACGACTGAGTCGTACTCTGCCCGAAGACAGACATGCAACTGAGAGATGATAAAACCTACCCAGCATATATGTAGGTAGGCAGACAGGTAAATGCACTCACTTATTCATATATATATATATATATATATATATATATATATATATATATATATATATATATATATATATATATATATATATATATATATATATATAGGACTCTCCCGTCGACGTATGAGGATCAAGCAGCTCAGTTCCTAGTAAGCGACAGCCCAGACACCAGCAGATATAATTTGATTATAGTGGTGAAGGCTTTGTGCAAAACCAACCTCACTTTTGAATACAGAGACCTGGTTCTCCTAGACCAGTTGCCATCCAAGGCTATAGAATCCGGTCTGTCTTGCTATCTACCCATACCTGGAGGGAGAAGAAGAGGATTCATACCTTTCCCAAGGTTATTAGCACGTAAGTGAATATAATGGATTCGAATGGAATTCGAACTCGGCTCTCCGATTCCTCAAGCCGAGCCGCTTCCACTACTTCAAGACTTTTTATATATACCCAAACATTTGAAAAGAACATTCAGTTCACTCAAGATGTCTTCTTTATCAACCAACTTCAAATTACTTACTTGAAAGTTTTTTTATCACGTTTGTTTGAACTATGCATAAAAATGCGCGTTAATATTATACTGTTCATGCAATTATCTACACGGCTCTATTTAAATACGATATATTAAGCCAACTTTTGTGTATATTGATTATCTGTCGTAAATTGGTGGTCGGATATGTAGCCACGCTAGTGTTGTTCGTTCGATCCCTACTGGGCGCTCCGTTGTTATGGCCTTGTTCAAATAAACCTGGTTAATATCTATTAAGTATGGTTGTGTTTAGTGAATTTTAAAGGTCATTCCAGGTCAAATTATATTATGCCGAATTTCGGCATCAGACAAAGCAGGGTTTCTTTCGTACACCGAAAATCTGTCTTCTTGCGGATCTTTGAAAAGTCCTTGCTTCATAAGTTTAATCTAAATCCGAAACAAGGTAAGCCAGGGAAAATCTCATCGTCTGTGAATAATGACTGCAAGTAAACTTTTACAATATTTTTGTTTGTTTTTTGCTTAGAAAACAGCATTGACAAACATGCTTATCTCAGACTTTTTTATCCCATTCTTCACCCAAGGCCCAAGAGCCTTTTTATGCATGAGCTTAGTGTAAGGGCATAAATGAGAATGGAATTAAGAAGTTCATATTATGAAGATATGTAGGATAGATAAAGTTTAACACGAGACTTTAATAGGTTAAAATTATCGTGATCGGGGAAGCATTCTCCCGGGAGTTTGTTCTCAGTTCCGAGGAAGAAGCTGAGTGGAACTTCTTCTTGCAAATGGTATACGAAAAGAATGCAGATTAGATGTCTTCGTATACATGGCATAGCGTGTCCTGGTTGTTAAGGACTGAACTGGTAGAACTAAGGAGTGTAACTCATCTGAACATTTGCCTTGTAAATACGAGTGTTGGCTGAGAAGTTCATAGGCTGACTATGAAGGAGTGATGTTAGATCTAGAAAATATTGCATGCATTAATTTCAACTTTTCTTATTAATAACCGCAGTGTTTATTTGCAGCTAAAACTGATATTTGACTGTTAAAAATAGACTTCAAAAGTAACTATTAACGACTTTTCTTGAAAATGGACAAACCTTGTCATCGTGGTGTTATCAAGTACCTGCAGAAAAAAAAGTATGTATCCCTCAAGGACATTCATACTAACATGGTTGCTATATTAGGCGATGAGTTCCAGCTTTATCAACAGTGCAAAAATGGGTAGCTGAAGTTCCAAAGGGAAAGAAGGTTCTTCAAGATGACCCACGCTCTGGACGTCCTGAAACTGTTACCACCGAGGAAAAAAAACATGGATCGTTTTCACCACATGGTGCTGGATTGGCTATAAATCCAATACTATTAGCCTCAGTTTTTTTAATGCAAAAGGCATTGTGTTTATTGACTATCTTCAGAAGAGTCATACAATCAATGAAGATTACTATGCCAGCTTGCTGAGGCAGTTACGAAAGGCTATCAAGACCAAACGCCCAGGTGAACTGACGAAATGGGTCTTGGTTCATCAAGATAATGCTCCAGCACAAAAGCCCTTGGTTTCAATGGCTGCTGTGCGACTGTGGCTTTGAACTGGTTGATCACCCTCGTTATTCTCCTGATTTAGCTCCATCTGATTATCAGCTGTTCCCCAACATGAAAAATACTTAGCAGGGAACCCGGTATCGCAGTGATGATGACACCTGATTATACCTGCTGTTAACTTTTTTGACCAACAGGATCCAAGCACCGCAACATCGATGGAAGAACTGCGTGGACCGCATGGGGGACTATATTGAAAATTAAACCTCATTTGGTCACATTCCATGCTTATATCTTGGTCAGCCTACGAACTTTTCATTTCTTTTATTTAGACCGAGTCGACTTTCATTTACTTTTAAAATAAAATTTAAATAGCGAGAATGTCGTGTGCAGAGGAGTAAATAATGATAAACCCCCTAACATAACATATATACAAAAATACTCGTAAAAATTAGAAACAGCAAGATGTGGAAACAACAAAACGAATATTATTTATTATCTGGTTGATATATGGTGTAGGGACACAAGAGACAGTAATACTAAGTAAAATTGTGACTTTGGGGCCAAATGTAGATCAAATATGGATCAGAATCCGACCGAATGATAGATAAAGAATAAGTGTATACAGATTTTCTCTCATGTGTTTTATAGATGTATGTAATAATTGTCTACATAATTTAGTTTGAAAATTGAAGTGGCTGGGGTTTTCTTATCTCGAATTTTTGTTAAGTGTTAATGTTCCTACTCTACCTGAAAAAGGATTAAGAGCCGAAATCTTCGTTGACGCACGTGTTGACGACATGTACGTTTTGACTGATAGTGAGAATATCATGTGTTTGCGTGTGTAGAGGAGAAAAGTGGGGTTGATTCTCATTGGTTTAGAATGAGTGAATTAATGATAATAATAATTGTTATCATTATTTTACTATAATTATTTTTGACAATATAATTAATTTTTATTTAATTTTTATTTATTTTTTATGGACACGACAAAGTGACAGTATAATTGATATTTATTTATGTATGTCTTTATGGACAAAACGTGCAATTAATAGCGAAATTGGAGAGACGAATTCGAATTCCAGTCAGTGTGCTTATATTTACATACGTCCAAATACTCTTGGGGAAAGTATGAACCCATCTCCCTCAGCTATGGGTTAAACAGTAGGAACTTTATTTTGAAAAATCATTGTTATTCTCCAAATAACAATACAATATTTACTGGCAAAAATAAACAAATTATTTTTTTCCAATCCAAAATATGTTTCGGCTTTAAATAACCAACCAAGGGTTGATAAGTCGTAAAAAATGACAACTCAATCAATTATGCACTAACCGCGTTTCTTCACCAAACTAAATTATTTAATCTTTATTGTGATTATGGGATTAAAATTGAATTCGACTCAACCATTATGTCGCTAAAAATTTGCATTTGTCTTTTTGTAAAATAATTTAATCTTGCCTCTGTAATGAAAAGTTTTCTGAGTTTTTTCGGGGTTTCTTTGTTTTTGATTTTTTTTTCTTTTTGCATTTTCTAGGTACTAAACGGCTACTGCGACGTAGAGTGAAACTGCCGTGCCAAGTTCAAGTTTCGGCCCAGTCTGCTGAGTTCACTTTTCACTAATACTCTTGATATGAACGCATGTCTTCTCTTTCTCCCTCTCTAGCTCTAGATTAAATATCAGACCAGACTAAGTTCTTTAGCATTGGGTAGCAGCCACCGCATAAGAAGTACAATTCAAATACCAAGGCCACGTAGAAAGTAAAGACAAACTACTCCACTATCTTTCCTAGGAAGTCATGCGAGGAAAAGAATCAGTGCAGAGCCATGATCGCCTACGTTCTGAATGGCCATGTTATTTTTTAATGCAGAAAAACTAACGAATTGTGTTGGAATCAATTCTGCTGTTATTTGTTAAATTATGGAAATCTGAAAGATGTACCATCACAAGATAAAATACAAGATTTAAGATTCTGTAAATTGAAATGACTGATTTCGTATTCATAACGAATGGATCAAATGAGTTCAGATCGGATTTCTGCGAAAAAAAATCAAATATAAGGAATGAATTTGAAAGTAAACGATCTCATCGGTGCAACATGACATTTTTTATAAAAAGAGTAAGAAAATAATACTTTTAAAATTGGCAAGTATTTCATATATAAGGAATGTATTTCAGACTCTGATGGACGTATGGCCTTTTTATGGAAAGAAAGTACGAAAATAAAATGTAATTTTAAAATAGATGAAAATGAAAAGAACTTTTAATTTTCTTAGTTTTACAAGCCCATTTAACATGTTTTTTTTTCAAATATTAGGAATTTATTCCAAACTGAAAACAAAATAGCCATTGAAATCTGGCGTTTTTTTATGAAAAAGAACTAAGAAAATAAACATATGAAAATGAAATGTACTTTAAGATGTTTTTTACAAATATTAGGAATGTATTCCATATTAAAAGAACTAACTTTGCATAGAGGCGATACCATAGCCAATGATGTTTTTTTCCGAAGTGTGGATATTTCGAGTTGGAAATTATTGCTGGTTGAAAAGAACTACAGTGTAACCCGGATATAAGAGAGTTGTCGGGACGGGAGAAAAGTATCTTATATCCGGGTTTTTCTTATATCCGGGTTTGGTCTATTATATATACATTAACACAGGCTCTAATTTGGGACCAGATAAAATCTCTCTTATATCCAGGTTTCTTTTATATCCGGGTCTCTTATATCCGGGTTATACTGTATTCGTTAATATCGGGGTTTTTTTGTTTGTTTGTTTGTTTGTTTTTAAAACTAAAGAAATAAAATGTACTTAAAAATTGTTGAAAATGAAAACTACTTTTAAAACTTAACTGTTTTTGTTTTTTGTTTTTTTCAAATATTAGATTTATATTCTGAACTAGAATAGCTATCCGTTGAAGCCTACCGTTTTTGGCTGTTTTTTATGGAAAAAAAAAAACTAAGTAAATAAAAGTACGTTTAAAATGAACACTGAAGGTTTACTTAGCTTTTAAAATATTCGTTCGTCTTTCTGCACTCAGACGCCAATCATTGGCGCCGATAGGAAAGACACAAACCGTTCAGCCATGAGGTAGGCCCGAAGAAATAAAGGGAATATAGAAACGAAATCAGACAAAACACATAGCTGTCTTTTAACAAAAAAAAATCAATGTGTAAAAATGAATCATATTTGATAGCATCGAAAAGGAATGGCCAAATTTACTTAATGTAAGAGCCACGTACAATGAATTTCAGATGTTTTAGAGCCGCAAGCCATTTACACGTATTACTTTGCTGTTGAATAAAATTTTGTTGCAAAGATTTACAGAAATAACATGTGTCTTATGCAAATACATAACATTTGTTCTTGTATCTGACTCCTCGTGCTATCCTCTACCTTTACAAGAACCCGATAAGGCCTTAGATGGCGTACTGCTGTGAGATTTGGGCAGGAGATGCCCAGTCCTCACTTTCCAGTCTCGATAGAATCCAAAAGTGTTTTCGTGTTCTCGTCCTATTTTCCACCCTGCAACCCTTCTCTCACAGACGAGCCTCTCACAGCTCTATCGCTACTTCCATGGCAAATGTTAGCGGACGAAATGTATTCCTTAGTTCCGCCAGTTCTAATCTTCACGACTAGGACTCACCGTGCAATTCACATTGTAGCAAACCACCTTCATTTCCTCTGCATTCCATTGGTGAAAAAAAAGTTCCACTCGAACAGCTTCTTCCCACGAACCACTGCTCTGTGGAACCAACTCCCAAGAGGATTTTTCTCCAATCACTACAATCTTAACCTGTTCAAGAGTTAACCGTTATCTTCCCCGGCTATCCGCATAAACCGCCTCTTACTCAGTAACACTCTACTTCGAGTGGTCCCAGGGCCTTGTACATGGTAAACCTCACTTTAAAAAACAAAAATTAACTTTTTGTAGCCGTTAATTTGTATTACTTTCAAAGTATATATATATATATATATATATATATATATATATATATATATATATATATATATATATATATAACTGCAAACGTTATCTTTGGTAGAGTAGACATCCCCCCTTACTTTAAATATTGTGTATTACGTCTACTTGACTGTACCCTAGAGAAAACTTAATCAAGAAAATGGGCTTCTCCTCCAGCATGGTTCGAACGATAGGATCTTGCTCATCTGTAAAATTTCTATTAGTTGACTATTTCGCAAGACCAATAAACCAAATATGTAACAACACCCCATCATGTTACACACACTTCAGTTACATTCCATTCACGCCAACTGCGTTTCATTCGCTTTGTCACGTTAATTATCACTACAACGGTTTTTCTCAAGACAAACGACGTTCGTACAAAGATTTGTATTTTTTCAGATTTTATACTTGCATGCTATTTTTAAACATAACTTAAAACAGACGGACTTTTTAATACTAATATTCACCCAATAAAAGGCCTAAGAACCACTCAAGGTAAACGGTTATTGTACGGTGTTGTATGAGCGTAAGAAAGTTTTTGGGGTTATGCCGGAACGATAACGGTTAATCCTAGAATTGAAGAGGTCAAGATTGTAGTGATTGGGAAAACATCCTGCTGGGTGTCTGTTCCACAGAGCAGCAGTTCTTGGGAAGAATTTATCCGAAAGGAACTTACGTCTTACAAATGGAACACAAAGTGAATAAAGAGGATTCCCATACGTGGTATGACGGGTAACAGTTGTAAATGTCACGGGTGGCGGAACTAAAAGTAGCTGGTCCGAACACATGACATGGAAAGAGCGATCGAGTAGTGAGAGACTCGCGACATTTTGTCTGTTGGAAAAAGATTTTAGGATGGAAAATAATTCATTATCCACAATTATGACAGGTGAAAGCTTAGAGTCTGCTTGGCGGTGATGGGACGTTACTAGTTTGGTTTTGCATGTATTTAATTCTACAAAAAGGTACATCCCCCACTGAACCGCCAGGTCTAAGTCAGGGGAGAGATGGGCCGCTAAGTTACGATTTCCCATTTTACAGACGCACGGTATTTAACGACGGAAACTAAGTAAGGCAATCTAAAAAAAAACCCGTGACCATAAATAAAAGGGTATCATCTCCTGAATGATTTTCAAACTATTATTAAGAGAAATGTTCGTAAGACGGGGATTTTGATCGCGTGGCATGAAGGAAAAAGGCACGAATTGGTTTCAGAAAGAAAAAGAAAGAAAGAAAGAAGTATTTAACGTCTCCTGCCAATACCTCATAATTAATAGACTATTCCGTTTTGATCGCGTTGAAAGAGTAGAAAAGACAATACTGAAAATGAATGAATAAAAAAAAGAAATAAAGAAAGAAAGAAAGAAGGAAATATAGAAGTGTTTAACGGCTGTTTGTGAAATGGAAAAAGTTGTCAATATCTTTTCATTTGTACCTACTTCTTAAAATAACGACCAGCATTCAAATCTATTATTGCTATTTCAATATTTTGTTACAGTTAAGCTCAAATACAAGGTAACCAAAAAAGTTCTGTCCGTTTTTAAAGGAAAAAAAGAAAACGCTTCACACTATGTGTAACTTATATTTAGTCTTCGAAGTAATCGCCATCGGCATCCAGCACCTTCTGCCAACGTGTCTCCAGCTGTTCAATGCCCTTGCGGTAGAACGCCGGGGGGGGGCGCAAAGAAGTCCGTGAGGGCTTTGCGCAAGTCTGCTTCATTGATGAAGGATTTTCCACGAAGATGATTATCCAGGGAGTGGAAGAGGTGGTAATCGGATGTCGGAAGGTCAGGTGAATAAGGTGAATGACACAAAGTCTCCCACCCAAGTTGCTGTCTGGTATCCCTGACCACTCGCGCGACATGCGGCCTGGCGTTGTCATGGAGGAAAAGTACACCATTGCGATTCACCAGTGCTGGCTCGTTCTGGCGCAATGCATGTTGCACACGTTTCAATTGCTGCGAGTATAGGTCTCCAGTGAACGTTTGGCCCGTTGGTAGCAGTTCATAATGAACCACTTGATGACCTGTCCACCAGACACAAAGCATAATCTTGCGTGGGTGCATAGGCGGTCTTGCGGTGTGAGGGACAGCATCCTGAGGAGACAACCAATGTCTGGAACGCTTGGGAGTTTCGTACAGAACCCACTTTTCATCACTGGTAAGCACTCGATTGAATAAGGATGCGGTACGGTGGCGAGAAAGCAGCGATACGCAGGCTGCCACTCGTGGTCCCTTGTGGACCTCCAACAGCGTTTGCAGAACCCACTTGCTCAGTTTGTATGTCTTAACTAGGCGGTGCAGGTGAAGTCTAACTGTTTCATCAGAAACGTTGAACTGTCTTGCAAGTTCACCATACGATAGAATACTGTTCTCTTCAATGGCCGCCTTCAGGACTCCGTCATTCAAGACCTGTGGTCGTCCACTACGAGGCTCATCATGGAGAGACAAATCTCCCGACTTGAATTTTCGAAACCAACGCCTTGCAGTACGTTCATCCACAGCACTATCCCCAAACGCTTGACATATGCGGCGACTTGATGCAACTGCTGATAAGCCCACTTTGAAGTCGTAAAGCAAACAGCCCCGAACGAAATCTCTAGACACTTCCATCCTTCTCACAGCTGTCCGGCTTATAACTGATGGCCGGGCACGGTGCGCGTGTTTTTTTATGACGTCTGATGTTCCTACTTCCGGCTGTCCGAATTTGAAAACAATTGCTACACGCATTTCGTATATATTTCAACTTCATTCAATGACTAATCAAAATTTTTTGGTTACCTTGTATTTAACGATGTTTTAGGGGTATTTCTACGGATGTTTTATTGTGCAACACACCTTTATCTTCTTCAATCATTAACTTAACAATTAAGATTCATAAGAAAATTAAAATAGGAAAACCGTGAAATTTTCATATATTGAAACTAATTATTATTATTATTATTATTATTATTATTATTATCATTATTATTATTATTATTATTATTATTATTATTATTATTATTATCATTATCATTATTATCATTATTATTATTATTTAAATCTTTAAGTATTTACTTGGTTCAGGTATAGGTAAATACTAGTCGTTTATATCTGAGTCTATAAGCATTTACTTAATTCGGGATATGTAAATATTGGTTGTATATACTTTAGTCTAGAAGTACTTTCTTGCTTAATGGAAATATAACTAATGGTCGTTTGTAGTTGAGTCTGTAAGCATAGAATTGTTTCGGGAATAAGTAAATATCGGTCGTTTATATTTCTGTCTCTAAGCATTTACTTGGTAGGTGGTCCTTTTTAATGGATCTTATTTACCTTCGAGGGCGAAGGTGCAGTCGACGTAAGTTATGCTCCGCCGACAGAGCTGCTTTTATATGAATAATATAAGTGCATTGCTAATGAGTTTACGATAGAAATGCATTGAAATTCACGAAGAAAAGGTTTGTTTGTGGTGGGAATTTAATATGAGTGTTCGCTGCAAAATAATATCATTACAGATGCAATATATACAGGTATACATCATTATTTTTTTCGGCTTACGTTGAAACACCGGTTCAGGTAGGATCACCGAAGTTAGACAATGTCAGGCAACAGGACTCTGCACCATGCCACACTAATGACTGTCAGACGACTTCTCCGACATCACCCATATTCTGGCTACCTAATTCCGAAGACTACAACCTACTTGATTATTATATATGGGGCGCAGTTTAGCGATAGACCAAAAACTCCTTGTAGCACCAAAATTTAACTGAAAGCAAGGATTATGGCGGCATTCACCAACTTAAACAGGAAGACCGCCCAGAAGACTTTCAGGAAATTCAAAAGTTTTCTGAAGGCTGTGGTTGAAGCCAATGGCGGTCTTATTGAATACATTTACTCTTTAATATTTCAAGATAATTTTGTGTAATTTTGGTAAATATATCTGTTAAAATCAGATGTCAGTGTTATTTTGATTTTTGAGTAATTTAGACGGCAATTTATCCATCACACCCTGTTTAAATAAATGTCTATCTGATATATATATATATATATATATATATATATATATATATATATATATATATATATATATATATATATATACACGAATACAAGGTTGGTATCGACGGGATAAAAATAAAATTCCAGTAACCAAAAACACTATTTTTAAAAACAGTGCTCAATACAAAGTAGAGTGAATGGTATTTATCTAAAAATTATAACGTATGTTATAACATCACTACAAAAATAGCCATTTTGTTTCAACACTTCTGGTGTCTTGTCAAGTAATCGTGTTGATTTTTACAATAAACACCATCACTTGACAAGACACAAAAAGTGTTGAAACAAAATGGCTATTTTTGTAGTGATGTTATAACATACTTACGTTATAATTTTTAAATATATATATGTATGTGTGTATCTTTAAACATATATTATTAAATATAACAGACAATGAATGTCTATTATGTCTGATCATGAGCCATTCTATTGTTCGAATGTTTGCTTTAATTTCTGGTGAAAATAAAGACAAAAATTGTCCAATTTTGGACATTTTTTTATTAAGCTGGTCCAAAGCTTTCGGCTCACATGAGCCATCCTCAGAGTGGCTATACAGATATGAAACAAGGCCACATGTGTTGTGTTTTTTTCTAGACTATTTATATATACGGGTCAATGGTGCATTGCGGGTAGTCTATTCTAACGGTTATTTGGGTGGGGGTCGTGGTTTGTTAATTTGTTGACTATTTATTTGGATTAATTTATTTTACTTGTTTGTCTTATTTATTTTTATATATTCTTTTCGGTTTTTGATGTTTAAATCCTTACCCCAGTCTGAAGAGAAGTACGAGAAAAAGGTCTCAATTATAGGCATAGTTGGCAAGATCTTGCACAGAATTATGGGAACCGGTAATGAACGAATAAAGTTGCACTAGAAAAGATGCCAGAGTTATTAAAGCCGATAAAAAGGAGTGATATGAATCGATTAGAAGGCAGAATAAATAATTTGGGAAGGGGAGGTATGGTTTGGACAGATAGTAGCAGGATAGTGAGAAATTGGTCGGCCACAACGGGTACCATGTTAATCATTGCTGCAATAGCAGCAACGATGTGGAAACTTAGAAATTATAGAAAGAAATCGATTGATGTTTTGGCGAGCATGCAACGACTCGAGAAAGGGATTCCGATCAGTGATCTTTACCCAAACGGGTCAAATATCAGCAAGGAATAAACCCAAGTGAATTCGTCAGAAGCAGAAATGGAGCCGGTACCTGTTGAAATGGAACCAATACCTGTTGAAGAAGAACCAAACCATCCCATTGCGGAGTGAAGAATGGTATCCAAGAATGACAAACCAAAACACGCACACATACACCCACACAACAGAAAGCTGAAAACTTAGCATGAAAAATAAAAGGAAGAAGAAAGACTTTTATAGATTTTTCATGAAAGGAAAAAGGAAAGACTTTGATAAACATTGCATGAAGAGAAAGAAGAAAAAAACTTTTATAGAAACGTTGCATGATAAATAAATAATAAATAAATAACATGTAGCAGGACCAGTAGAAACATTGCATGAAAATTATTCTTTTTCTATTACTACTCCATGATTTAGTAAGCATGACAAATAGCGTACGAGTAGATTTGGGTTTGAGATGTCATTTAATAGTAAATAGAGAGAGGTATAGGAGGAATGTGATACTATTTGTCGTTGCCGCAGTAAAACGGAAGAAAGTTTTGTTAAAACATAAGAAAGTATTATGTACTGAGAGACATTGATACAAGAAGGGTTAATACCAAAAAAACCCGCGAGAAGAATTGAGAATTTAATTCACACGTAAACGACTTGAAGTGTATGTCAAGCAGTTTGAACAATGGAAGAGTGGCCCAAAGTTAAGGAGCAATGTTCATTGACACACAGCTGCAAATACAAGCTGTAAACTTCGTTTTCGTAAACAACGAATTTGGAGTTGATTCTCCTGATCGATAGTGATTCGAGACAGGTGGCGGGTAGATAAGCCACCCACGCTCACTGAAGAGTTTTAGTGAGAGATAATAATATGAGAGATTGGGAGAAGGGAATTCCCCAAAATTATGTCAATATATACGAATGCGCGAAGCGAATTCGCCAGGAGACGAGCCGGAGCAGAAAAGGAAGAAACAGAGACAGAAGAGGTTCACGTAATTATCTGCCGAAGAGAAGCCCCCCGACTTCAGCCTTGTGCCAAACTTTACCAACAGCATCAAGCCAGATTTTGCCAGGTCAACAATACTATCACTGATAATTAATTGCATGCGAATTCTGATATAAACCAATTATTGTACAGAGGACTGATATAAAAACAGTATTTACTTTTGTTCAATTTATTCGAGTGTTATTTTTTCCCTGTACGTCGTCGTCCTGCTTGGATCAGCCCAACATAGCTGCCTTATGATCAAACTTAATTCACAACGTGGGATAAGGTTAGCTCTGAACTGAAGCGGTCACTTCAGCGACCAACCGCGGCGCTGGAAGTCTTGAACGACCAGGGAGGTTGTTGGACGATTACACATGGACGAATGATAGATTTGTAAATGTACAAGATGGATTCCGATGAGAAAGATTTCCTGGCACGACACAGTAGCCCAGTAGATGCAGTTATTGATTCGATGTAGTCGCTCCACATCAAATCAGTGCGTTGTTCTCCTGGAGTCTAGTGTATTTATTGTTCTAATCTCTGAAGATTAGATTTTAGTTTTCACGTGAGTCATAATCTGCTTACTTTTGTGTGTATTGACAAGCATCACCAGTCCATCAGTATCGTTAATTTTGAACTGAAATGTCCACTTTTAAACATACATCTATCTTTCAGTGTATCAGATTATTGATAGCCTTTAAAATTTGTTCTTTTCTGACCAGCCGCTAAGATCTTAAACAACTGAATTACTTTGTCTGAATTTAGCAATAATATTATCGTTATTAATTACCATCTGGGCTACAAGGAACTTTGCGGCTTATCAAAGATCAAATCTAATCTCACAAACCTAATCATCAATCTTTTTCGATTTGACTTTGGGTCATGTTTATTCTTGTTTTTATAACATTAGTACTGGTCGTTTT
The DNA here is from genome assembly GCA_964036315.1 of Acanthosepion esculentum. NCBI lineage: Eukaryota > Metazoa > Mollusca > Cephalopoda > Sepiida > Sepiidae > Acanthosepion > Acanthosepion esculentum. Next base: position 58,463,534 of record OZ038492.1, on the reverse strand, counting down.
GAATGGATGTCAGATAAGAGAGGGGAAAACTATTAAAAGGTAAACATTGCGAAGAGGTCCAAAAAACAAGAAGTTGTGAACAGCCATGTTCTCCCAAGTCCCGAAGGTACACAGTAGATAGAAGAGAAAGAAGAGCAACAACAACAACAACAAGAGTTAGTAGTACGAATATTATCTTCAATATTATCATCAACTATTATTGTTAATAAAATATTATATAAACAGATTTAGATAGATAGATAGATAGATAGATAGATAGATAGATAGATAGATAGATAGATATGAAAAGACTTTTCTGATGTCAACGAATACTCGTTGCCTCTTTTGTAATGTCAACGAATACTCACGGCACTTTCGTAATGCTCGTTGTAGTAGAGACTTTGTAATCGCAGATACAACTATACTAACGCCGTTGAACAGTACTGGTGTCAGACGCCTTCGAATAGCACTCACACTAATAGTACTTGCTCGATAATACTCGCTCGGAATGTAACTACCGAATAGTAATCCGTATAGTGATCAGTATAGAGAAATAGTGTCGAAATAGTGAATAGCATAGACAGTAGCGAACCGTGTAGAAATAGGGGATAGGATAGAAATGGTGATCGTTTAGACGTCACGCTACTTCCTACTTATGCGTTTCCCCCATGGTCACGTGCTCCACTTAATTCAATAATGGGATTGCCTGTGTTTGCTCTCTGACGATCCGTGTTCAAACTCCAGGACCGGCAGCGACACTTAATTCCTATATAACACTTATAGAGATAAATAGGAAGAAACTTAGATAGATAGATAGATAGATAGATAGATAGATAGATAGATAGATAGATATTACGAATATTTTCTTTCCTCATGATTTTTAGTTGCTTATAATTTTTTATCGCAACTATATAGGACCGCCAGTTTACGCCACTGAGAAGATAGTACAGGTAGAAAAAGACTAGGAATGTCAAAATGAACTAATGATAATATTTGATGGACTATTCAAACTAATATCATGATTAATCTTGTTCTGATCATTAGATTTTTGCCAGTAGACTTTCCCGCCATCCTCAGACATTTATTCATTTTATAATCTAGACGTATTGTTTTTATTCACCACTTCCCTTTGAAAGATAGATAGACAGGAACACTTTGAGAGACATCAATACCTATATATATATATATATATATATATATATATATATATATATATATATATATATATATATATATAACTGTAGATATATACTAAGTACTAATATAACATGAGAGATAGATGGATAGATACATATATAGATACATAGATATAGATGCATAACATAGATATAAAAATTCTTATATAGATAAATATCAACAGACTTAGATAGATAGATAGATAGATAGATAGATAGATAGATAGATAGATAGATAGATAGATATGAACAGGCTTAGATAGATAGATAGATAGATAGATAGATAGATAGATAGATAGATAGATAGATAGAGAGAGAGATAGTAACAGACATAGATATGCACAGACTTAGATAGATGGACAGAATGAGATAGATAGATAGATAGATAGATAGATAGATAGATAGATAGATAGATAGATAGATAGATAGATAGATATACTTCAAATTGCAACAAGCATGCAGTAAATTCGAGCCTACTTATTTTGATACGGATTATTCGGTTCAACTGGACCAAGGTAGCCTGAAAACAAAATCACGTATGTGCACATCAAAGTGCTGGTGCTCTGATGCAAAAACCGTGATTTTGACCGATTCTTGCAAAGATTGGCACGTCGTCTCTCTTTGTGCATTGCAACCATCGAAAAAAGAAAACACCATTATACCAGACTTCGATGAACCGTATATTGATTTCTGGGTATTGATTTCGAAAGAAGAAGATAAATTAATCATAATAATTTTCATGCTGATCTCTTGCAAAAAAACTATCTATTTGAATCGCTAAACACTGATCGATTAAAGTTAATTAAATCTTTCTTATTTTCTTGCTTTGATGTACACCGAGTGATGATCAGAGGACTGGCCGATCTAAAAGATAAGCGTACAGACGCCCAGTGGAAATATATGCCAAAATATCGATAGGCAAACTGGTGGTGGATTCGTTGTTTTACGAGACTGAAATTAAATCATATTTTTGTTGGTGTTTTTCTTTTATTTTTGGTTTCTCTTTGATTTGAATTTTTTTCGGATTTTATGGCGCGTATCAGATCGTAAAGGGAATATTTTAGTCACAAGAAGGATAATGTTATAGAATGGAAATGAGAGTGAGATTAGGCAAGGATCAATAAAAGAAAGGGAAAAGAAGAGAGTAAAGTGAAGAGCAGAAAGACTAAAGAGAGAAGAGGTTTGTGAAATAAAAGAAAGAAATAAAAAACTGAGAAAGGATATAAAGATAATCGCGAAACGATGAGAAAGAAGAAATGCAGGAAATGATGATAAAAGGGAAGAAAAACGGGTAAAAAAGATATCCCGAAAAGAAAGAAAGATAGAATGAAAGAAAGTAAAAAAGAAAAAAACTGTTGTTGAAAGAAAAGAGAAATAAATGTGAGAACAGAAATGGGGATGAAGAGAAAGAAAGAAGCAAAATAAAGAAAGAAAGAAAGAAAGAAAGAAACACGAACAAAGAAAAGGAGAAAAAGATACCTTGAGAGAAAGAAGGAAAATGTAGAAAAAAGAAAAAGGTAGAATACTGAAACACAAATAACTGAAATGAGGAATGACTGACGGAAAATAATTAAAAAATTGAAGAAAAATGATTAAAAAACTGATTAAACAAAGAATACTTGAGAGAATGCTTGAAGGAGAAAACAATAATTGATATGCGTTAAAAACAACTGGGGGAATCGACGAACAAATTGTTGAAAGATGAAAAGAAAGAAGAATGAATGAATAAAAAATGAGTGAAGATTTGCAGAGAAATAAAATAAAGCATGTTTAAAAAATACAAAACGAAGAAAGAAAAAGACGGAGAAAAAATTAAAATGAAAGAAAAGGAAATATTAAAAAAAAAATAGACAAGACACCCAAGCAATGAGAAACGCAAAACATTCTCGTCCGCAAGAAGGTATTCAAAACAAATTGTTTGTTCATTTGGACGGATTTTATGGAGTGTATCGAGCCTAAAACATTTCATCACGTATCCACACATATATATATGTGTGTGTGTGTGTGTCTGTGTGTGTGTGTGTGTGAACCAGAAACCTTTCATTTACTTCAAATTTAATGTCAGCCATTTTCGTTCGTTTCTGGAAATTTGCCATGAAAGGTCAGAGACAATTTCAGAATCTAAAAGAAGAACCGAAATCAAATTGAACAACATTAAATTTAAGCAAAAATTTCCACAAAAAAATCTCCAGGAAAAAGTCATTTGACAAAGTAAAAAAAAATAATTGTTTTTTTTTTTTTAATATTGCAATTTCACGTTTCACTGCTTACGTAAACGGGAACTGTGTCGTAAATTTCGGTTACGACATCGATGATTGCAGAAAGTAAGTTCGTGTTTTTTTCTTTTCTTTTTATTTATTGGGAATTATGTCGTGATATGAAATGGAGTATGTTTTATTAGGAAAAATCATGAAAAATAGAAGCGGATACAAAGATTATGTTGGGTGTACAGCTTCTGGTTTCTTTTATCGACTTATAAGATGGTGACCCTTATATACAAGCATACACAAGTCCTATATGAAAAGTTAGGTATATATGAATTTTACTACGTCACTACTCACCTACTTTCCAATCACAACTCGAGAAGTTAACAATCGGTACAAATGCAGAAAGATACATTTTCCAAAGACATATATCCTCGACCTTAAAAAAACTGGAAATGATTCAGTCCGTACCTTACTGGTTGAGATCAGATTAAACAGAGTCATAGGCAACAGACTGGGCAATGCATATTAAGCTTTCGGTAGACTATAAAAATATGTCTGCAACAAAAGAAACCGCATGCGAAGCAGTAAAAACAGACTATACAGAATCATCGTGCTGTACACTCTTTTATATGGTGCCGAATCCTAGGTCATATACCGATACTCTCCACGCCTACTTGCAAACTTTTATCAGTTTTGTTTCCGAAATATTCTAAACGTGTATTTTATTAGTAATAGTGGCGATTTAAAGGCAGTCAACGCAAAAGAATCATCTCCGTAACCACATGACGAGGATGGAGGATCAGCATCTCCAGGAATAGTTCTCTTCGGAAAACTTGTCTCCGCCCGACGGAGAAGTCCTGACCCACTGAAGAAATATAAGAACTACCTGAAATAGGGACTCATATTCTGTGAATTCGATCACTACAAATGGGAAACAAAGACGGCCGACAAGGTGAGATGAGGGGCCTCCACTCTATCAGGGAATGGATCTCGCCGAAACAAGCAGTAGAAAAGTGTAGAACAGAAGCAAAAACAGGGGCTCCCACCGGTTTCAAAACCTTCCACTCACAATTGTTGTGCAAAAACAATTTGATTCAAAAGTTTTTTGGTTGTTTTGTATTGGTTAAATTTGTTTTGTTCTGTTTTTTTCTTGGGGTGTTTTCTATTCTAAAACGTCTTTCTATGATCGATCACAAATTTTCTACTGGATTTATATCTGGATTAGTTTGGGGAACGTCCAAATCATTTGATATCTTTAAAACCTTTCAACGTGAGTAATATTCAGATGTTTTCAAAAAGTTAAAGAGCACTTCCTTACAACATTACTATGCAACATCGAGCATTGTCAGTACCTAGATGACTGACCGCTTTGTTATACCGGGTGCTGCAAGCTTGAATGTACGGGTGATGTCATAGAGAACGGCTTGCAATTGGACATCGGAAAACAAAGTTCAAATTTCTGTCAGGTTCGTTATATTCACTTACTTTCAAATAACCTTGGAAAAAGTAGAAATCAATCTCGACTCAAAATAAAACCTGCAACTTTACTACCTAAAGTTATTGTTATTGTATCAATTTAACAGTTCAGCTCTTCTCGCCTATCATCTCCTCGCAAGTCAACACATCCTGGCAATACGGAACGGGTGGCGTCGAAAACATGCGACGGACAAACCTGTACCCGGCCAAGGACAGGCCAGAACTGACCCTCCGAACCAAAGCATAACTCTTAATATAGACCAGCACGTTCTATGTTCAGTTGTCTCCACTTCTTTATTCTTCCGTTCTCCTTTGGTCAAAGTGAATGCCGCTGAGAAGACCTAACATTATTCTACTTTTTAAATCGTGTTGGTTAACATTTCTATGAAGGGCCTCAATTCTTACCCAGCCATCAATTCCACCTAATATAGTTCTAATATTAATCATTAAAGTTACTGTTGAGAAATAAGTTGTGAACTTCTGTGTCCAACTTATCCGTTTCGTATTATTATTTCGTGATATTTACTTAAAGCTGTCAGTTTCATATCCTTAACCAAGGTTTTTATGTTCAATGTTCTGCATCTTTTTGTACCCAAATTCGCAACGCCATCTTCTTCAAATACATTCTTGCTAATTATTTGACTTTTCTTACTTTTTACTCTTCTCTTTTCTCAATGACTATTTCCCTTTCCTTATTTTCCCAATGTTTCTATTTTCTCTTCTGATTGTCCATTGATCGCCATTCAAAACTTTACAATTTCCAATGGAGTGTTCCCATCACTCAATAACTTTTCAATATCTTCACTCTTTTTTATGACTTTGTGACACCCATCGTCCTGATCCTTGGTCAGGGCACCACTTGTGACACCCAACCCTCCTCTGTCCTAGTCAGGGCACCGTTTGTGACACCCGTACTGGTCGCGGCGCACTTGTGACGTCGGTCCTTTGTGACGGGCTAACCCTGGGACATCGGTTTAAGTCTTGCTGGGTTCTAGCACCAACTTATCGTACTCGGCTCGCTTCCAACGCCTGGTCACCGAAGCAACTGCTTTGATCTCGATTCAACCTACCCACGTTGTGATTTGATCTTAGGTTGACGAGATCAATCAAACGTCGGGCCGTAGTGCCAGCCGAATCCGGGTCAAGGTGATACTGCACAATAAATGTAGACAAAAAAAAAAAAGCACAAACAACAACTTCAAGGCGAGCGACTGGTTAGGAATAGTGATTAATTTTATGTCGGTTTGTTGAGTTACAGGAGTGCGTCTCTCTCTTTCTCTCCCAGCCCGAAGAAGAAAAAAAATGTGGATTGTAACACCTTTGCGTTCCTTAACTAGTTCTGGATATCTGTATGGAGAATATAAGTCAGACTTCTATAATTTGTTCTTGGTTAGAAGTCTAATTCGGAAACTTGTTTTGGTGGAAAATCTAAAGTCGGACTTCAACAAATCTGTTCTTGGTTAGAAGTCTAAGTCGGAAAGCATGGAATCGTGCGGTCACCTGTGCGAGGCGCGTCTCTCTGTCTCGACTTTCCTCGACGAACTCAGCTCTACTCTGCGAACTCTCCTCAGCTCGACTCTGCGAACTCTACGAACTCTCTCGACGAACTCCCTGAAACACCCGTAGATGTTTGCTTATATGGACGCCGATCAAAACCTGGCGTGGGGTCGGACGTGGTGTGGCCACCACGTTGATTTCAAATCCCCAATAAGGATTTTCTTTGTTTTCGGCCAAAAATAATTATCATTTTCCGTATTTGGAAATCTTATTCCACTCCCACCCTCTTCTGCTCTCATATGGGTATCTCACCATACTTTAGAGGGCGTCAACGGTTTTCCCACTTCCTCGCAGTAACATCTCATACCTATCCTCTCAATGGGCGGTGGCGGCCTCCTCTCTGCGTCACATGATCATCTCCGCCTGGCTATTCGGCCAATAGGCGTCAACTGATAATCTCAATTTTTATCCAACTTTACGGGATATGTTTTTTTTTTCAACCAGGTTTATCCGTCAACATTAAGTGGAAGATTCTTTTTTGGCGAAATTGGGTTAATTAAAATACCCTAACATAGCCTTCGTTATAACAAACGAACCCAAAACAAAATGCAGATGTCCTGTCCAGGCGGTCTCATTCTAGGGCTCTGGGTGCGTTTGGCAGACGACCCATCAACTACTGATAACAGCCAATGTTTTATCTGCCCAGAGCTCTGGTATCCCTCAACTAATTTTCACGACAATGACCATCAAAATTTTCGTGGGTGGCATTCTTTCCTTCTCTTATCATCTAAGTTGTTAAGCCCTGTCCGTCTGTTTCTTTCTCTTTTTCCTTCCTTTGTCCTCGAAGAGAATTTGGCATATCTCAGCATCAAACTTCAGCGAGAAAGTAAAGTAGTTATCTTGAAGTCGCACTTGAAAATAACAAAACAAAAAAAATCTTTTTTTTTTTTTTTCACCGATACTCTGTTTGGGAAAACAACAAAACAAAAAGAACATCGCTCAGTATGTCTTTCGTTATATCTATCGGTTTAAGTAATCGCTCAGTATGTCTTTCGTTATATCTATCGATTTAAGTATCCCCGTAATTAACTTCTGTGGTTAATTAATTGATTAATTAACCCTTCCGTTCCTAAATAGTGTTACAATCCTCCCTAACCTATTCGTGCCATTTACTTGTAAATGGCATTCAAATCCAACTACACTATTTAGCATGCATCATGCACCTGTCCCATGCAGTCGTATTCTTTTCATTTCTTTTTTTCACGCTTTTACATGTAAAGTATTGTTCTACTTCATTTTGTTCTGTTTTACATGAAACGTAAAATTCTTTTATCTTCAACTGTTTTATATGAAATATAAAGTTCTTTTATCTTCTGTTTTTCATGCAATATAAAGTTCTTTTATCTTCTTCTGTTTTTCATGCAATATAAAGTTCTTTTATCTTCTTCTGTTTTTCATGCAATATAAAGTTCTTTTATCTTCTTCTGTTTTTCATGCAATATAAAGTTCTTTTCAAGCAATTTTTTCATTTTTAAAGTGTGCCGGTGGGTGTATGTGTGTGGTTATTATGGCTTGTTCTTCTTGGTCAATGTTCTTCTCTCCGCTGTGGGGTGTTTTTCCGCCGCGCGTGTCGGTTCTGCGTTGGCTTCTTCCGTCGGCTTTTCTGCAATTCTCTCGTTGATTCTGTATGGGTAAAGAACACTGCTCGGCATCTCCCTCTCGAGCTGCTGCACGCTCATTTGATTACTGCGAATTAATTTCGTGCTACTTCTAACCTTCCATACTGCTACACCGCCTATGGCGATAATTATGAATGTACCCATCATTGCTAACCAACTTATCTGTTTATCACCTTTCCAAGCCATATCCTCCCTACCCAGCCCACTTAGCTTATTCCTCAACTGATCCATATCGATCGTTTCTATCGGCTTCATCAGCGCCGGTATTTTATTCAAGGTAACATTGGGGAATCCCTTCAATATCGGTTCCCATAACTCTACAATTGACTAAGCTTCCGCCAATCATTTCTATGATTGAATCCTTCTCTTCATATTTTTCTTCTATGCTTCTATCTTGCTTAATTCTTTACTAAGCTATTCCATAACTTTTCCTAAACTCGTAACTCTTCAGCTCTCTCCTCCCCTAACTAACCCTAGCAGACCGAATGGCCCGGACAGGTTCGCGTGGTCCCCTCCAAGGATCGTACTCAATGGCACTATAGCTGGCCAGTTAACCAATGCACTAACTTTCTTCCGTCCTCCGTGGGGTACAATTCGCGCCTCCATCCCCTCCATCCACATCTACCACAGTCAGACAGTAGGTTTTGGATGAGCCAGGGTCGTTATCTGACAACACCTAATTAGTCAATTGAGATTTGGACTTCTCCATTCCTCTCAATCTCATCTTCCGAGTTGGTTCCTCTAACCTTCCCTTAATGTTTTAATTTCTCTTCAGGGTGTGTTTCGCCTATTCTCTTTTCACCTGATTCTTCCTTCCCCTTCGAGTCCTTGCTCTGGTCTTCAATACCTCTTGACGCTACGTCTAAATTTTCTCCTATCTCTTACTCTCTCTCTGAGTTGGGAGAGGGTGTCTGATCCTCTTCCTCCCACTCATTGAGCTCTTCGACTCGGTTCACTATTCTAATGGCACTAATTCAGCTGCCTCTGCTACCGCCTCACATAGAGTTACCTCATTTTCTTCTAGGCTCTTCCCTTCTACAGGGACCAATTGCAGGGTTCCTTTTCTTATTTTCTTCCCTGACATTAACCCACCCTTTCCCGACACCGCCGCCCTGGGGGGCGGCTCTACATCCTCCTCCACCACTATTGTCATATCTTCTTCCGGTGGGCATCCCAATGGCGTTCTCTCGCCATTCACCATCAGCACAGTGGGGTTGAACTCTACTCGAGCCCTCTGGCCCCGAAGCCAATCTTCTCCCAAGATTGCTTCCGCACACAGGTTGGGGGTTACGTAAAAATTTTGGGTGCTTCTTAATTTCCCAATCCTCACAGGGAGCCTCGCCATCCCTTTTATCACCAGGGGGGCTCCATCTGCTTGCGTGATCTCTATGTCTGCTTCCCGTAACCTACTCTTCCGTTTCAGCCGCCTATATGCTTTCTCTTTCAGTAATGAAACAGATGCTCCTGTGTCTATCAGGGCTTTCACTGCCCTACCCCCTATCTCTGCCCCACACGACAGCTCCTTCTCTTGCGTCAGCGAAGAGAATACCTTGGCTTTCCTTTTTCTGGGTTCCCACCTCTGGGCCATCCCAGCCATAGGCGCCGGTAGTAACAAACTACTTTCACTATTCTCACGTGGGGGAGTTCTGCGTTTTCTGCACCTGGGCGGTCCCGGCTGGACCTCTCCCAGTCTCTTGTGGCTGTTCCTAAAGGCACAATTCCTCTTCAGGTGCCCTGGTCTTCTGCAAAACCAGCACCTTCTCGTTGGGCAGTTAACCGCAAAGTGGCCCACCTGACCACACAACCAACATTTCACGCTTCTTCTCTTTAACTGGGCCACCCACCCTCTGGGTTCTGGGGGGACCTGTCCTCTACCTGGATGGCTCCCCCGGCCACATGTGCAGCGTTTTATATTTACTCTTTTTAACTGGGCCACCCTCCCTCTTATTTCCGGGGTGGCCCGCTGGCTTTTCCCTGGTTCTGTCTTACGGGCTCAGCCTCCTTCTTAATCCTGGGGTGATCTTTTCTTAATCCACACCACTTGGCTAGGTGTCCCTTCTTCCCACACCTAGTACACTTATCCTGTTCGAAGTCTGGGGGCAATCCCCACTTCGTCGGACATTCCGCCGCTCTGTGGTCCTCATGCCCACAGGTCCAGCAGACTAGTCCGTATCGACCTGGCGTGGGCTTATAAAACCCATGCCTTGTCGACCAAGCCCTTCTTGTGGGATCCTCTTCTCACACCTCAGGCTCTTCCACCTCTAGGCTGACCCCACGACTCCACGCGGGGGCTCTACTTCTTACCCCCTTTCTTCCGACCCCTCGACTTATTTCCTGTATTTTCCCACCTCTTTTTACCTTCTCCCAGACTCCCTGGCTCTCTTTGGCCATCGCTACTGCTGCCGACAATCTTAACGGTCCTTCCTTTAAGACATCGTGGCGAATACGCTCGTCACCGAGTGCCTCAACATACAGATCAGCCAGCTGTGCCTGCATGACCGCGTTATTTCTCACAACCTCTGGGAAGGCTAATGACGACAGCTTTTCCGCTCGGGTCCCCAATTCTCCAGGGGTCTCATCCCGCAGCTGCGTCAACTTCAAGAGGGCCCTCATGGCCTCTATCGCTGACCCTTCGTCAGCGAATTCGCTAGTTAATTGTTCCTTCAACCTTTCCCATGGTAAGTGGAGCTCACTAGTCAAGAGTCCCTCTACGAACTCAGACGCCTTCCCTGTCGTGGCACTATATGCCTGATAAAGGGTCTCTACGTCCGAGAGTCTGTAAATTACTCGGCTCTTCTCTAGAATTGCTAGCCAGTTTTTAAAATCTCTCTTACTACCATTAAATGACGGGACCCTTGGTCCACCCAATAATCCTCTCAAGTCTGCTGGCAACTCCTGTCTAGCCCCATCCTCCTCTACGTCTACTCTATCCGACTCATAGTCAGACATTTTTAAAATGACAAGTAAACGGAATCAAAGTTAGAGCAGCAACAATCGAAAATGGGAGATAAACCGAAAGAAAGTGTCCTACCTGACAAACGATTTCCAATTCGTTCTTCTCAGCTTCTGGGCTGTCGTACTAGAGGGTCTGGAACCGTATGGTTACAATTAACCAAAGTCCTTTGGCTCCCACTCTAGTTTTCCTCAGTTTGTGTCCTTAAGACGCCGAGCGTTGTTCACTTCGAAGCTTTCTGCAACTCCTGTGGCGGTAGTCGCTCTAGGGTCTGATCCTGGTTATCACGGCACCATTTGTGACTCCTGTGGCGGTGGTCGCTCTAGGGTCTGATCCTGGTCACGGCACCATTTGTGACACCCATCGTCCTGATCCTTGGTCAGGGCACCATTTGTGACACCCAACCCTCCTCTGTCCTAGTCAGGGCACCGTTTGTGACACCCGTACTGGTCGCGGCGCACTTGTGACGTCGGTCCTTTGTGACGGGCTAACCCTGGGACATCGGTTTAAGTCTTGCTGGGTTCTAGCACCAACTTGTCGTACTCGGCTCGCTTCCAACGCCTGGTCACCGAAGCAACTGCTTTGATCTCGATTCAACCTACCCACGTTGTGATTTGATCTTAGGTTGACGAGATCAATCAAACGTCGGGCCGTAGTGCCAGCCGAATCCGGGTCAAGGTGATACTGCACAATAAATGTAGACAAAAAAAAAAAAGCACAAACAACAACTTCAAGGCGAGCGACTGGTTAGGAATAGTGATTAATTTTATGTCGGTTTGTTGAGTTACAGGAGTGCGTCTCTCTCTCTCTCTTTCTCTCCCAGCCCGAAGAAGAAAAAAAATGTGGATTGTAACACCTTTGCGTTCCTTAACTAGTTCTGGATATCTGTATGGAGAATATAAGTCAGACTTCTATAATTTGTTCTTGGTTAGAAGTCTAATTCGGAAACTTGTTTTGGTGGAAAATCTAAAGTCGGACTTCAACAAATCTGTTCTTGGTTAGAAGTCTAAGTCGGAAAGCATGGAATCGTGCGGTCACCTGTGCGAGGCGCGTCTCTCTGTCTCGACTTTCCTCGACGAACTCAGCTCTACTCTGCGAACTCTCCTCAGCTCGACTCTGCGAACTCTACGAACTCTCTCGACGAACTCCCTGAAACACCCGTAGATGTTTGCTTATATGGACGCCGATCAAAACCTGGCGTGGGGTCGGACGTGGTGTGGCCACCACGTTGATTTCAAATCCCCAATAAGGATTTTCTTTGTTTTCGGCCAAAAATAATTATCATTTTCCGTATTTGGAAATCTTATTCCACTCCCACCCTCTTCTGCTCTCATATGGGTATCTCACCATACTTTAGAGGGCGTCAACGGTTTTCCCACTTCCTCGCAGTAACATCTCATACCTATCCTCTCAATGGGCGGTGGCGGCCTCCTCTCTGCGTCACATGATCATCTCCGCCTGGCTATTCGGCCAATAGGCGTCAACTGATAATCTCAATTTTTATCCAACTTTACGGGATATGTTTTTTTTTCAACCAGGTTTATCCGTCAACATTAAGTGGAAGATTCTTTTTTGGCGAAATTGGGTTAATTAAAATACCCTAACATAGCCTTCGTTATCACAAACGAACCCAAAACAAAATGTAGATGTCCTGTCCAGGCGGTCTCATTCTAGGGCTCTGGGTGCGTTTGGCAGACGACCCATCAACTACTGATAACAGCCAATGTTTTATCTGCCCAGAGCTCTGGTATCCCTCAACTAATTTTCACGACAATGACCATCAAAATTTTCGTGGGTGGCATTCTTTCCTTCTCTTATCATCTAAGTTGTTAAGCCCTGTCCGTCTGTTTCTTTCTCTTTTTCCTTCCTTTGTCCTCGAAGAGAATTTGGCATATCTCAGCATCAAACTTCAGCGAGAAAGTAAAGTAGTTATCTTGAAGTCGCACTTGAAAATAACAAAACAAAAAAAATCTTTTTTTTTTTTTTTCACCGATACTCTGTTTGGGAAAACAACAAAACAAAAAGAACATCGCTCAGTATGTCTTTCGTTATATCTATCGGTTTAAGTAATCGCTCAGTATGTCTTTCGTTATATCTATCGATTTAAGTATCCCCGTAATTAACTTCTGTGGTTAATTAATTGATTAATTAACCCTTCCGTTCCTAAATAGTGTTACAACTTCATCTTTCTTAAATGCCTTAAAAATCTTTATACAACTGAAATTAAAAAAATATATATATAATTCTGCTTGTCCATCCCTTAGTTCCTAAGTTAGCACGTATGTACGCTACGCCCTGCCAATACCTTATAGATAACGGACTAATTCTTTTGGATTGAGTGGAAAGACGGAAAAGACATATCAGAAACGCTACTCGATTTCAGTGAGAAAATAAAAGAAAAAAAATAGAAAGAAAAAGGAAAGGAAAGAGAAGATAGAGGAGGAAATATTGTTGTTACATGGTTGACGTCTACTCCAGTGAAATGAAAAAACTAATACATTTTTAATTTTTTTTCATTTGTACCCTCTTACTTCTTTAAACAATGAGCGGCTTCATTGTTATTTCAATATGCTGTTAACGTTGTTAAGCTCAAATATTTAACGATGCAACAGGAGAATTTCCGCCAATATTTTAAAAACGTGGAACTAGCAAGAAATTTATTCAATCGTTAACTTAAGAATCATGATTCATCAGAAAGTTTAAATAGCAAAACCGCGAAATTTTCACGGGTACGACTACTTATATATTGCTAAAATTAATATGATATACATTTATTTGCAATACACAACGCGACTCACGTCCAAGTATTCCGCTGACGGCCCAATGATTACCATACGTTGCATTCCGTTTTCGTGCACGTCGGTGTGCAACGAAAGTTTGCAAAAAGCCTGCTGTATATACAAAAGATAACAAGATGTTAAACAAATGCCACGTCGAGAAATAAGAACGTGAACCTTGTTTCCCATAATATAAAATCATTATTTTTATTCAGAGCTTCAGCTTTTCGTCTGGATAGGTACGTTGGTGACACTTGGGACAACAGCTGTTGTGTCCATTTAACAGTTCAGCTGTTCTCTCCTATCATCTCCTCGCAAGTCGACACCTCCTGGCAATACGAAACGGGTGGCGTCGAAAACATGCGACGGACAAACCTGCACCCGGCCAAGGACAGGCCAGAAATGACCCTCCTAACCAAATTATAACTCTTAATATAGACCAGCACGTTCTATGTTCAGTTGTCTCCACTTCTTTATTCTTCCGTTCCCCTTTGGTCAAAGTGAATGCCGCTGAGAAGACCAAATTTTAAAAAAAAAAGCATACGCTACGCCAGCTATAAGATAGAAGCACTTCAAACCGAGATAAAATGTTAGCTTTCCCTCTCTACGTGTCCAAATCATCGTGTCACAATAGTAAACATTGTTAATAAAACGTCATAGGCTGAAATTCATTTAATATACTTATCATTTAAATATACCACCGAAAAATTTTCCAGGTTTACCGTATATATTTTTAAACAAAGTTGCAGCAAATTACTCAGCACTTACATCGATTAACCGCGTTACTTAGAACAATTACTTTAAATGTAAAAACAGTCTCAGTTGGTAATAATATAATTAGGTACCTCAACTAATTCAGTAAAAAGGAGCATACCCTGATGAAAAAATTCCCAAAACTTGATAAAAACAAAGTTTTGACAAATCTTTATGTTATTACTAAGGCCAAAATATTTTTAATACCATTAAATTTTTAAAACTTTTTCTTTCGTCAATAATGGGTACCAAAGGAAAATTTAGCATTTTTAGCATAATGGGTACCATAGGAAATTTTAGCATTTTTCTTCTTTTTTTTTCTTTTTTTTTTTTTTGTTAAAAACACGCTCATTTGGAAATTCTTGCAAAAACAACTATTTGTTGAAATTTAATAAAAATGTCAGGGCTTATTCACAAATTAATTACATTACTTTTAAAATTTTATTTTTAAAAAATCTTGGTAAAAATATTTTTTACGTTGTGTTACAAAAACTTTAAAAAAAACGTAGGAAAAATATTCATCAAACTCTTACACAAACACTTCCCCGAATGAAGTACTCTCCACAAAATATTCAACAAATACACAGTAAAAATGAGCTACAGTCGCACCGAGAACAGGACACAAATAACAAAAAAGCACAACAGGACAACTATCAACAAACCCACGTGTAACTGCAGAATAAAGAACGAATATCCCTTAAATGGTAATTGCTTACAAAACAATGTAATATACCAAACCACGGTAAAAGCATCAGATACTGAAAATATATAGATAGGATTAACTGAAGGACCCTGGAAACACAGAAACTATGCACACAAAACATATTTCACAAATAGTAAATACGTGAACAGCACAATGCTTTCCAAATACATCTGGGAAATTAAAAACAAAATGCAAATCACACCAAAAATATCATGGAAAATAAGGAAAAGAACATCAGCCTACAACAATCAATCCAAAAACTGCAAACTCTGCTTGGAGGAATAAATAGCTATAATTACCTTCCCAGACCAAAACAAACTACTAAATAAACGATCAGAACTTATCTCAAAATGCAGACACGAAAACAAATTTTCACTGTGTTACTTAAAAATCGAAAACTGAAAAGAATAATTAAAATTAAAATAAATAAGTAAAAACAAATAAAATAAATTAATCCAAATAAATGAATAAATAAAGTAAATAATAAACACTTTAACAAAATAACTCCTGCCAAAATAACAATCAATCGAAAAACTGCAAACTCTGCTTGGAAGAAAAAATAACTATAATTACCTTTCTAGACCAAACAAACTACTAGATAAACGGCCAGAACTCATCTCAAAATTTGTACTACTTCACTTAAAAATTGAAAACTGAAAAGAATAATTAAAAATAAATAAAAGAAAAACAAGTAAAATAAATTAATCCAAATAAATTAACAAACTAACAAAAACTCCCGCCAAAATAACCGTTAGAATAGACAAACCCACAATGCACCATTGATCCTTATAGTCGAGAAAAAAGCACAACGCATATGGCCTGATGATTGTGTTTAGCATGAAATAGTCTGTCGCCTCTGAGTGTTGACTTCAGTGTTCACTTTTATATTTATATACGCTCTATCTCTGATGTTGAGCCCTTTATACCTTAAAACTATATTTCTTCATATATATATATATATATATATATATATATATATATATATATATATATATATATATATATATACAACAAAATGAATTTAAAGATCAGTTATTCTTGCATGAACAATACAGAAAAAATTATTAGCTCACATAACAGCAGAATTTTGAGAGATCTTCATAACAATCAAATACAAATGGATCGTAATGCATCCCAAATGAGAACATCAACATGTAATTGGAAAACAAGATCATATTGCGCAGTTGAAGGAGTATGCATGGCAGAAAATGTAATATATGAGGCAACAATTTTCCCCAAAGAAAATATAGAATAGAAGAAAATATACAGAGGAATATCCGCGGGAAGTTGGAAACATCGATTTTATAACCATCGCCAGTCCTTCAAAGATAAATTTAAAAAGAACCAAACGGCACTGTCAAAGCATTATTGGGATTTGTTGGAGGGTGGCTTAACCCCACAAATAAAGTGGAAGATCATCTTGAGAGCCAGAACTCCAATAAATTTCAGAGACAGATGCGACTTATGTCTAAAAGAAAAGATCCTCATTATAAAGCATAAAGATCCGGATGTATTACTAAACAGACATAATGAACTAATTTTTAAATGCCGACATAAGAACAACTTCAACCTAACGAAATATATTTAGAAGTAACTATATAGGAAGACTAATATTACATGACCTTTATTTTTTTGGTTTTGAAAAGGTTGCTATGCACATATGAATGCGAACACATAACTGTATGTATATAACTATGTAACTGAACTGGAACATTGATACCTCTTTTGATATGTATATGTATATGCTTTTATATATAAAGATAGGCATGCTTTGTTGTAATTATGTATGGTGAACACATATTTGGAGTGGGCGGGTATGAATATGGATACGTATGATAATATACTTGTAGGTATATAGGTGGGCTTTTGGTGTTTTTTGGGGGGTGGAGGCTGTTTTGTTTTTTATTTGTAAATATATGTAGTTGTATGTATATATGGGTGTATATATGTATGTATATGGGTATGTGAGTACATGTATATGTGTGGATGTGTATATAAATATACATATATATATATATGTGTGTGTGTGGGTGTGTGTGCGCGCGTGTGTGTGTCTGTGTGTAGGTGTATGTATATATGGGCATA
Organism: Acanthosepion esculentum; assembly: GCA_964036315.1. Taxonomy (NCBI): domain Eukaryota; kingdom Metazoa; phylum Mollusca; class Cephalopoda; order Sepiida; family Sepiidae; genus Acanthosepion; species Acanthosepion esculentum. The sequence continues at coordinate 58,446,250 of OZ038492.1, read as the reverse complement.
TGTGTATCGTGCCACAGATATGTGATTGCGTGTAATCTGTGTATGTATTTGTATATAAATATATGAATTTGTGAGTTCGCATATATAATATGGGTGAATATGCGTGAAATATAATAATGTAAATACGTTTGAATATTGACATATTTTTTCATACACGAATATGTGGGTGTATGTATGTATGTATGTATGTATATATATATATATATATATATGTGTATATGGGTAGGTGTGTATATGTATGTGTGTGTATATGTGTATATATGTGTATGTATATATATATATGTGTATGCGTATATATGTGTATATGTATAGGTGTATATGTATATATGTGTATATGTGTGTGTGTATATATATATATATGTATATATATATATATGTGTGCGTATATGTATATATATGTGTATATGTGTGTATGTATGTACGTGTGTATATCTACATGTGTATGCGTGTATGTATGAGTATATACATATATATGTGTGTGTGTGTATATATGTGTATGGGTGTGTATATATATGGATATATATATATGTGTATATATATGTGTGTGCTTGTGTACAGATGTGTGTATATGTGTGTGTATAGGTATGGGTATACAGAATTTAAAAAAAAGGACTTACAGGTCTCTTATTAATGTTTTACCCCATTTTCTCCCTTAATATTCTCCATTTGAAATTGTGATTTTAAAATTCTTTAAAATATGGAGGAAATTTTTTTAAATTGATAATTTAATTTTGAATTTAAATGCATTACCCTTTAATAATCATTATTGATGATAAAATATTTTGATTTTTGATAATTGAAAACTAAAGTCATCGCCTATTATTATTTTGAGAAATTTTTGTTAGGGAATTCTAAGTACACACCTATATATATGTGTGTAAGTATGCGTAAACATTTAAAAAGTTATATGTAGGTATTAATACATGAAATTACCCGTGTATATCGGTACATGTGTACCTGTATGAGTGACTGCACATGTAAAAGAACGTATGTATATGTGAAACTTGCATGGATGTGTTTACAATATATGATAGAGCAAGATCTCTAATATTACCTTCAAATATCACTCCATATTAATTTAAAAACTAAATTTTAAGTAAGAGAAATTACCAATCTAAAAATAATCGCAAATTAAATTCATGAATAAAATTCAAACTGATAGAGATATCACCTTAATATATAATATGGGTGAATATGGGTGAAATATAATAATGTAAATACGTTTGAATATTGACATATTTTTTGCATACACGAACATCTGGATGTATATACATACATATATATATATATATATATATATATATATATATATATATATATATATGTGTGTGTGTGTGTGTGTGTGTGTGTGTGTGTGTGTGTGTATGTGGGTAGGTATGTATATGTATGTGTGTGTATATGTGTATATATGTGTATGTATAAGACACATATACAACTAGAAGTAAACTTATATTTTCAAATAAAATTTTAATGTAAATTCTATGAATATTTTTCTAATCGACTATTTCATATTAAATCCCCAAAGTTTTTGTAATAAAGTTTTTAAAAAAAAACTTAAATCGCTAACAAACATCAAATTAAATTCCTTATAGACGGTTTACACATTCAAATTTATATCAAACATTATAATATTTATGAACTCTCAAAGTAAAGCAAAACAACAGCGTCTATTTCGGGCCTTTCATTCCAAATAAATTTATTGACACTTTCTCTCATGACTTCTTTCTCTCTTTTTCTCTTTAGGTCTTTTTTCTCCTCTCCCCCCTCTATATCAATATATAACTTCCGTTAAGTTAACCGATTTAATGTGTCAATGTCTGGATTTCCTCAAACAATTTAAATTTGAGAGAATAGAAATTTTACATCTAACATAATCATGTCTCTCTCCCCCCCCCCACTCACTTCCTCACTTCGTTAATTTACATATGCTTAGTACTTGCCCGTCAAAAATGTGTAAATTTCTTTTCATTTTTCGTTTCAACCTTTGGAAGTAAAGTCTGATGATCCGCGGTCCTTTAAAAGGGCTGTGGGGAAATAATTTATTACATGGAAACTTAAAGTGGTCTGTTTTTATTTTTATTTAAATTATTAGCTCTGATTTACATTGAATTCTCTGGATGTTATCCTCCATACGGATTACCTAGTTATGCGTAAACTAAATATATATATATATATATATATATATATATATATATATACACAACCTGTTCATAGAGTCAGTTTACAATTTGAAAAAATCATTAACAAAGCAAATGAACAGACATATATATGTAAATTGTTACAAAATGAAGAGTAGATATTGAATTTTTTAAACTAATTTAATACACCTCTATATGATCACCATTAATTGCACGAAGAACATCAAGACGCTACTCGATTTCTTGCCATATTCTCTGTAGCACAGCCTCATCAATGGGGGCAATGGCTTCAGTGATCTTTTGCTTTA
>OZ038492.1:58361304-58438804 GCA_964036315.1 Acanthosepion esculentum | reverse complement strand
CTCCCTGCCCAGAGGCAGAGAGTTCCCCTCTGCCTCAGAGGCAGAGAGTTCCCCTCTGCCTCAGAGCTAGCCGAGTCGTCCAAAAAGGACTGACTGACTCTCACTGCTGCTTCATCTTGAGGCGCAGTATTTATGGTGTACGGAATAGTCCATTATGGGTAAGTTCCCATAACACACACACACACACGCACACACACACGCACACACACACACACACACACACATATATATATATATATATATATATATATATATATATATATATATATATATGAAGAAAAAGATGTTGAAAATAGAACTGGAATGTTTAAGAATATTTATTTAAAATAACATTTTGCAGTTTTATGATTTTCAAAGGTTAAATTGAGATGGAGAGACGTATGGTTGTGCTATGATCAGTGTCGACGCGAAATGTGAACTCAAATGCCTACAGATCTTTACCACTCGCTTCTATATGAAAAAATGGTTGCTGTGAAGCAGAGTTCTAGTTTTTGCTAGTCACCGTCGCACCTGTGGATAGCGCCAAGTTTTTCGTACACCACAAACACACACACACACACACACACACACACATATATATATATATATATATATATATATATATATATATATATATATATATATATATATATATATATAGTAAATGACTGCTTTGATTAAAGGATAGATAGATAGATAGATAGATAGATAGATAGATAGATAGATAGATAGATAGATAGATAGATATAAATATTTTTCTATTTTGGCAGCAATCCTTCTTTCATACAAATTTCATTAAAGGCAACTGAGAAGGTACTGCGTCATGTAATTTAGTAATTGTGTGTTTGGGCAGCAACCCTGCTTTTATACAAGCTTCAGCCAACAAGGGATATACTGTAGTACTTTGTTACTCGTCTTTTATGAAACGTGAATAAAACAAGGTTTACTACCCAATACACATTTATAAATTACAAGACCCGGTAGCCAACGTGTAAATCCCGCAGTACCTTCTCAGTCGCTTTTAATGAAATTTGTATGAAAGAAGGATTGCTGCCTAAATAGAAAATATTTATCTATCCATCTATCTATCTATCTATCTATATATATATATATATATATATATATATATATATATATATATATATATATATATGTATGTATGTATATGTGTGTGTGTGTGTGCGTGTGTGTACTTTAATCAAAGCAATCATTTACTTTTTGATGAAATTTTGCCAATAACAAACACAATAACAACTCCTGAACTCAGTAAATGTAATCAAGTCGTAAACTTGTATAAACAAGTTACATCTTGATTGAGTGTTTTTTATCGGACAATGTCAGAAGGAAGACAATAGGGCAGGGTGAGGGATGATGGAGGAAGGAGTAGCGGGGTTGGTGGCTCTTGGAAACATTCTAATCAGCCATCAAAACTGAACGGAACCACAATACATGTTGCTTCAAATTCAACGACTTTCGGCATGGAAATATTACAACGGAAGCTATACAATAACGACGAAGAGAATCACCCGATTTCAGAAATGTATACAGAACAAGCACAATGCTTCTAATATTAAAACCAGCAAGACTATCTTGTGAAACTCGGAACTTTATAAAAGACAATGAAAACATTATATCTGCAATGAACGAACAATCCAGATAGCTACAGGGTGAGAAATATGAAGAACTACTTTGAAGTGCCGAATTTCTACAAAATCATCTAATAATTCTGCCATTTCCGGTTTAGCGCCTCTGTTTTATATCGAGATTCTTGACAAAAGCAAGTCGAACATCCTCCACATTCACGCTCACCGCCTTGTTCGCCGGATCGGTCACGCCCCACGACGACCTGACGACCACACTACCGGAGTCATCTATCAATTCGACCGCCATCTGGTAATAACCTCGCGGCAGACCACGCAGACGCTAGAAGGATGTCGTCCGCCAGGGCCTCCAGTAGATTAATCTGTTTCTGGACGATATTCCCACGCTCTGAGAGGACCGTGAAAGCTGGAGAAACAAGTTGACAGTCGTCGGTTCGACGCCTTCATAGCATGAAATTTAGCATCAGCTTTCTTTACAAAATCCAAAGAATGGCAATTATTCTGATGAGCTTTCTCTGTTGGTACTTCGACTTTAAGAATTTAAGAGGAGTACTTAATTGGCAACTAGGTCCCATAATTTCACTGTTGTTCCTGGTATCCATGAGTTAATAGTTTCTTCTCTCGCACTTCTCGCATGTGGAACTCCCTTTCTGTTTCCTGCTTTTATGTTAATGACGATCGTCAAAGATGTACAATGTCAAATTGTCATCTTATATCTCCTTGAATCCTGTTCTTTTATTGTTATTCCTGTACGATCACTGAAGTTAAGCAACGTCGAGCTTAGATGGGTGACTGCTTGGGAATATCAGGTCCTGTTAGCTTAGATGTGCGGTTCGTGTGACGGATAACGGTTCGGAATTGTTCATCGGAGAGTCTGTTTCTTTCACACTCAATAACCCAATAACTTTGTGTACTTGTGGATTTTATTGCCTTGCTTATAATGAAATGATTAAAATAATAGACTGAGAAAGCAGCTACTTGACACGTGCCCTATGGCGAGGCATTCATCGATTACTTAGCATAATCTTGGCAAATGAACAGAGCAAATATTGAGGATTGAACAAACTTAATGGTATTATTGCTGCTACATATTGTCCGGTGCAACTGTTATACATCTAGTAATTCTCGATAAAATCCTAAGAAGAACCACCAATATTATGGGCCCAAACTTGGCGTCTTAACCTTCAGTCGCTTCCCGCCACAATAAACACACACATAAAATACGTTTTATGAGCACTTTGTTTTTCATTGTTGTATACCTACTTTTGCATACCCTCATACATATATATATATATAATTTTTATACGTTATTTTATTGATATAAATGTTTATGTAAATGCTTTGTTTATACTAAACAGTATTAACTACATTTATGTCCGAGAAATTTCATAGAAAATATGTCTCCCGACAAGAATCGAACCTGTATCTTACACGGAATCGTCATATTGCCTAACGTGCTATACCATTTAGCTACAGAGGAAGTGTCTGGTTAGCAAAGTCAAATAACAGTTTTTAAACAAAAAATTTGCCATGATTTCTCTCGAACGCTCATATCTGCTCGAAGCGTATCTTAACGTAAATAAATGACATCATATATTATGAAATGGACTAAGTCCGGCAATTATTTTTATATATTTTCTGTTTATATGTTATTTTTATAGATACAAATATTTAAGTAAATATAATAATAATTATTATTTATAATAAACGGCATTAACTACATTTACCGGCCTGAATGTTCGAGAAAATTCGTAGAAAATATGTGTGTTTCGACAGGAATCGAACCTGTGTTCCACATGGAACCGTCATTTGACCTGGCATGGATTTAGCTTCAGAGGAAGCGTCTGGTTAGCAAAGTCCTAATTACTGTTTTAAAACAACAAATTTCCCACGATAATTGATGAACGATCATATCTGCTCGAAGCGTATCTTAGCGTAAACAAATGACAACACGTATCAAATTGACTAAGTCCGACAATTATTTTAATATATTTTTATAAATACAAATATTTAAGTAAATGCTCTGTTTATAATAAACAGTATTAACAACATTTACCAGCTTGAATGTCCGAGAAACTGCATAGAAAATATGCGTCCTTTGACAGGAATCGAACCTGTATCCTACACGGAACCGTCATATCTATGAAATTTTCAGGAAAATCAATTTCCAGAAAAATCAGTCAATACTTGAACTCATAGCTCTTTGATGTTATGTTCGGAGTGCAAACTTGACGCAGAGCTTAACAAAATTAAACAGCTGTTTTGGGCGAATGGTTATCCTGAATATGTTATTACAACTACCATTGAGTGTTTGGTCCATTCAGGTGTCATATATATATATATATATATATATATATATATATATATATATATATATATATATATATATATATATATATATATATATATATATATATATATATATATATATATATATATATATATATATATATATATATATATATATATACACACACACATGTATAGTAATTCATCGATCCCAGAATAATCTTCAACAGAATGCACTGGAAGGCCCTTTTGTCCTACTTGGGACTCATCATCAACTACTACCGAGAATCGAACTCGAACCGTTTCGATACAACGGCGCTACTCACTCAGTTCCGCAGCGATACTCATCCAAGTATACGGATAACCTCGAAACAGTGCCCCAAGAGCAACATCTGCTTATTGAGCATTAGCCGCTTCTCACGAGCATTAGCTGGGTCAAGCAGTGCTTGCTGCATTCTGTTGAAGATTATTCTGGGTTCGATGAATTACTATATATGATTATTCTAAATCCACAAAAAAATTCTTTACTGTATATATATATATATATATATATATATATATATATATATATATATATATACATATACATATATATATATATGAAGGGACAGTGATATAACTGGGTTGATATGCAGGCGTACTGTAAGCTTATTAGCAGTGAGAGACATCTAGTCTTCATTATTAAATATCTCTGGAAGAAGGAAAACTTTGATATAATACCTGCGACTTCATTTGCATCCAATGATGTAGTCTCGTTCTTCTTTTTGTAAAAATGTATTGGAAGCTCAGAGAGTGGGATTGAGTCAGGGCAAGTCCTTTCCCCACTTAAAACTTTTCAAGCACAGCTATCTCTCGATCTTTTAAAACAACTATGTATTGTCATATACGGAGAAAAGTCATTGACAACACGCTATAAAGCATTTCGCTTTGCTTTGCAGCTAGTGTGGGAAACAAAGTGCATTAGTTGATGAACTATCTATCTATCGCAGTTTGTTCATGTCTATGCATATATGTTTGAATGTATGCAGATATGGAAGACCACCAGAAATAAAATATTAATGAAGCGCCTATTGCAAGAGACCCAACGTTACCACATCTACACAAGATAGTGTAATTCCCTAGCAAGACTAAAAAGCCACATCCACGTTGCCCATATTTGAGGATCCACCAAGCGATAGCAGTACTCGAAATTGAGCCTCAGTTGGCATCTATCTATATATCTATCTATAGCTGTCTATTCATGTCTATACATTTACGTATGAACAAATTAATGCATGTATGATAGTTCATCAAAAATCATATATTACTGTAGATTCTATTGCAATAGACGTCCAACGGTGCTACATCTACACAAGATATTTTAAGTCCATAGCCGGACTAAAAAGCCATATCTACTTTTCCTATGTTTGATCATCAATCAGGCGATGATATTACTGGAAATCGCTTGACAAGTTCTACGACAATAAAATACCGCGGAATTTCCTCTATCATTTTTATCATTTTTATTTATTCAGTTTAATTTTATAATTTAAAATATTTTATAATATATTTCATAATATAAAATAATATTTTATATTTCTTAATGTAGAATAATATATTTCATAATTTATTTCATAATACAAAATAACATATTTTATGTTATATTTCATAATATAAACTAATTTATTTCTCACTATTCTCAATAATATCTTCTTAATTACCCTATCACAGTTCTTCTCAATAATATCTTCTTAATTCCCCTATCATAGTTAAATCATAAATATGGTGCTTGTTATTTTAAGAAGTAAAGAGGTACAAAAAAGAAATTTGAAATTGACAAATTTTCCCATTTTCACTTAAACAGACGTTAAACACTTCTATCTGCCCTTTTTTCTTTCATTGTCTTACTGGAACCAAGTAACGTCTTGAGATATGTCTTTTGTCTTCTCACGTGATCAAAACAGACTAGTCCATTATTTATGAAGTATTAGAAAGCGGCATCAAACACTTCTATTTTTATTTATTTATTCGTTTTATTTTCACTGAAACCAACTCGCATCTCTGTTAAGTATTTTGTCTTTCCACAATCAAAACGGAATAGTCCATTATTTATTAGGTATTTGCAGATCGTAACGGTCGTGCGAACTGAGGAATTAACGGAGGGGTGGGACAAGCACAATTATTATTTATGATGATATAAAATAATATCTTATAATATTTATAATATGTATATATTATATAATTATTATATAATAGATATATGTTTATAATATATTCTATATTGTAAAATAAATAATTCTATTAATATTTTTAATATTAATACATTTATCATTTTTATTTATTCAGTTTGATTCTCTAATTTAAAACATTTTATCATATATTTTATAATATGAAATAATATTTTATAATATATTTCATAATATAAAATAATATTTTATAATATATTTCTTAATGTAAAATAATATATTTCATAATTTATTTCATAATACAAAATAATATATTTTGTAATATATTTCATAATATAAAATAATATTTTATAATATATTTCTTAATGTAAAATAATATATTTCATAATACAAAATATTATATTTTATAATATATTTCATAATATAATTTATTTATTAATATTGTCAATAATATCTTCTTAATTCATTTTTACTTATGTTTAATTATTTTTATTATTTGTTAATATTTTTAATAAGTTAATTTAATTTTATAATATTAAACAATATTTGATAATATAATATTTATAATATACAGTAGAAGTCCTCATATCTGAACTTCAGAGTGGCTCGGATAATGTAACATGTTTAATATGACTAAAACTTAATAAAAAGCAAGAAATTATCACAATATATAAAAAAATTAAGTATCTCACGAAAGTAAGTATTAATTTGTAATGTTTAATTCTCAATAAGTTTTATTTACAATTGTCTTATTTCTTTTCTCATTTCGCTGTTATAGTTTTTATAAAGTAAGGCATTTCTTGTACGTGTACTTGTACGATTTGTACTGCTGAACAAAGATTTTTTTCTCCATGAATATGATGACACCAGCCTTCATATTTTCACCATTATCGGAAGAATTTGATTTTTCCTCTCTTTCTTGACAATCCAAAACATTTTGAAATTAGCGTCTTCATTTGCCCATTCTTTTAAGTCATTCGAGGTAAGAATCTTTAGTCGATTATCTTCAATCCCAAGTTTTATTTTTTTCGGTCAGAATCTGCAATACGTCAGATGAGTTTGTGCCATTGATACGTTTTTCAATAATCTCTAATTTCTAAGGTAACGTAAAAGAATTTATTTTCTTTTTTCTTCCAGTTAAAGTTTCTTCTGTGCTAACCATTATGAGTTGAGAAAGCTACTAACAATTACCTGCAAAGAAAAGAAAAATATTAGAATGTACAACATCTAAATGGCAACACTGAAATGTTCACATATGAAGTCGTTCGGATATGAGGACTTCTACCAGATATATATATATATATATATATATATATATATATATATATATATATATATATATATATATATATATATATATATATATATATATATATATACATATATATATATATATATATATACATATATATATATATATATACATATATATATATATACATATATATATATATATATATATATATACATATATATATATATATATATACATATATATATATATACATATATATGTATATATATATACATACATATATATACATATATATATACATACATATACATATACATACATATATATATACATACATATATATATACATACATATATATATACATATATATATATATATATATAATAGTAATAATGATATCTCATAATATAAAATAAATTTATTAACTAATTTTTTAATATCAATACTTTTATATTTTTTAATTTATTTTAATTTAATTATCTTATGTTTAATTTTATTTTTGATTATATTTGTTATTTATTAACTAATATTTTATTAAGTAAATTTCAATAATATATTTTATAATATAACATTTTAAAATATGATATAATTTTATTAATTGCAATTTTATTATAATTTTTCATTGTTTTTATTTTTAGTTATTTCTATTCTTTTATTTACTTACAAGATTACCTAAGAGTTTATTTAAGATATTATTAAGAGATTATTAAGATTTATTGTAGCCTTTTAATTGAAATAAACTTATCATCTAAAAGTTCTTGACTTGATCTTCCATAATATGAGGGTAGCATAACGGATATCGAGTTCACTTTCGCGGAAATGCCCTTCAGAAAAGCATTAATCCAACGCTTCTCTTCTCATCTATGTGTTAAATAGCAGGAATTACTGAAATCTCTAAGCTTTATGTAACCCTTAGTCTAAGAGAACGAAAAACTCTGAATTTCAAACCGTGGAATCACTTCATTTTTTTCAGACGCATAGCAATTCACAGATAATAAATAAAAAACCTTATGTATATTCCATAATAATTCTCGTAAAGTTTGAATTAGATTTAGTTGGGATAAACGAAATGACATCTCCAAGGATTTAACTCCTTTATTTTATGTGCCGTGTCTCTTCAGAACGTAGGCGATCATGGTTCTCCATAATTTCCTATACTTTGTAGCGCTTAATACATTTGATCTTTTTGTTATCTCTCCCAAATCTTTTTTCGCTGTCCATTAACTCAAGCTCACTAAGTAGATTATGTGTTGTTTTCCTCTGTCCCTCTTGTCTCCGTGAAGCAAGAGGGACACAGGAAAAGCTCTCGCTTACGAACATTTGTCAAATCCAAATCCTCCTCTTACGAAAATGTGTCCTGTGAGTATATATATTTTCCAATTGTTCTTTCATCGTTATTTTCATAGAAATTTCAACTGTCTCTGCCTGATGTTAAATATAACTTTCCTTTTTGTTTCCATTTTCTCTAAAACTTCGTCGTTACTATGTGTCAAAGTTATTTAGCAGTTTAACATTTCTTTGTGACCTACTACTTTTGTCATATCTCACAAGACGGAAAAAAAAAATAATAATAATTGTGCTAGCCCAAAATGCAGATTCTGTGATAAATATCCAGAAACAATTGACCATCTTGTATCAGGTTAGACGGTATTGGCACCCACTAAATATAAAACACGGCATGACAGAGTAGGCCAATATCTACACTGAAAAAAATCTGCAACTTGTACGGAAAGGAAACTGAAAGAAATTAGTATGAACACCCCTCCCCTATACCTGGTTACGGAGATAGGACCTGTAACAATTTTATGGAACGTCACAATACACACAGACAGAGCAATCAAAGCTTATCGCCAAGACACCGTGATTAGAGACCGCAAACGCAAAAAGTGCCTCCTTATTGATTTGGCAGTCCCTACTGACTGCAATATATCTTTCAAGATCTTCCAAAAGCTATCAAAATACAAGGACCTTGAAATCGAAATCTCAAAAATGTGGCGCATGAGAACATTAACAATAACAATTGTAGCTGGAGCACTCGGATTGTGCGGAAAAGATTCCAATGGACTCATTGAAGAGATTCCTGGAAGCCTATGCCTTAAAGAAATACAAAAAAAATGTACTCTCGAGTATAGCCCAACTTTACGAAGGGCTTTATCTATGTAAAATATATGTGATTTTTTTTTAATTGCTCAGTGGAAATTGTCATGATGCCATTTCTGACCTTAGGTCTCTGGTCGGGACCCAGAAAAAAATGAGTAGACACCAAAAATCAAAGAAAATATAATAATAATAACAATAATAATAATAATAATAATAATAATCGGATTCGAAGTCTACCTCACAAAAAAAACAATGACCCTCTCCTATAAATAGTGAAACACCAAATCCACTCCATCAACAAAGAAGCTGCACTCTTCAAGAAACAGCTCAATATACCTGAAATCCTACCAAGAAAAAACAAAGTAAATATCATCTACGCCAAACAAGTAAAACAGAAAGCAAAACAACTTGGCGAAATGAAGTTATAAAAAAAATAACTGGGAGGACAAGGCGTTGCATGGCAAATACCTAAAAAGAACGAAAGAAGCAGGTGTGGACCAACAGGAAACATATCAGTGGCTGAGGAGCATCGGGCTGAAAGCTGAGAAAGCCTAATTATTGCAACTCATGATCAAATCAACGCAACCAGATCCTATCACTATCGTATAATCAAGTATGGAACTAGCCCAAAATGCAGGATCTCCGTAAATATGATGAAACTGTCGACCATATCATCTCAGCATGTCCAGAACTAGCATAAAATGAATATGCACATAGACATAACAAAGTAGCTACATATGTGCACTGGAAGATATGCAAGAAATCGAAATCACGGAGAGATGGTATGAGCACCAACCAGACACGGTTACCCAAAATAACGATCTATCTTCTGGGACATGTCAATTCAAACTGACAGGGAAATAAAAACCAACAGACCTGATACTATCATAAAAGACAAGAAATTCAGAAAGTGTATACTTATTGGCATAGCAGTACCATCTGAGAGAAACCCCGCTATGAAAATTATTGAGAAATTGTCCAAATACGAGGACCTGGAGATCGAGATTAACAGGATGTGGGGAATGAAGACTGAGACTGTACTCATACTAATCGGAGCTCTGGGCCTCAAGAGAAAAGGAATGGACAATTTTATTAACAGTATCTCAGGTAACATCAACATACAAATTGCCGAGAAGATCACCCTACTAGAAATATCCTATATACTAAGAAAAGTGCTATCAATTAAATGACAATTTTCCTATAGGGCCTAAGGACCATCGATTTTACAGGATATAAAGCAGGAAACATAATATACAGTGTAAACCGGATATAAGAGACCCGGATATAAGAGAAACCCGGATATAAGATAGGTTTTCTCTGGCCCAAAATTAGAGCCTGTGTTAATAAAACCAAATAGACCAAACCCGGATATAAGAGAAACCCGGATATAAGACACTTAGTCTCCAGTCCCGACGACTCTCTTATATCCGGGTTACACTGTATACAAATAATAATAATAACTAGAAAGACACGTGAAAATTTCACGGTTTTTCTTTTTTAAATTTCTGATAAATCTTAATTCTTCAGTTGAAGAATGAGTAAGCTGATGGCGAGTTCTACGACAATAAAATACCCGTAGAAATTCCCCTATCGCATCGTTAAAATATTCGTGCTTACCAGTTTTAACAAAATATTTCAATAACAATCGTAAATATGAATGCTGGTCGTTATTTTGAGAAGTAAGGAGGTACAAAGGAAAAGATTTAAAATTGACAACTTTTTCTTTTTCAGTGAAACAGACGTTAAACACTTCTATCTTGCCTTCTTTCTTTCATTCGTATGTCTTGTTTTCCTGCAGAATAAAAACAGAATAGTTCATTATTTATGAGGTATTGGCATAAAACGTTAAACACTTCTTTCTTTCTTTCTTTCTTTCTTTTTAGCCAAATCCCGGTCTTACAAACATTTCTCTTAATAATAATTGTAAAATAATTCAGCAGAGGATGTTATTTTATTCATGGTAAGTATTTTTTTTGCTTTACTCGGTTTCCATCGTTCGATGCGGTGCATCTGAAAAATGTCGCATTTATTGCTTAGATGCAGGAATCTCAAGTGTGCGACAGAAGGCCTTACTATGGAAGCACAATTAATGCCTACAAGTCTAAAATCAACAAAGATGACTTGAATCTCGCCTGTCGCTTATACCATAAATTAGATGAAACTGGTGACCATATCGTATCAGTGTGTCCAACCCTTGCTGAGAAAATACATTATTAGACACGACAGGCTAGGAATATATATTCATTGGCATATATGTTCGAACTATTGTATTGAAGTTCCGCATACATGTTACAAACACCACCCGAATGATGTTACAAATGATAATGGGTGACTATACCGGTGGTAATTTTCCAATCCTCACGAACAGGAAAATTAATGCAAGTAGACCAGATATATTCATAAAAGATTTCAAAAAAGGAACCTAGCAAGTAATTGACTAATTGATAGGACTTGTCCCCAGAATTTCAAAGTTTCTCAAAAAGAATTTCAAAAACTGTCAAATCATAAGGTCTTGCAAGTCGGAATAACTAAAATGCAGAAACATAAAACTACAATTATCGCTGTTGTGATAGAGGCATTGGGTACGATAAAAAGAGTACAGAAAATCATGTGAGCAAAATTCCTCGGAGCTACAAAACATTACTTTGCGTAGAACTGCACGTATCTTGCACAAATCCCTATTCATCTAAAGAAAAGGTCCCAAATGTGCATAGATAACTCCCCTACAATGCCCTTTTTCCTTATAGACCCTGGAGGGGACTTGGTAATTAGGCACTTAAAATTACTCCATGGTAAGAGGAAACCACAAAATAATAACAATAATAATAATAATAATAATAATAATAATAATATTGGTAGTGTTTGAAGCTGTCAATAAAGTTCCATCTACAACCCAAAAATATTCGAGTAGAGTCTACAATAGGCCCTGCGGTCATAAATATTACATTGTGTATATTACAACTTAAGTATAATACTACTCCGTGTTTTTGAAGCTTAAAACAAGGAATAAATTACATCCTTGATTATAATACAACTCCGTATTAGAGCCGTCTCTATGTAATTTCTTGTTTAAATGGCTAGATGTAACCGTAAGCTCTGTGCTAACAGGTTTCTTTACTAGCACTTCTCGCTTGTGGAACTCTCTTCCGGTTACTTGCTTTCTAGTGTCAAGTTTAATCTTAAAACAATGTATCTATTGTCTTCTTAATTTCTGTTCTTCTGTTGTTCTTGTTCCTTAATAAAGCTTTTCTTTTGCTTCTTTCTGACTCAGTAACCAGCTGCGTCTTAGGGGTTTTGTTCCTTTTGCTTGGGGTGAAGTGATCTTAAAAAGTAATAGGAGTAAAGAAGACTAGAATGAGAAGCTGCCAACAGCATTTCATTTACACTATTTATATTGTTCGGGCTGTTGTCCTCATCTACGTTGTCATATTCACGACGTTTCGGCCATTGTAAGCTCCGCCCTTCTTCAGGTGACTGGAATTTCGAACTGAACCCTTTATTTCGTTCACCGAGGTAGATTGTTCTAGTTCCACGTGCCATGTCTCTTCTGGATGTCTCAGTTATCTCCTTAACCCAACTCTTCCCGTCATAACTCTTTGGGTCAAGTCACTAGGTCCAACCAACGCTTTTATCCACAGAGCCAAGTGTCCTTGTGGATATCAGTATATGAATTTTTGGGACTTATAAAACCTAATGTCTCAATAACCATTTTTAACCAGAGCTTATATTGCAATTGTTGTTGTTATTATTGCTTTTTCTCTAGCACTCCGTATTACTGGTTCCCATATTGTATTCATTTCTATGCTTGGTCAGCTCAGGAGATTTTTGTGGCCTAGCACATGTGCTGATTCCTTATGTTTTCGTACTTTCCATTGATGTTCTCTGTCTATTATTTCAACCTCATCCTACAGGGGACAGTGATCTCCTTTTCCCTCTATATGTGTTCAGCTACGCCTGATTTTTCTATTTCCTCTTGTGTTACCACTTTACGATGTTCCTGCAGTCTTACCTTAAGGGGGTAGCCTGTTTCTCCTTTATATTTCTTACCACAGCTGCACAGGATGGCATACACACAGTTCTTAGTTATGTTCTCCTCTATGGGGGGGGCGTGTTACTTGGAAGAGGTGTCTGCAAAGTGTTGAACCACTTTTGAAGATTGTTTTGATGCTATATAGACCACAGATCTTTTGTATTTCCTCCGATAACCCCGTCACATAGGGTAGACAGACTGAAGCTGTTTTCTGAGTGTTGTTATCATCTTGTACCCTTATATCCCAGTTAGAAGCTGCTGCCATGTACCAAACAATGTAAATATTCTAATTAATTACAATACCTCATCTCAGAATTACAGACAGATATTGAAAGTTTCATTTGCTATTAAAATAATGATAAATTTCCAATACCGTATGGAGTTGTACGATATGCCATGCGACCAGAAATAATCTTTTTCCTTTTATTTTAATATTGTTATAGCTTTTATAGCTCGGAATCACGAATATTAAGAAAAATGAATTAGTTCTTACATTCGATATTCTGATAACTATTTTTGAACTGTCATTAATTTTCTAAATTAATAAAACTTCACTTTTGCCTTTTTTTAAAAAAAACATTAGCTTTTAAAACTTTTATATAAGTTTTATAGATGGAAAGAAAACTGTATAGATTTAAATTCCAGAAAATAATGGATTACAGCTGTATCACGTGGAAACACCGACACTTGTGCATCATCGAAGTTAAGCAAGGTCAAGTCGAGCCTAGATGGGTGACCATTTAGGAAAACCAGGTGCCGTAAGTTTGGATGCGCGGGTGGAACGAAGAAGACAGTACATAACGAGTGATATTGCATTTAAATTTTTGAAGATCAAAGTTGGCTGGAAAGCATGGAGCTGGAAGAGATTCCACAAGTGAGAAATGCAAGAAAAGAAACTCTTAGCATAGAACTTGCGGTTGCATCTGGCCAACTCAACGGTAAATAAGTGAGACCTTGTTGACAATCTAATACTGCGTTTAAATTCATAAAGTCTAGTAACCATAGAGTACAATTCGTCAGAACAATTACTGTGAAAGTATTTATAGAAAAGACACAGGGAGGCTACTTTACGGCGATGGGAAAGGGAATGGAGCCGATACGCCAGGTCAGGGACAATTATATTGCAGATTTTTCTTTGAATTTTATCAAGAATTTCTAAATATATAGCAGGAGTACCAGATCATATGTGGCAACAATATTCTCGGCATGGATGAATGGTAGACTTATAAATATGTAAGATACATTCTGGTGAGAAAAACTAACAGTGAACCAACTTTCCTATCAGCAGACCTAGCAATCGATTCAATATGATCATTGTACTTCATGTCAGCAGAAAAAAAGGCGCAACGAGTCACTCTCCTTGAGATTAGCATTAGCCATGCTGATGGAAGACACAAAAAGCATTCTTTCAGACGGTTAATAAAGAGCAGTTTCGTTTTGAGGGTCGTTAAAATTAACGAGCCATTCCTTGCCCCAGTTAACAACAAAATATAGGTCATTTTGAAATCAGCTACCAATTTGACCTTATCACAGTGTTTCTCAACCGGTGCACCCGGGCGCACTATTGCGCCCTGAAATGTAGTCAGGTGCACCCCAAGTCAACAGAAGAGTAATTTTCAAATTATTTTTATATCTAAAAACATCTATATTTTTAAAAAGCTATAGATACCAAGCACAAGGATTCCATGTCTAAGTCAAGTCTTTATCATTTGATATTTTAAACTGGATGCTAAATTCCTTAATCTTTAAGGAGTGGATAATACTTTCCCTTTTGTCTTCCTCAAAGGATTTAAACAAGTCATTTTCGGTCTCTCTAAAAACAAAAAATTCTTCATAAAACCATTTAAATGAAAATCTCTTAAATATACGATGTAATGTGTTAAAAATGAATGCTTATTTCAGAAGACTTTTTTTATTATTTTTAAATTTCATGAATAATCTTTACTCATTAAAATTTAAAGTGCACTTCAGAGTTTTAGTTATTCTACAAGTGCACCCTGAAGTAAAAATGGTTGAGAAACACTGCCTTATCGAACCGATCAGATTTATTATTGATTATATGCCTTAGACATTTCAGCTGTCTTTTTCTAATTGATCTAACATTTGCCCATTGTACAACTCTACTGAATGCTGTCAAGGAAGTAAACCCGTAAAGAAATAGAAACCAACACAGTTAGATGAGGGTAGGTTGAAGTAATCCTAGAACATATTTTCGGCTTTCCAGTCGTGATGACATCGATTACCCACCGCCCTAGTATTGTAACCTGGTCAATTAAATCCCAAATGGTTAATATCGACTTTTTACAGTAAGGTTTACTCGAGGTTGAGGGTTACAGAGTAAGAGGTAGTTTATGCAGATGATAGGGATAGATAATGGTTAACCGTCGACTTGAACAGGTTAAGATTATAGTGATCGGGGAAACATCCTCCTGGGAGTCGGTTCCACAGAGCAGTCGTTCGCGAGAAGCTGTCCATGTCGAATTTACTTCTCACCGAATGATCTTGGTTTCTTACAATGTGAGTGGCATGGTGGGTCCTAACTGTGAAGGTTAGAACTAGAGAAGCCATGGAAGTAGCGATAGAGAGGCTTGCTACATTGTGTCTGTGAGAGAGGGGCTAAAAGGTGGGAAATAATTTGTCACCCACAAGGACTCAGAGACGCTTTTGTGAACTCTATAAAGACTGAAAAGTGAAGACTGGGCAGCTCCTACCCAAATATGACAACAGTACTCCATTTTAGGCCTGATCTCTTCCTTGTAAAAGTAGAGTACCTTTGGAGAAAAATATCGATTGGGCGGATGAAAGAAAGCGAGAAAAGTAAGAGGCTTTGCGTGAAGAAAAGGAAGTGGTTTTTCGCGAATTCGTCCCCAATATACATTTTCAAGTTTCGTCTTGTCGCGAGCCGAACAGAACAAATACGTTAAACGGTTCCAAGAACAGCTCGAATTAGAGTCCCTGTGTATTTGGAGCTATCCCACATTTTAGCATCTAGTTTATATGTTATAAAAAATCGTTTTTTAGGAGTCCTTTATTTTTGGCTGTTTAAAACGTAAGTGAAATGTTTAATAAGCGGGGAAAAACCAAACCCGGGGGGTGCCTTCTCGGCTAAGCAAACAAAGTTAGCATAGTTCACGTGTCAGTCGACTGGTTGCAATAATGGCTAACGAGTTTCTCTTCTGCAAATGTGATACTGTAGTGTAGGGATTGTAACACTCGCTTGACGGCTAGCGACAAAAAAACCGAGATTAATATAATAAGGCCATTGGAAGGGAGGACTGGTAGATGGCGCCACTGCATCTTCATATCACAAAAATACCCAGCCCTACATCTGATTTGCATTGACAACTGGTCAGTGTGAACAAAACACCATCAAATGGAGCATAATAGTAGGTGCCAGACAAACAGGACATCCCATTTCTACATTTTTTACACACACACACACACACATTGCTGAGATGTCCGTCTACGAAACACTAGAGTCGGGATGCTGAAGGTACCACCAATCCGGTAAGAGGTAAATTTTATATTTGTATTAATTCTCTCTCTCTCTCTCTCTCTCACACACTCTCTCTCTCTCTCTCTCTCTCTCTCTCTATATATATATATATATATATATATATATATATATATATATATATATATATATATATATATATATATAGTAAAAAAATTCAAATTTTATTTCTGCTATTTTTTTAAAAATTCTAAAATTAACAAACTTTTCAATATTTGTGTTTGCTTATATATGTACTATTTCGTAATTTGTTTTGCTTTCTAGTGTTCTTGTTTGTCTAACGTTTTATATTTATATAGTAACTCGACTCTCCAAGTTTTTATACTCACTGCTGCGGCCAGGTTTTGAACTCACAACGCTTTGGGTCAAGTCACTTTTTGAATTATTCAACCAACGCTTTTCCAACATGCCCCAGTGGATACTAAAGGTAATTAACTGAAACTGAGGTATCCAAAAAAAAGGGATGGCACGTGCAATTAAAGCAATCTACCCCCGTGGACTAAATAAAAGATTCTGCTCGATATTCCAATGTATATCACCTGAAGGAGACCGGAGCGTCCAACGACCGAAACGTCGTGAACATGACAATAAAGATGATGACAACAGTCTGAATGATGTAAATAGTGTAAATAGTGACAATACATCTCAGAAATATAGACAGATGTTGTAGACGATTTCTAAAATTTTCTGTCACCTGAACAGTTATTTCTGGCGGTAATTCTGTCACTTTTTGGCGAATAGTATCTTTCAATTCTTCAATGGTTGCTGCTCAATGTTTGCAGATCTCAGCTTTCAAATAATCCCAGAGAAAATAATCGCAGGGTGCGATATCGAGCGAGCGTGCAGGTCATCTATTGTCACCGCGTAAGGAAATCAAATGTCCTTGAAACATCTCTCTTAAATTTTCCATTTATCTTCCCGTTGTGTGTGCGGTGGCTTCATCCTGTTGAAACCACACATCCGGACACCCAATGTGTTTGAGTTTTGGTTCCAGAAATGTCCGTAGCATCTCTACATACCGGTCAGATGTTATTGTAACCAAGTATGTTTTCCCCTCAAAAAAGTAAGTGCCCCATACACCAAATTTGCCCCACACAGTCAATCGTTCGTTGTGTAAAGGTCTTCATGAATCTGCCATGGGTTATTTTCCGTCCAATAGCGAATATTCTGCTTATCGACGCAGCCAGAGAGATGAAAGTGAGCTTCATGACTTATGAGAAGAACAGCATTTGCATTTGAATGATATCGTCACAGCACGACATGCGATTTTCCCTGTCGCGTTCTTGTAGTTCCTGAATAACCATTAATTTGTATGGATGGAACTTCAGATCTGTGTATAAATTTCTTCATACTGCTCGATCAGACAATCCCGAAACAGAAGTATGTTTACAGGATGAACGTGTAAGAGATTGCGGAACAGACTGTCTCAAAGCTTGGAGATTTTCTGGAGTGCGAGCGCTTCAAGGTCTTTCAGGTGGCTTTCTTTTGGGCGTTAAACTTGTTCAACCCAGAGCTGTATCGATTTTCTATCCGGAACAGCATCATTCCGACGTAATATGAACTGTGCACGAAAAGGCCTCTGCGTTGCAATTACAGATTCAACTGTCTTTAAAAACGTTTCAACAGTAAACGATTAGTTAGATGGAGACACTATTGCCACTTGCCTAATTTCACTAGAACCACACAGTTGAGAGTTCAAATATGGGAAGTATTTCTGCCGCACCCTATATTCGTCCGTTCGGACTTCATCAGACTTTAGTGATTTCTACGTGGATGTGATTACATATGCGCGTGAAGGATAGGGGACGGTTAAATTAAAAAGTATTGTTTAAATTTAAAATTTCAGCGTCCCCTCTCCCTCAAACGCATGTGAAATCCTATAGGATTTAGCACATCGCACGAAAGATTTTTCACTTTTCCATAGATTTTTCTTATATATATACATATATATATATATATATATATATATATATATATATATATATATATATATATATATATATATATAATTAATAAACAAATCAGTCCAAAATTACCTCATATGGGAAAACGTCTATTTCGGCAGACGATGATATTGGTCGTCTGTCTTATCAACCCCAGTGTAGAATGAGTTCACGTCTATAAAGTTAGAGGAGGTATGAAGTAGAATTTAACTGTGAAAACTAACAAATCAACGCAAATCAACTTGCCGAAAACATTTAATATGGAGTTTACACATTTCAATGTTTCAGTCAGACGAGACAGGGGTCAGGGGAGAGTGGAAAAAGCTGTCATAAAGGGAAGAATTTTTTTTTTTTTAAATAAAAAGACGAATATTAACCTTATGACCCCAATTTGGGGTTATATGAAAAAATGGAAAACAATAATGTTTACACTGGAATTTCCGCGAGGTAATGGAGACAGAGATTTCATACAGATAGGCATACATTTTCTAAGCCTAAACTAAAACAGCAAACAGCTCAAATCGGGGAATTGAAGGATGAAGTTTTGAGCCCACAAATAGTTTGGAAAATTATAGGTTCTGTACGAGCTCCTCATAATCTTAGAGATAGATGTGACTTATGTTTAGAAGAAAAAATAAGATAATACAATACAATAATCAAAACCAACTATTGAATCAGAGGAATGCATTAGTGTTAAAATGTCGACATAAAAACAAATTCAAATTTCCATAAGATACTTTTACCTTACATAGCTACCATATTTCAATAATATAGTTTTACTTTAATTAGTTACCCAAAATCACTCCCCTCTAACTCTTCAAATCTCGACAGAAAAACCAAAACCAAATTCTAATTTCTATATTGAATTCCCCACTCTAAAAACCTTTTTTTACTATATTAATTATAATTTATAAACTTTCACCTGTTTGGATATCTCCTTAAATCTCTTTCCGTTAATCCCTTACATCCTTTTATTTATATATATTAAAATTAATTTTTTAATTTTAAATTTAACTTTTTATTTTACACACACACACACACACACACACATACATACACACATACATACGCACATACACATGCATTATATCTATATATAGCAATATATATAAGTAATATATATCAGTAAAACATACATATATATATATATATATATATATATATATATATATATATATATATATATATATAATGCAAAGAAAGAATTATATTTCTCGATATTTAGAAGTTAATGAAAAGTCTTAGAAGACTGACTGAAGATGAATTTTTTTAATTATTTAATTTCTGGAAATTCGCCCTTTTGAATTGATATTACAAGAAACGATTTCTGTATAAATTTCATTAATGCAAATTCATTTCAATTTCTTCCAGTTAATAACTTATACCTGCACACACACACACACACACACACACACACACACACACACACACACACACACACAGAGACGCACACACACACACATATATATATATATATATATATATATATATATATATATATATAAACATATATATATATATTTGCTTACATACGTATCATATATTTGCAGACATTCATACACGCACACATAGACACATACCCACACTCACTGACACACACACACACATATATATATATATATATATATATATATATATATATATATATATATATATATAATATATATTTATTACATCAAGAACTGTTTTATTAACACCATTACTCTGTGTGACAAACACATACATACATTCATACATACATATGTATGTAGATAGATAGATAGATAGAGGGATAGATTTTGGAAAACTGTATGACAAAGTGAGAAAAGTTTACTTGTGACACGTTTCGTTCTTCAGGCTTTATAGAACGAAATGCTTCACAAGTAAACATTTTCCGCTTTGATATACAATTTCCCCAATACTGTTCTTGATATGTAAACATATTATATATATATATATATATATATATATATATATATATATATATATATATATATATATATATATATATCATTAATATTACTATTATCGTCCTTACATATTGTCATGTTATCCTCCATTTTCCCACATAGTAGGAAACTATTTCTACACATACATTCTCTCCTCACTCAGACACACACAAATAAAATGTTGTACATTGAACTTCTGGGAATGTTCGCTAAGATGAAATAGAATTCCCGAGCGTGGATATAACGTCTTAAGTAGATTCAGTCTACTTAACACTTTTTTGTCATTAGCCATGTTCTCTGAACCATGACACTCCCGATGTTTGACAACAACATTTTCTGGTCTTCAATTTTGGGCGCAAAAATTACTATGCCTGATCACAGGATTCTAATCAACCAATCAGATTTCATTTTAAACAGATTGCGATCTGAGACATTTTTTGCATGAAACGAAAATAATTCTCCAGCTCCGGTTAAATGCGAGATATATCATAGCATAGCCACATATCACGGCATAGCCATATATCTCTCGATGTCGATTTAAGTTTTGAAAGTCATAGAACTGTAAAAGCGGTAAAGTTACTGTAAATAAATCTTATTAAAGACTTCAGTTAAATTTCAACTTCTTTATCTTATATTTCTACTCGTGCGGGTTATATAAAATCATCTTACTTTCTCATATCTCTCTCTCTCTCTCTCTCTCTCTCTCTATATATATATATATATATATATATATATATATATATATATATATATATATATATATATATACAGGCTGTCTCTAAATTCTGAACACAAGTGAATTATTTCTTCTTTTGACAAAACTATATTTAATCTATGGCGTTAAAAAATATAGTTAATGAGATTTCTTGTGTCCAGACATTAGTGATACTATATATATATATATATATATATATATATATATATATATATATATATATATATATATCGAGAGAGAGAGAAGGAGAGAGAGAGAGATTTGAAAACACATACTGAAATTCAACATCTCAATATAGGAAGAAAAAATTAACGTTTTGATGCTTATACACGAATAGACTTCTCAATTTCCATGTTGACATGATATTTCCTATCAGTGAATATTCGGCAGCTTTATTCGCTTTTCTGCCTTTTTTATTTTCATTAAGCCATATGTGACTTTGCGGCTCTGTCAGTAGCTGGAATTGAACTTGCAACTACCGTTGGATACAAATCTTTAATCTCTGGTCCAAATGGCGAAGCATGTAATAAGCAGATTTGTTCAATCTGAAAAACTTCCAATGAAAATTGGATACCTCACAAAAACGTAGAATAGAAGATAACGTGAGGCAAGCGCAATGGTAAAGTTAATTAACCGTTTCAGCCAAGGAAACATTCGCCATTCATCGACCGAACAATTAGGTTACTGTCGGCTGGAATTCATGAAAATCTTTCTATAAAAGCATATTTTCAGAAAACGAGAATTCTACACTTTTTACAGATCTTTCTAGTGTTGATAGGAGTTTCTTTCTCAACCTTTTGTATATAGTATGGTTTAGAGATACAGAAAGTGATTATCTCCCGTTGGTGGAGATAAGTCACGTGACGGCTGTTCAGTGACGTCCCTTCATACAGTGACAAGAGTGGCTAGTCATTCATTTTCTTTACAAGAGCCAAACCGACCGGGGTTTTTTTTTGGGGGGGTGACTGTTTTGTTTTTTTAACTTATGCCCAAATCTGCCTCCTCCAGCAAATGCTACAGCTTACAAGTCAATAGTACCGTTTCCTTTTGGGGATATATCTTTCCCAGATATAGAAAGAAACTCAAGTAGGAAAAACCCAAAACTCACCGTTTCCCCTTTGTGGAATATGTCCTCGCCTGGGACATAGTTGATGAATCTGGCCAGTTTGAATCTGGAGTCTTAAACATGGCTTCTCCAGTAACAGAAGAATCTCCATGTTATATGCAAGAAATCTTTTTTTGTTTCTCCTTACATTCTGCTTTCTATGTAGATATATGTGATATATTGTTCTCCATGTGTGGGAGACGTGTATATATGTATATATAGAGTTTTGTGTATGACTTAATGGTATAAAACAACCAATGACAGTTTTGAGCTAAGGGAACTTAGAGTCTAAAGGAACTTACAGTCCCTAGATATGCCATTGAACTTATTAAAGGTGATGTATCTTCCGACCTTGGTGCACAGCTTGCAAATGCTTTTTTATTAGACCTACAAGATATGGGTGTTCGTTATCCAGGCCTTAACTTAAAGGACATTATGATTGATAAGTCAAAAATAAACAGGGAAAAGGCTCATGTAAAAGTAACCATTTATGAAAAGCATGTTCAGCACCATAAAAATATTATCTGCATTTGTGTTAATCGAAGAGTTAATAAGGACACTGCAATACAATGAGATTACAAAGGAAAACGGAAAAAGATTAAGAAAACTAAAGAACCAGAGCGCCACTTGACTTTCGACAGAGATTGACACGGAATGTAAATATCTCAATCACAGAGTTATACCTAACATTGGTGCAACTAGTTTTGTTCTAGCAGAAGATGTTACTGCTGCTTTAGAAAACTTCAACATCGTAAATTCCACTAAAGCAGTTCTTGTGCACAATACCAGTACAAACACTTATATGTTACAGCTCCATAGAAAAAGAAACTTAAAAGAAAGTTGCACACCGTTGGCTGTTCACTTCATCAAAATGGCCTTCCATTTAAAGCTGTTTTTAAGTACATTGATATAAATACAGAAAGTTCTACTACTTTTACTAGGGAAACTTTGTGGAAATTCGCCCCAGCTAGAATTTAACACTTATAGTGACCCTCTGGATAAGTTGTATATTAATGTAGGGGCAACGGAGCATTTAAGTGATGACGAGTGACTACTCTTGGAATATGCAGGAATTTCTCGAAAGGAAAGTGAATCCTAAATTTTCTGCCTGCAAAATCGGGTCTCTAAATCAAGCAAGATTGCTAACTTTAGCCATCCGGTTAATATGTTTATGGACCAGAGATAGATCTCTATGATGAAATACACAGCCCTGTGAAATTTATAATTGAATTATATGCAGTGGGTTGGTTTGAAATTAAAATGGATAATAAATTCCATAAGCAACAATTATGCCTTCAACAAAACCCAAAGAATAAACCAGCAGTCGACTGAAATACAGAATGTTGCATTAAAAAATTTACAGCGCAAAAATATTTTTGTTTCAGAAGTAGCGAGCAAACAGAGAGGAGATTTTTTTAAAAAATACTTTCAACTCTGAAGTGACCCGATAGTCAAATTTGATTAATCTCCTATAAAATGGAGGCTGCAAATATGAGCTTTCAAAACGTTTTTCAATTAATGAACAGCTAGATGTTCTAATCAATGGAAGATTTGCATTGTCGAGTTTACCTGTACATTCGCAAGGCGTGGAAACAACAGTCAATATAACTGCTGAACGTTCGCAAAGTGTATATGGACAAGAAACAAGGAACAAACACATTATTACTAAACCAATGTACCATCAAATAAGACTCTCATTTACTTCAAATGAAAGTTATACTGAACAATTTAGCTATATTATAATGTAATATCTTGTACACTTCAATAGTTTTAGTGCAATGTTCAATAAAGAATGCAAATTTAAAACATTTTGTTTTATAATTTGTGCCCAGCATTATTAGAGTTATATACACTTTTTTGTTTTTTATTAATTATGACCTATCCAATTGTGTCCTAATCATTGATTAGCTTTTTTGTAATGTCTCATAATGTTTACACAATTTTCACTTATCGGATACATTTTTTAAAAATTGCATATTTTGCTCGTGGGGAGACATAATTATAATTTTAGTTTGAATATATTTTCCACTCAGTGCATTTGATACAAAAAGTATCAACTTTATTTAGATTTATTTACATTTATTCTTGAAATAGTAAAATTTTGAAATAGTAAAACTCTACTGAAATTAGATATTTCTGTACATTTTTTCCAGGCGCTCTTTAAACCCAATTGCTCAAAAGTGGGTAAAAGCTATGAATCTAATTCTTGGTGTCAAATACCAGCGTTCGAACCGAGTGCAATTTTGATTTTCTAAAAATATAAAAAAAAAATAAAATAAACCTGCCCTCATATGACATCACTGATTTTGTTCATTTTTTTCAATTTTGGAAATTCTTTATCGTTCGCCATTCTTCTTGGAAGAACTTGTAAAAATGATTTTTTTTCAACACCATTCTTATCCCAACTATGAACAGCTAACCACCAATAACAATACCAAAATCCAGGCTTGATCCAGATATCGTGATTCTAATAGGATTTATACATACGGTTAATTTTCAGCGCACCCACGATAAATGATTTTATAGATAATTTGCATATAGGATTTGTATAGTGCATATAAGATTTGAAGAGCGTTCCATGCTATTAACTTTTTTCTGGAGAACCAAACGTCTAATTCAAATGTAGTATATTACTCAAATCTGTGATTCCAAAATGTGCTTTGCACTCTGTTACGTTGGAGCTTCATGGAAGACAGCCGCATCAAAGATGGCCTAGCCATCAGGTGCATATTCACACCTCATAGAATGTCAGTGCCTATGGTCGACCTGGGAACATGTGGGCGGACTAGCTTCAGCTGCGATGTGGATTAGTAGGGAAAACCGGATAACAGGTAGATATATAAGCACGAACCGAGAGGGGAAAAAAGAAGAGTCACTTATATCCTTGTGAGAATGTAGAATCCACGTTTGGAGACGATCTGAAAGCCGACATTAACCGGTGAAGTACCGTCATATCACGTTGAAATATCGCTGCTCGTCCGATCACCAAAGTTAAGCAACATCGATCCTGGTCAGTGTTCAGTTGGGTGATCACTGGAGAAAACCAGGACCTGTAAACTACGCGACAAGCCTAGCAAGCTGGCGATGTATGCAATCTCACTATTTATACTAAGAGAAGACCGCGATATGTTCGGGTGCTTCTGGACTGACGGGCAGCAAGACCAACCTGCACGGATGATTGGTTAATAGACAAAAATCGCTCGGTATTAGTTAATAGAAAGGTGTAAAATACCTTCTTTGGTGAGCAGGGGGAAATGATTCCAGTTTGGTTGGCAATTTTTACTTGTATTTTCTTGTGTTACTCTGTATTGCCCCAGAAATGATACCTTTGATATGACATAGTGGTTCCGAGTTTTACAGAATTATCTTAAAGAAAAAAATTCAGTTCCATGAAAGACTTTAAAATCGGTGATATTTGTTCTTTAGTCAAAGAAGTAAAAATATTGGCGAGGAATGAAATTATAAATCTGCCTGAAAACTGATAGAAAATAATGTTTTAAAATTGTAAATGTATCGTCCGATAAAGTTAATAATGAACCTTTCAAAAAAAATGTCTTCTTTTTTTATTTAATAAACCGAATGAATATTTTAGTACAAATGCCGAATTACGTATATTCTTATCAACGAACAACATATGTCGCCGATATCTAAGTTCATTTATTCTTATAAGACTTAATTGAATTTAAAAATCTGATTGGATAATTATCACTTGGGTATCAAAAATGTAATTTTCACTGAAGTTAAAATATAAAACAAGACAAAAAAAGAAAGGAATTACATCGAGTTGTAATATTTTATTGTTCAACAACAAAATAATATATGCATTTCAGGAAAGGAATGTTTAAAATAATCCTTCCTTTTACTTGATTCTCTTTCGTGGTATTTAAGTTGTGGCCAAATACTTTATATTTACAATGGTCGGTCAAAAAGTGATGGTTGTTGTAATTTAATTTTAAAAATATTAGTTAGAATCCCTCTCCTTTTTTTAGAAGCTGTAAACTACAAACCGTTTAGAAAGCCAGGAAACATATGTAGAGTTATCTTCTCTTTTCCTACCTATAATTCTCTTTTAAAATGGATGCTCTTTGGGATGCATATAAAAAACAAGAATCTGTTTTTAAAGGCAAAAAATGATGTAAACATTCACAGAAGGTTGGTAAATGTTTATGATAAGGTTGCACGTGTTGTGAGCACAAATAAGGAGATGGAAGAATTAATTGTATTCCTGCAAAGAAAGAAGAAACTGGCCTGGAATCGGAATCATACAGTTAAAATTTACATTTAATGGCAACATTATCAAGTTTGTTTTAATCATTTCACCCCATGCAAGGTGGTAAAGCCACTGAGATGCAAGGGGTTACTGAGAGTGAAAAAATGTGAGAAAAATCATTATTAAAGAGAGAGAACAATAAAAGAACAGCGTTTAAACAGACATGAGATGAGAACTGACATTGCATTTAAATTTATGGAGATCAAAAGGAACTCGAAAGCAAGAAGACAGTTCCACGGAGAAGTGCGAGAGAAGAAACTGTTAGCATAGAACTTACGGTTACGTGCAATTTCAACTGTAAAATGTTAAAAACCGTGCCAAGGTTATCCAAGCATTGCGCGTGAAACGAAACTGTTCGCAAACCGAGAAAGATTTTGTT
Source organism: Acanthosepion esculentum (assembly GCA_964036315.1). NCBI lineage: Eukaryota > Metazoa > Mollusca > Cephalopoda > Sepiida > Sepiidae > Acanthosepion > Acanthosepion esculentum. The sequence continues at coordinate 58,411,530 of OZ038492.1, read as the reverse complement.
ATCACGAAATCACAAATCGTGACCGAGAGTTTCAACGTACTTGACTTGCTCAACTACTGATCATGCAAGAACATACGCTCTCTCCCAGAAACTGTAACTAAGGTCCGCCCAACATAGCTGCAATTAAAACCATAGATTAATTCTATGTGTTGAAGAAACGCAAGTAAAGAAGACGTCTCTAACAGTGATTAACTAGCCAACCTAGCATTCTCGAAAAGGAAAGTTCAGCCATTACTTACGTCTAAATTAATTCTACTTAAAGAATATCATTTCATTTTGGCTAACGCATATATTTTGGCTGGAAAACGGGATCGGAAGCAAGCGGGCATTTTTCTTTATTTTTATTAGGTCTGCGCAAAAGTTCCCTGTGCTCTTTTGAAAAAACTAGAAAATGAATGAACAATTCTGTCTATATTTCTGAGATGAGGACACATGGCACAGTGGATAAAGGCGATGGTTAGATCCAGTGACAGGACCCAAAGAGTATGAGTTCAATACCCGGTTAAGGCAGTGGAGAACTTTCAGAGGGAAAATTAACAGAAGATAACTGATAACTGACATCCATTATACATGGCGCGTGGAACTAGAACAGTCTACCCCAGTGAGCGAAATAAAGGGTTCTGTTCGACATTCCAACTACATGAAGAAGGCCGGAGCGTACAACGGCCGAAACGTTGTAATAAATATGGCGACAAAGATGAGGACAATAGTCCGAATAATGTAAATAGTGAATGAACAATTAAAAACCGTTTTCTCGCTGAAAACTTTTGCACGGTGCTGATATTTTTTCATCATGTATGCTTATGATCTATAATATATTTTAAATATTAAAAAAAATAGTAAACTGCTACCGGTACTAAAATACGTACATAAAAGGTATTTTACAAGTTAGTCAAGGTGCCATACGTGATTCCTGACTGACTAGGTAGAAGATTTCCCGCAGTGGACTGTTGTTTCTATCTACTGGTTGCCAGCCAAGGTTAATGGAACCGGTCTGTCCTGTTAGTCAACCCATAGCTGAGGGGAGAAGAGATGTTTTCATGCTTTTACTGGGTTTATTTGCGCGTGTGAATATAACGAACCCGACCGGAATGCGAACTCGGCTCTGTCAATTTGTCATTCCGAGTCGTTATCCGTTAGACTACACAGTACATCCCAAAACACGCAAGAATTTTTTTTTAAGTCTGGAAAAGGCGTCCATAATATCGTTAATAAACTTGTCCTCTTAAACAATTCGCTTATGATATGACTTAAATCTTCACTTGGTACACCTCATTAACCATACCTTTCATTTAGTACACCTCGACTAAGCATATGCCATATTAAGCCACATTTACTAAAAACCAAATAAGTAAAGTCATATCTTTGAATGCTTGTTGACACATATCTGTAAATTTATTCTAACACGTTCTCTCATTGTTCATAGATGCAAATGAACTGACCGTTATATAAAGAGTGCGTTAGTTATTTGAGAACACACCTTTTGCGGAGCATAAATGGAAAACGACCTAAAGAATGTTATGCGACATGCGTCCAGTTTTGTCATTCTCATTTCTCTTTCAGATGTATCAAGAGCATTAACAGGCAGCATTCAATCTGACACACTAAATGAAAAGCCACGACGGAACCACGGCACCAGCTGCCATTCACAACGACTCGGTGATAGCTAGCATCTTGAAATGGACCAGGGCTTTTCTGTTCAAAGTCAGGACTGAACTAGCGGTTTCTTGCGAGGTTTCTCATCTGCGACCAAAAGAAAAAAATATTTGCAGCAGCCAGACGTTGTTACAAAGTTTCAGTTCGTCTAGAAGGTTTTCTGTCATGACTGCAGTATATCGATGTGGGTCGATGCCACCGTCAATATCAATCTCCTGGATCCGGGGGGGGCCAAAGCCTGGAATGATAGAGTTGCATAATCCGGCTCTGCTCTGTCATATCACACATGGCCAGGGTAACCCACGACTATCTGGCCAACAATTTTACATTCAGAAAAAGCAATGCAAATACAAACGAATGTATACATATGTATTATAAATTATGCAAAAGCGTTAGAAAAGTACTGCTGGAACTGCTAGGTAACTTTGACATATGTGAGAAGAATATTGGAATTATTCAGAACCTATACTGGCAGCAAACCAAGGATGTGTCTTTTCATCGGACTTAATCAACCTATACAGTGAAGCGATTCTGAGAGCATTGGAACTTCTACCAGGATCCATTATTGGCGTCCACAATCTTATACAGAGAATATAACATCGATAGCAGACACTGAAAGGAAACGACATAAACTCCTACAGATGGCAGCGACGGGAAGCTAAGAAGAAAGGACAAAGCATCATTTGCCAGAAGACAGAATGCATGGTGTGTTAGCAAAAGGAACAGCTCAGTATACAAATTACGAATTGAGGATACCAAAATCAAACAAGTGCAACTATTTAAATATCTGCAAAGTTCAAAACGAAAAATCGAAGGTGCATTACGATAGTGAAAGACGCCTTCCAAAACTAAATAAAATATTATGAAACAGGAAAATGTCGTTAGAAACAAAGAAAAGAGTACTGAACTGTTACGTGATATCAGTCCTACTTTATGGCAATGAATGCTAGACAATCTCCTCACAGATGAAGAAGATACTTGAAACAACCGAAATGTCTCTACAGAAGGATACTGAGCATACTAAGAATCTGTGACCAACGACAGTTTCAGGGAAAATCATAACGAAAAGAACTCTTCTACTTAATATCAGAAAAAGACAGTTGAAATTTCTATGACACATAACGAGGAAAAGGGGCTTTGGAAATGTGATACTCACAGGATAGACTGAAGGCAATAGGGACAGAAAAACATCACATAACCTAACCTAGCGAGCTTGAGTCAATGGATGACTGAACAAAGTTTAGGAGAAATAACAAAAAGACTAAATTAATTAATAGCTACAAAAGACAAGAAGTTGTGGAGAGTCATTATCGCCAATTTCCTGAAGAAGCACGTCACATAGAAGAAGAAGAATTCGAATCTCGTGAACGACTACGTCTCGGGTGTTGTCAAAATGAGACCAACCAGTAGCCTTACAGTGTCAAAGAGTCTAGGAAGGCCGCCATCTTTGTTGTGTCGATTAACATGAATGAAACCCAATTGAAGAATGAATTAATGCCACCCTTAAGGCTGAGGGTGAATTTATTGAATAACTTTTGAAATATTTTACTGGATATTATTTTAAATATACTCATATATTTTTTATATGTTTCTCCTTACATTAGACTTTTTTTTGTTACTTGACTCATACTGAACACGAGTGATTGGTCCATGTTACGGTTGTTTGTAAGAATAACAGATTTCAGTTGGAGAAAATAGGTAGGAGAGGAATTTGCACAAATGTTTATTCATATACTTTTCTCTATGGCATGTCACAAGAGTTTTAATACAAAGAAAGCAATACTAACAATTGAACTTGTTTTGTCAATTCCATTGTCAAGATTGCTAGCCACATCAACTCTCATTTTAAATGTACAGTTCCGTAACTCATGTTTCTAACATCTTTCTGTTATTAACATGTGAAATTTTATCTCTTGTGGACAACTACGTTTAGGACGTTGTTAAGAAGGAGGCAAACGAGAGAAACTAACCTGCAATTCAAAAGACTCTATGAAGGCCGCCATCTTTGATGTGTTGGCTAGCTGGACCGAGCATGCAGTCGCTTCCGAAACTGCTTCGAGGCTGTCCACATCTTTGAGGGCATTTTATTAAGAAGTCTCTCTAATTTATTGCTTAAAATACATTCTTGGACGACCTATGCTAGATAGTAGAACCGCTTAGAATTCTTCCATCTCTGCTTCTTACGACGCATCCACGGTGTCAGATGGCGAGACGTCGTTGTGATGGAGCAAATACTCAATCTTACAAAGACGGCTGTAATGTTTGCATCATGTACATCGATTTATGGACGGCTGCATAGATATTGTGTACGGTGGGCTAACCACAGGAAGATTTCCAGTAGGCTACGCTACACTTTACTTTAAGGATCTCTGTAAACCCGACTTGAAATACACAGAATGATCGATATAATTGGGAGAAGCTTGCGGGAGACGGCAGTAACTGAAGACAGGCTATTCGAGAAGGCATCGAGAGAGGCGATGACAAGCTTAACCATCAGATAGCGAATTGCGGGTGGCCGCAGAAATTGGTGATAGGGTGTCCAAGACGTCATCGGAAGAGGCGAGGACAAGCATAGCCTTCAGGTGGATGGAAGATCGAATACAGGGTAAAGTACAAAACTACAAAATCAAGTTAACTCTCATCACACGCCAATTGTGTGTGCGTTCTTCTTATTTTATGCGCCGTGTTACTTCGTGATTATGGCTCTCCACAACATCTTATCCATTTGTAGCCTATAGCAACTTTTCTCGAGTTGCCAAGCCTCCCGCCATCGTTTCATAATTCATTCACACAGACTCGTCAGAGAGATGCCTGTCTGCCTTTCTGGTTCACGTGAGTGTCAAATTCTCCAAGATTTCCTTTCTCATGTCCAATAAGTTTCCTCTGTATCTCTCTAATTGTGAGTATGTCTTCTGTCGATTTTCATTTTCCCTTAAGAGTTTTTTCTTGCTTACGCACCACGTCCTTGAAATCTCAGCAACCTTCGGTAAAACAACAATTCTGTTGCCCCCAGTTTTCTCTGTGAGGAGATTGCCCAGCAGCAGTAAAAAATGAATAAAAAATTCAAAGACTTATCTCCCAACTCTGCGTTTCACAGTAATACATTCGCAAGTAGGGGCAAGTTAAATGAATTGAATCGATGAAAAGACACCATATCTAGTTTTTAAAAAAAAAATGGACATAAATTAATTTTAGATTTGTTCTTTCATTAATATGACATAATCTAAAACTGTGATCGCTGAAGGTAGAAGAGATGGATAAATTTTGCATACGGTTTATTAATGTTAGCTAACTGTTCGGCTTTCATATAAGAAACAAGCAAAACGTAATGGATTGTATTTACGCATTCGATTAGCTATCTTGATAGATAGATAGATAGATAGATAGATAGATAGATAGATAGATAGATAGATAGATAGATAGATAGATAGATAGATAGATAGATAGATACAATTTCATAGATAGATAGATAGATAGATAGATAGATAGATAGATAGATAGATAGATAGATAGATAGATAATGCAGAGACATAGATAGATAGATAGATAGATAGATAGATAGATAGATAGATAGATAGATAATGCAGAGACATAGATAGATAGATAGATAGATAGATAGATAGATAGATAGATAGATAGATAGATAAGGCAAAGACATGGATAGATAGATAGATAGATAGATAGATAGATAGATAGATAGATAGATAGATAGATAGATAGATAGATAGATACAATTTCATAGATAGATAGATAGATAGATAGATAGATAGATAGATAGATAGATAGATAGATAATGCAAAGACATAGATAGATAGATAGATAGATAGATAGATAGATAGATAGACAGACAGATAGATAGATAGATAGATAGATAGATAGATAATGCAAAGACATAGATAGATAGATATATAGATAGATACAATTTCATAGATAGATAGATAGATAGATAGATAGATAGATAGATAGATAGATAGATAATGCAGAGACATAGATAGATAGATAGATAGATAGATAGATAGATAGATAGATAGATAGATAGATACAATTTCATAGATAGATAGATAGATAGATAGATAGATAGATAGATAGATAGATAATGCAAAGACATAGATAGATAGATAGATAGATAGATAGATAGATAGATAGATAGATAGATAGATAGATAGATAGATAATGCAACGACATAGATAGATAGATAGATAGATAGATAGATAGATAGATAGATAGATAGATAGATAGATATGAACGCAATTTCATAGATAGATAGATAGATTTTTCTAGACAACACATATGAAGAAATTGATGGGGTGATGTCAGATTTTACAAGTATACCAATTAAATGAAAGCTTGTCGTGGGCAAGTTGATAAACATTTTTTTTTATTAGGGATTATCTATTTTTTTCTATTTCCCGTTTACTTTATATACTGGTCTTTATCTTTCCCATCTCTCTCCCCGCTCTTCGCTAAATAGAAATATTTTTCCAATCTTGTTACTATGACAACAGACGCTCTCCACCTCGCTCTCTGCATCGACTAACCTCGACAAAAAAATATCATCTGATTTGTTTTGACATTCGCTTGACTTTCTGTAAGACACGATTACAAAAGCGGAAATGACGTACAATCACTTCCTTTTTTAACAAATTTCTCTTTCTGTTTCGCACTCTGACTTGTTTTCATCCTTCTCTCTCTTTCTCTCTCTCTCTTCTCACTCATTACTTCCCTCTGTGCTATTCTACTTTCTTTCCTTCCTCTTTTTCTTTCAGTTTTCATTGTCTGTTGTGGTTGTCTCATTTTGCATCCGACCACCACCTCCCCACGAATAGTTGGCGTTTATAATAAAAAGTATGACCTTGACAAAAGTTCTTGTGAAATAAGAAAGATTTGAATGTACCTAACATGAAGCTTAGTAGACACTTCGCTTTTGCTGGGACTGTCCCGGTCATAAATTAGATATCAGTATTCGTAATATATATATATATATATGTGTGTGTGTGTTGTGTGTGTGTGTGTGCTGTGTGTGTGTGTGTGTAATTTCTATATACAGTGTAACCCGGATATAAGACAGTTGTCGGGACCGGCCGGAGAAGTTTCTTATATCCGGGTTTCTCTTATATCTGGGTTTTGTCTATTTTGTTTTATTAACACAGGCTCTAATTTGGGAACAGAGAAAATCTCTCTTATATCCGGTGATAGAGCTAACATATTTAGCTGTATTGATAAGGATTTGTGAACCTCGGTTTCACGCCCTTGCGATCGTCAAAATCTCTCTCTCTCTCTCCCACTCTCTCTCTCTCTCACTCTAAATGTATATGTACGTGTGTGTGTGTGTGTGTGTGTGTGTGTGTGTGTGTGTGTGTGTGTGTATGTGTTTGTGTGTGCGTGCGGTGGAGGTTAATCAGTTGTCCCTGAAGTTAAAGTGGTCTTAGGTAAGAAAACTAAAACCTATTTGAAAATGAAAAATCTCCCTGGTTCAGCTTTGAGAAAGATTGAGACATAGATAGATAGATAGATAGATAGATAGATAGATAGATAGATAGATAGATAGATAATCTTAGCATGTTTCTGTGTTCATATCCATCTCATATATATATATATATATATAGAGAGAGAGAGAGAGAGAGAGAGAGAATCATAAAGAGATAAGAGTTGGGTAACAAATATTTATCGAGCAAAACCATAAATATAACAGTTATTATTATTGATCACTCAACCCCCCCCCCCTGTTTTATGTCCAGTTTGCATCCACTCAGTAACCAGTAAACATTTCACCGTATCTAGCCAAATAGCTCTTATGTCTAGCATGATCGATTATCGACGAAGCAATCTTATTTGCTGATCAACCGGTCAACACTCTCTTCGATCATTTTAACTATTTTCGGCATTTTAAACTCGTCCATGCTAGCTTCCGGAAATTTTGAATAAACCTGCTAAATGGAGTTATTTATTATACGATCAATGTATCAAACGAAAATTGATTTTCAAGCCAAAGGAAATCGATAAAATGTTTTCGGCTTTGCAATCGATCTCATTCAAATCATCATAAGCAGTACAATAATTAGTTTAGCTATTTTACGCGGAGATTTTTTTTTTCTAAATTTTCCGAACGTGCTAATCTCCAGATAAAATCTTTTTTTAGTTATTTATTCAAATATTATTATTATCATCATCTTCATATTTTCACTTCTGCTATGACCCCACTACATACTAAGTCTGCGAGAAGACCTAAAGCTGGTAGTGGTGGGTAGTTAGGGCTACATTTCATAATTTTTTTTTTTTTCTAACTCCCATAATATCACTAGCTTTACATAGACAAAGTTCTTCATAGTGTGTGGGCTGTACTTACCAAGACATTTTTTATTTCTTTTAAGGAATGTTTCAATGTGTTCGTTTTTTATCATTTCAAGCGCACGTACTATGACTGATACTATTCTTGCTTTCAATTTTTACATTTTTTTTATAATTTGATTTCCAGGTCTCTATATTTCAATTATTATTATTATTATTTTTATTTCCTTTGATATCTGGCGTTTACACATTTCTTTCCGGGTCCCGCCCAGGGACCTAAGGTTAGAAATGGCGTCATGACACTTTCCACTGCAAAAAAATTAAAAAAATAATTACATAGATAAAGCCCTTCGTAAAGTGTGGGCTGTACTTGTCAGAACAATTTTTTTTTATCTCTTTGAGGCATGGACTTCCAGGGATCCCTTCAATCAGCCTACTGGAATCTTTTCCAACCAGTCCTAGGGCTCCAACTACAACAGGAATTGTTGATGTTCCCATGTGCCACATTTTTGTGATTTCTATTTCAAGGTCCTTGTATTTTGACAGTTTTTCGAATATCTTCAAAGGTATTATTATTATTATTATTATTATTATTATTATTATTATTATTATTATTATTATTATCAGAAAATCAACTGTGTATCTATATATATACACACATATATATATAATGTATTACAAATTAACTACGTATATAAATATATATATATATATATATATATCGTCTTCATGTTGGTTTATCCTTTTTGACAAGAAATACAGTCTTTACAGGTGAAACCCAAGGCTAGAACCAAGAGTAGTAATTCAAAGGATCTTTGATGTTTAAACAATCAATCTACAAGAACAAGAAACACCTGTCAGTCACGTGTTCCAATAGTTTTGCTCACTTGAAAAATGGGTGGGTTCAACCAAAAGCTGATATATACTAAGTTGTTTAACATGTAGTATGTACTTAAGTTGTTTAGATCTAAATGTAAATACCAGGAAATAAAAGCTGAAATTTTGAATTCTTGTCTCTATACATCTTTTGAACTTAAACTCAAATATCTTCAGTGAATAACGAAAACCAATATACTGGCCTTTTGGAAGTGACTGTTAATAATAAAAATAATATATATTGTTATTGTTATTATTATTGATGTCCTCCTTCACACGCACGTAATTTCGTTTTCAACCGGAGATGTTACATTATAGATGTTCTCCATCAAGTTGTATGACGTCAGGTAGTGAACACTTTTCACGGAATATTTGCAATGTCAAGCAACGCAAACTTATGAAGTGATGGGGTATTAGGCTTTATTCCGATTTTCTCAATGTAGTACTTGAGTTTTGGTGGTATAAACCCCAAAGCCTCAATGATAACTATGGCCGAAATGCCCCACATGCTAGCAACCTCAATCCTGAGGTCGAGGTATTTCGTGAGCTTGTCAATTTCTTTGGCCCTTGATCGTATGATCACCAACAATAGTCACGTCAATGACGATGCATTTGTTGTTTCTTTATTCAACGACGGTTTGGTGACCTCTAGATAACGGTCTGCCTCGATGTTGAAATCTCACAAGATCTTGACTTGGTCGTTTTAGATCACTTTCTCTAGCTGGTCCACATATTATTATTATTATTATTATTATTATTATTATTATTATTATTATTATTATTATTTCGATTGTATATACATTTCCTTCCGGGTCCCAACAAGTGACCTAATGCCAGAAATGGCTTAATGACATTTTCCACAAATGATTTTTCTTTGTAAAAAAAAAACTGAGATCACACACATTTTACATAGATAAGGTTCTTCGTAATGTGAGAGTTGTACTTCATAGTAGTTTTTTATTTCTTTAAGGCATAGGCTACTAGGAATCCCTTTAATGGGTCTATCGGTATCTTTTCCAATCAATCCGTAGGATACAACTATAACTGGAATTATTGATGTCCTTTTTTGAAGATCTTCAAAGATACATTACAATCCGCAGGGACTGACATGCCAATAAGTGTTTCATACCGTACCTATGTCACTAATGGTTTTGTCCCAATCCTCATAAATACTTTGGACACTAGTGGGGGCAATATGCTGTCTAAGCTGGCAGCGTGAGCTGTCAGCATGGGAAGCTCTTGCCGTGTCGAACTCTCTGCCTTTGGGCAGAGATGAACCCAGACGAAGGGCAGAGTATCGTCCGGGGAAGTAGACAGATACCCGATCCCGCGTATGCGGGGTCTACGGACAATTTTTGCCCGAGCACATGGGCTCAAATTCCTCACATTAAATTTGGCCTTCTGCCGTATCCTACCTCGTGGGGAGGCAGGTAAATACCGTAATATGCTAAGTAGTTCACCACTGGCAGTGGTTTACCTACTTCACGCCGCTGGCGAGTATTGTATTTTGTTGATGTTATAAAGATTACCATTTCATTTCCCACCTCCGTTTTGGGTATTCCTTATTCAATAATCTTTTCTAGGTTACAACAATAAGAAAACACATTCTGTTCTTGCCGTCTTTGATCACGATGTCTGGCCGTTACCGTTGATTCTTCTATCTGTGTGTATTGTATAGTTACATAAATTTGTTACAGGTCCTATTATTATTATTATTATTTTGGTCGCGAACAGTGGCGGGACTTCTGCTCTTGAAGCTTAGTGTCAACAAGACTCCTCTCAACTCAAGAACATTTCGGACAATCCCCACCAAATAAAGGATGGTAGTTTTCTGGATTTGCGTTGTGGTGTAATGGATATCGGTTCGGAATGGGAGATCAGCGACGGCGAGTTCGAATTCCAGTTGGTTTCGTTATATGTTACACGCAAATGCCCCTAGCTATGGGCTGAATGGGCATCCAGTCTACTGCAGAAAGTAATGGCAACCTATTGCGAGAGAATGGCAACCTATTGCAGTCATGAAATCGAAAGATGTATGATCGGCTAAAAATGTGTCGCGTGTGACTGACTGAGTTTTCTGGAGATCTACAATCTTGGTTTCAGTTCTAGTTCCTTCCTAAGCGCGCTTTTAAGTTTCTAGATGATGCAACCATTACGACAAGCATCTCCAGCGATACCGTCAGGTCTACTTGTCGATTCTTCATCGTGATGGGCATGAGATTTACCATATTCTCTTTAATCTTAAACATTCCAAAGAATCAACAGGAGTGATACCATAAAATACCATCATCCCACTTTTCTTTTTAATATCTGTCACATAGTTACCTCTCTGCTCTCTGTCTTCGAAAATTATTCCCTTTGCTCATAGATACAGCTGTCACTTTCACATTGCAGTTTCTGGATTTCAAAAACAAAACTTATTTTAGGGAATATTATTGACAACCAAGAGACGCTGCAATTCTTTAAAATTCTCTATTTTTCCACATTATTGTTCATTCCTTTGGGGTTTACGCTACTCTAAGTTTCTTTTAAAGAATTATTTCTATAATACATAATGTTTCGACATCTGAGACACTTTCTGTTTCTTTTATTCCTGGACTTAAGATTATTTACACTGAAACTTTTTTTCTAGTTTGTTCTATTCTTTTGTCTGTTGGTACAGAAACCATTTAATAATAAACAGAGTTTCTCCCAGCTGAAAGGAACACCTGCCGGTCGTTAATATCACTTCAATGATTTCCGTACAAATTTTTACATTCGCCTCTGATACGTGTACTTGCGATGACTATTATGGACTCTGGAAGTCTTATGTGGCTAGAAATGAGACACTATAATGATCAGATCAAAAATATACTTGTATTCTCGTAGACGCCAACTTTTTATTCATACGTAAAGGAGATAATACAAAAAAGGCATGTGTTTGTTTGTTTTTTGGGGGTGCACTTTTTTAATTCGTGAAATATTTTTCAGCTGAATGCAATCATATTCAGTGAAAGGATTTCTCTAACCAGAATAAGTCGGAACGAATTAAAGGGTTTGACTTACTCGTCAACAAAAGAACGTTATGTTTTCGATGGAACTGATGTGGAATCAAAGCTTACGGGTCAGGGACGAAAGAAAATATTAAACAAAAATAAGCAGCTCATTTTTATGGATTGCGGAATCAATAATGCTATATTTTAAATGGATTCACTCACTTAAATTCACCTCTTGATGAGTGATTTCTTTTCGAATAGACAGAGGCCAAAATGTAAGCTCAACCCTTTTTACACATAGTCTGAAAATTTAAATTTCAGTGAGAAGATATCAACATCAGTTCCAACGTATGAATAATTGATTGATTGATCTGTTTTAACGGCATATTATCTATGTCAGTTATTTAATGTCGAAAAGGGTTTTTATTAAATCTTTGGCTTGTAAACAATCCTTTGGGTCGTTGGTTCCATTTCTGTCCAGTTATATCTTTAGAATGAACTTATTTAATGCTATAATTTGTGGTCTAGATCAATCCTCTTTAAGTAGGCTAAAAGCGTCTCTACTTTTATCTTCTTGAAAAGTTCTTCTGGAGTAAACTTTATCTTTGACGTATAGGGGCAAGGTCACTACAGTCTGTTAGAATATGTTATGGTATATATCTTCTGACATTCAGAGGGATGTTCATTTTTTAAAAGAAATGAGTAATTCATATAGATGTACCATATTCTGATCCTTGATCGGATGACTTCTAGCTTCCGAAAACATCTGAGACCATGATACCATTTTCCTAGAATGGGCATAATTTAAAGTTTATTCTTTGGATGGTAGTTCCCAAATTCTTACCACTTAGAATTTTTATAATGTATGCGGTTATAGTTGCTTTCAAGTATGTGTAGGAGATTTCCAAATTTGAAATGTTGATTTTTAGAAATTCCTTTTCTGTGATATCTGCTTTTCCATTTCCGCAGATGCCGATTTGGCTAGATACCAAACAGAAGACAGTTTTGGTGGCTTTTTTTTCCATGCAGATGAAACTGATACCGTTTAGTAATATAAATATTAAGTTTTTTTTTAAATATTTTTTTACTCAGTGATGTAAGGAATAGGAATCTAAGAAAACGATGAAGTTGTCCGTTCATTGTCTGTAATGATCTCTAAAGCTAAGTCTATGACAACAACTGCAGCAGTAAAAGTAGATTTCTCCGTCAGTCGTTTTTTTTATTGTTCTGTCATCAAGAAAGCCTAAATATTCGACTTGTTGGGCACGGGGCCGAATGGTTACAACGTTCGCATTCTGACCATGAGACACGGGTTCGAATCTCACCATGGTCGATTTGCCAGGAAGGAGACCTCCTGATGTTATCGGACCGGAGGAGCGTGCGGTACCTTTGGAAAGTCCCAAAAAACCATACCACGAGTCGACCCAAGCCTTGTGAGTGAAATTGGGTAGACGGAACCCTTAAATTCCGTCGATAGCTGTGCTAGCACGATGTCTCAAGTCATCGACGTATTGAACGTGCTGGCCTTGTTCAAATTGTGCTAAATAACACCCTCTTTCTCAGAAATTGTAGCAGGAGTCTGCTCAACATAGTTGCAGTATAAACCACAGGTTGGTTCTGTGAGTGTTGAACAAACACAAATGCGCCTGAGCGAGCGTCTGCAATAGGGATTGGCTAGCTGTCCTAGTATACGGGTATCCTCGAATATATATATATATATATATATATATATATATATATATATATATATATATATATTAAGAAAGCCTAAATATTCGACTTTAGCATTCAAGGTCTGAACAAAGAGTATCGGGTGTTATAAAAAGAAAACTGTGACACATACCAATTCAGCATTTATTCTCCTTCGAAGTAATGCAATTCTGAAGCCACATATTTTATCCAATGACGTTTCCATTGATGGAAGCATCACTGGAACCATATTTTGGGGTGGTATCGAGCAGCTGCCTCGTCGCATTCTCAGGAATTGCTTCGACGTCTTGAAATCTTGTTCGATTCAAGTGGGATTCGATTTTTGAAGCGGAAAAAATAGCAAGGAGTGAAATCTGGGAAATATGGTGATTTCGAACCTGAAGAATGTTTCACTTGGGCGAAAACTGCTGCAAAAGATATGGTCACTGATGGAAACTTGAGACGACCACACTCTATACACTTTCCTTCCAAACACTGCTATAAACAACGGAAGTGAGCGTTAACTTAATATTATGTGAGCAACAGAGTTCAAGGTCAATCCGTGCCAAGTGTCTTCGCACTGCGTACTTTAGCTCCGTTACCATAGCAACGGTTCCGTTAATTTTTTTTATCAGACCTTTCATATGTGTTATAGTTTGGATGCTATTCTCAAATGTTATCAAGTTCTTGTAAAAACGTAGATTGACTGAATTATGAGTATGAATGATGCAAAGTCTAAAAGAAATCACTTTTTTTTTCTCGTTGTTTTTGTCTTCGTTTATAGACGACTGTTGCTTATAATCGAATTTCAGCTAATACCATATCAGATTTTGAGATGAGGAATCATCATTGTCTGTAATGATCTCTATCTATTCGGACCAATACACACAATTCTTTGCATACCGAACTTTCCACCTTTTTTCATTATTTATGCCGGAGATTTTTTTTTGTTGTTGTTTTTGTTTCTTCATGAGGAATAATAATTAATATATATCTTTCCATTCGGACTAGTACCCGCATCTTGCTTGTTATGTGCACAATATTCGGCTGTTCGTTACCCCAGCGTCTTTCGTTATGTATGTCAAAACTTTTGATATGAGTAATGTTTATGATATGCCTTTCTATTCGGCTTAATATTCTCATTTCGGTTGTTATACTTACAATGTTTCAGCAGTTGAACCCCACCCCGGCCTTCTTTCATTTTTTATCTCGGAATTTCATAGACTGGCAATTATCATTATTATATACTATTCCATTTGCGCTAGTATCCTCACTTTGAATGTTATACCCACAATGTTTGAAGAGTTGAAGTCTAAAGACTTCTTCATTTGTCTCTTATCTTACCCGGTAACCTTCTCGGAATTTTGAGCCGAACACATTATTCAAGCCATGTCGGTGGATTTTTCTCATTTTGCTTTTCATACTTAGGGGGAATAAATAATATCAGTGAATGGAAAAGCCTATAATGAAGATAATTCCTCATCTAAAAAACAAGAAATTCTGTTTTATTATATGAATGCCAATAATTTTCGTTGTTATTATTATTATTCATAAAGTTGAAACTATCAATATGAAAACGCAGTTTCTTCATATTTATCCCATTCTATTTCTATCTATCATACAGACTGATGGGAAAAATCTATTCTTCCATTCTGTTATGTCATCTCTGATAGAATAGTTATTAGTGAGCGATATTCGTTATTTTTGTCTTCGTTTCTTCGTTTCGCGTCTAAATTATCTTATTAATTAACATGTAATGGCTGCTAATGGTGCCTTTCGTTTTACAATTATGCATGCTATCAGGGGCTATTATGGAGAAAATCAGATAAGGGAAAGACATATTTCATTTGTGCTTTCTTATGTGTGATATTAGCCCAGTCTTGCTGCTAGCGACAAACCCACACTGACAGATGAAATTTGTTAAAGCAGGATTTTGATGGCTTCTCTGCTTCAGAGCTTGACGAAGCTGATCACAGTGCTTCACTCTATCTTCAAAACCATTTAACTTAAGACACTCCTTTCGGTTTGATTCTTAGGCTTCCCCACGTTTTCTGATCAAAGTTGAGACGTTTCAAGTTGTCTTTCAAGTTGTCTTTCAATTTGTCTTTGTAGCGTAAGAGTGACGTCCAACTGAACGCTTGGGGTTTGGTAGTTGTCCATACAGCACCTTTTTTGGAAGCCTATGCTTATCCTTTCTCACAAAATGAGCAGCCTACCTGAGTTGTATCTTTACTAGAATGGCTCCAATGCCAGTGATGATGTTACATTTCTTCAGTATTGCACAATTCTTGACTGTGCCATCCCATTTTATATCACATATGCCACGATTCATGTGCTTGCGGTATAGGGTCCTGAAGTTAGTTTCAGCACCTTAAAGAAGGGTTAAGAAAACGACTGATCTGTATATGTCGCTCTTTACTCTGAGAGACACGTCTTTGGTGTTCCATAACCTATTTTTAAGTTTACCGATATATATATATATATATATATATATATATATATATATATATATATATATATATATATATATATATATATATGGTAATGATAATCATTTTATGAAAATAAGTTTCTCAAGACAAATAGCTGTTATCGCGATTTCTAGTATTGATGGGGTTTTCCTTTCCAACCTTTCAAGTTGTTTGGAATGTCAAGAAAAAAGAACTCTTGATTTTAGCATTATTTTCTCTCCAAGTTGCACGCGCTATCCATTTTTAGTTGTTGCAGTTGTTGGTAGTCCTCAAACGATGTGGTTTCGGTTATTTGGTATAGTTCTTTGGGATTATGTAACGCCAGTTCACAATGTTCAAAGACGGAGAGACTTTTCTATGACCGCAGGCTTCACTTGCTCAAAGCCTTTTTTCACCATTGATTTTAGGAAACGGTAGTATACAGCTGATAGTTCAGATAAATAGATAGATATAATATTTAAACGATATTTAAAATTTTTTGAAAAAATTGGGAATATCATTTAAAACCAGAACCTTCTGAAGACCGGAAATATATATAATTATTTATTCGAAAATTATAACATGTTATGAAATCACTCCAAAAATAGCCATTTTGTTTCAACAATTCTGGTGTCTTATCAAGTGATGGTGTTGAATGTAGGTTTCTACATTCAACACCATCACTTGATAAGACATGAAAAGTGTTGAAACAAAATGGCTATTTTTGTAGTGATCTGATAATATATTTATGTTATAATTTTCGAATAGATAATTATATTTGCTCTACTCTGTAATGAGCACTCTTTTAAGAATAGTATTTGTTGGTTATTGGAATTTATTCCGTATACACCAATCATATACTTGTGTGTGTGTATATATATATATATATATATATATATATATATTCACTGACATAAAGTGAATGAATTGTCCAGGTTTAGTTTTATTATTATTTAAAGTTTCCAATCATTTTTCTTGTGCGTAAAAAAAAAGCAAAAGAGTAAAAGAAATGATAATGATCGATTAAAAACAAGGCAAATAATGAACGTATTGGTCAGACATTAATGAAATTCAGACATGATAATTTTATTTTGCAGTCCGCAATGTCGGACTACACGCTCCTACTTTACAGTTCACGTTTCTCTGACAAAACACTGCCCGAAAAGTAAGTCTGATTCTCTTGTGTTTTAAATTACTTTTTCGTTTTTTTTTTTATTTATCTTATTCTTCTATTTTTCTTGTTTTTTTGCTTTTTGCTTTTTTTTTTTTTCATTTCTTAGTTTCTTTCTTTCTTGTTACTTTCCTTTCTTTTCATTCATTCTTTCTTTCTTTCTAACCTCATATAAATTCTTCTTTTCGACTAAAATAAAACCCAGGGAAAAATTCCTTGTAAAGATACATATAAGAATTATACATTAACTTAATAAGATGAAACAAACGTTACTTTGATAACTTGCAATCATAAAAATCTTTCCACATTGATGCTTTTACCAACAAACATCTTTTACTTTAACAACGATTTTAATGGTATTCAAACATTGTTTAAAACGTAGGAATATAACCTTTAATATTAAAGATAAGATTTATTAAACATAAACGTCGGAACTTTTGTTCTTGCTAACGATTCCCCATACAGCGAGTACTAAAAGCATATGTTGGAAGTAAGCAGATGTCGATATTTCAAGAGCACATTTATCATGTGAGGAAGACATAACACATAAAGTATGAATTCAAAAACTAGATCTTTAAATATTTATCTGCTTCTTACCTTCTTCAAAGTGCCGTGTCCCTTCATGGTGTAGGTGATCGTAGTTCCCAACTTCCTATCCGTTGTAGCTGTGTTAGCTTTTTAATGGTTTGGTAGAACAGGCATCAGGAGGGGTACGAAATCACAAACCTTGCTAAGATCTACAAAAAAGAACAGTAAGCTACAGAGAATCATGTTCGCACAAGACCTGAAGAGACACAGCACAGAAAAAAAAAAACAGAATATAATGAAAAAAATAGATTTAAATATTCACATGTAACCGCCCCCCACACACCTTATAATAGAAATGATTAACAAAATATGTTATCACTTTTTATGATTTGACGAAGACAAGAACCTACTGGACATATAGTGAGTGATCGATAATATAATATTATTAAACTGACTCCACCAGAATTACTAAACATTAATATACTAAGTAGGAAAGTATATTTACAAACTCACAGGTTACATGATCAAAGAAATTTACAAAATATTTCAACATTTTTATGGCATTAATAAACACGTATTAAGATAACGTTCTACTGCACATAAAGTGAGGGTAAATTTTCTATTCTTATTACTCTAATAAATTGACCCCCCTCTCTTCATTACTTTCTTTTAATGTCATATCTCTTCAAGACTTAGGCGAACATAACTCTCCACAGATTACTTTTGCTGGCATCTGTGAATTGCCATCACAATTTGGGAAAGATCGTGGAGTGCTTGCTCCACGTTTGAAAATTCCTTCTCGTAGACTGGTTTTCATACAAGGCAAGAGAGTCCAGTCTATTATGCTATTTAACCCATAGTTTCGGAGAGAAGAGAGAGAGAGAGATTCATACCTAGACGAAAATGAACTCGAAATTAGAACTCGACTCGTCGATTCCACTTTTCCAGCTGAAAATTGTCACGTTATCCGCACATATAGTCGTCGGGCAAACACTTCAACCAATTACAATTGAATTGTGAGTTTGATCCTCACTGGGAGCCCCATACATTCGGCCTCGTTGTAGTAGTATTATTATCTTGAATTTTTATACGGTATTTATACCGTTCTTAATATTCTGGGTAGTATTTCTTTCAACTTAATGACCATTGGTTAACATTGAAATGAAAAAATATTAGCTACAAATAATTGTTGTCAATGACTCATTTAATAAAAATTCAAAATCAAATTACTACTTTAAGACTTGTTTTTACATGGGTCATTTTTTTAAAAGAACATTTCGGCTGACATATTCTTCAGCCTTCTTCATGTTTTTGAAGCTCTGAGATTAAACTTTTTCGTTATTCTATCATCTTCATCTCCTTGACTCACCAGATTCTCGAATTCAGATTCGGATTCACCAGTTACAACGTTTTTACTATAGCCATTACACTATTAGCACGGCATCGCTGGACACAGAGATTCAGAGACTGAAGCACGGAGAGTTCTCCTGATTAAATCAATGGCCCCCGTATTTATAACTAAAACGAACCTTCAAGTCGGAGATCTTACCTGGAGAGGGATGGGACATGCCAGGTCTATTTTGCCAAAGACACGGCACGTATGAATGAATACTTACCGAGACGTGGACCGAGACAAATGCGCACCGACCCTAAGATCACACCCACAGGTGATGATGATCGCATTATTTTATAGATTTCTTTAACTAGCTTCCATCTTTGCTGTTTATTATCTACACTCTACATAGCAAATAATGAAAATACTTAATCACAGAAGCTATTAAAAAAATAACGTAAAATTTAAAATTTTGATTCAGTATTCAAAGTATATTACATTTTGACCTATTTAACAAGTCCTTCCAGAGGAAAAGGAAGGAAGACAAAGAAAAAAGTGTAGAAAAGAGATAAGACATAATAGAAAACAAATGGCGGTGCAGGGTGGGGGGAAAGGGAGAAAGAAGAAAAGAAAGAATGAATTATCATGTATAGACATATTGTGGCTAATTTCAAAAACGTATGTATATGTGCAATGCATTCATGTCATCACTTCTCAACATTAACGTATGCATATATATACCCCAAGAGCTGACATCCAGAAGAGATTCTGTTCAAAGTGTTTATGAACTGTATCAATAGGATGTAGTATATTCTGGTTGGGAATAGACATTCTATAATGATCTTAAATGGCCTCGTCTTTGAGATTATGAGCAAAAACAGTTCCGGAAGAGAATGCACAAGGGACAACAAAATGTTTGGTGCACATTAATTTATTTTCACCCAAAACGGCCATAACCATTTCTGCTTGTCAGCTTTCTATATATGTCCCTTTATATAAGCTTCTTAAAAAACTGTCGCGACGGAGACGGACGAAGATGAATGCTGATAAGAACAAATCTAAAATTTTCAGATAAAGAAGTGTTTCAACAGAAGACGGAATGTACGACACCGAAATCCGAAGGCGCACAGGGATAGCGAAAAGTACCTTCCAAAAGCTAAGCAAAGTATTAAGAAACAGAAAAAATGTCTTTAGAAGACAATCTCCTCACAGAAGAAGAAAAGAAAATATGGTACTACAGAAGGATATTGAGAATATCATGGACCATACTTAACATCTGGAAGGGACAGCTGAAATATCTAAAATATATAATGAGGAAAGAGGGCGTGGAAAATTTGATACTCACAGAACAGATTGAATGCAAAAGACGCAGGACAACAGCGAATAACCTACCTAGCGAGCTTAAGTGAATGGATAGCGAAGTAGGGTTTGAGAGAGATGGTGAAAAGAGAAAAATTATTGAGAACTATAAAGGAGAGGAAGTTGTGGAGATCCATGATCGTTAACGTCCTGAAGATCACAGCACTTAAAAGAAGTTCGTTCTAAAGACTAAATACAGCATATTCCAGTATTTATTTTTAATAATGTTATGTCCCTTCAGAACGTAAGCGATCATGTCTTTACATGGATTTCGTTTCTTTATTATCTGTAAATAGCCATGACACCTTGGGAAATATGGTGGAGTGAATTCCCTTTGCGATCTCCACGAATTTGAGCTGGAATTTGAACTCGGTTCAACGATTACCCTTTTCACATCCTGCATACCCCTAATAAAGACTTAATAATATTTCAATTGAAACGTAATAAAACGCAAAGACGATGTTAGAATCTATCTGGCATGTCCCATCAGGACTTTGACGAGCATGGCTCTACACAGTTTCCTGCCCTTTGTGGATTTTATCTCTCCAAATCCCTGTTCTGCCAACCATTTACACAAGCTCGTTAGGTTGGTAATGCGTTGCTTTTCTCTGTTCCTCTTGCCTTCAACACGTCCTGTGAGTGTCAAATTTTCTAAGCCCCTTTCCTGCTTATATGCCTTAGACATTTTAACACATTTTAATAACTTTTGTCTTTTTATTATCTCTCCTAAACCTTGTTCCGCCATCCATTTAAGCTCACTATGTTATGCGTTGTTTTTGTCTGTCCCTCTTTCCTTCAATCTGTCCTATGAGTATCAATTTTTCCAACCCATCTTTCCTCCTTACGCGACCTAGAAACTTCAACTGTCTCTTTCTAAAGCTAAATATACGTGCCCTTTTTGTTTGCATTGTCTCTAAAACTTCACCATTACTCATATGTTTGGTCTATGGTATTCTCAGCATCTTTCCGTAGGACTATATTTCTGTTGCTTCAAGTCACTTCCTCATTTGTGTAGAGATTGTTATGCATTCACTGATATATAGGAAGACTGATATTATGTAACAGTTCAGTAAAAATTTCTTTGTTTCTAATGAAATTTTCCTGTTTCTCAATACTTTGCACGGGTTTTGGAAAGCATCTTTCGCGAATAGTCCGAAAACTATAGGGAATCATATTTAACCTTCGAGTGATAGACAGTAAAAAAAACTTGAATAATTTTTCAACCAAACATTTATACTAAAAGCAACAAATATGAAGACAGTAGTACAACCAAAAATAGGGAATGGTGATAACTTTTATCTCAGAACTTAGCTAAGTACTAGAAAAACTTAAAAGTAAACTGACAAAATGATAATTTGAAAGAAAACATTTCTCGAAGTATGACGTGAACCAATAAAACACAGTGTTTTTTTTTTTATTTCTCTTCCCAGTAATCAACCATAGGGTCGATTTCACCTCTGTAATTTGAAACGTAGATCTTTTGGTTAACGCTTTTATACATTTACCAGAGAACTCTCACTGGAGGTGAAAGCCGATTTGTTTGCTTGACAACTTTGTGGATCTATTTTTTTTCAAGTTACAAATCATTACAAAATCCAAAAGCTCTTTCATCTGATTGCCAGAGATTTTGTATCGCATCAAAAGAAGCAAACTTAGAAATATTTCTTTTTTTTTTCTTTTTGCTGTGACTTTTATTTCTTTCATTCGCAACATGAAAATATTTATCGTTTTTTTATTTCATTTAGCATTTCACCTTTCTTTCTTGTTTCACTTGTTTTGTCATTATTATCACCTTTGTTTGCCTGTTTATTTTCAGTGTGTTGGGATTTCTTTCTGCGCATGTGCAAAATAAAATAGCTGATTTCAAAAAGTATTTCTAACTTTCTTTCTTGCTACGAGCAAATTATGGCATTTCTAAAAAAATGTGTGCGCCTTTACAATCCTTCTTTGTGTGTCCCGGCTATATTACATACGCATATTAGATAGATAGATAGATAGATAGATAGATAGATAGATAGATACATACATACATACATACATACATACATACATACACGGACCATTATTTCTATAGTAATTTCATATCTTCACTAGATAGATAGATAGATAGATAGATAATGAACGCGATTTAATAGATAGATAGATAGATAGATAGATAGATAGATAGATAGATAGATAGATAGATAGATAGATAGATAGTATGTATGTATGTATGTATGTATGTATGTATGTATGTATGCGGGTTTCTTTTGGTGAAGTAATGCCTGAAAAGAGATCCTTATTTCTATAATAATTTCATATCTTTACTAGATATCCCCAACTCTAGGGGGACTTGTGCCAAATTAAGATATCCTTAGTAAATACCGATATAAATAAATATACACCTAAAAGTTTAATTTACAAATATATATTATTTTCAGGTATATAATATATGCACACAAAAGCGCCTACCGTAGCATAATTTATATCACAAGCCTCATACATTGTATATTGCATGATTTCGATTCTCCCCAGGTACTCCACTAAAGTGGGCTTAAGATAGCTTAAACTAAGCTTATTAAAAATTAACGGGATGACGACCGAAACATGGCTGGTGCATATCGGGAACGTCTCGTTGACTAACACGTTCGTGGCATTACTTTGAGCCTAACCGGATTAATGAATAACCAACCAACACACACACTGCTCGCGCGTGCACACACAGGAATTTTCAACTAGATAAGAGGGACGCAGGTTCGAAACTTCCCATCTGGTATATTTTATTTACTAAAATCTCTTGACAACTCAGCTTGTTAAACGTCAATTACACTGTTTGTAAAATAAAAATGTCTGCTCAAAAACTCGTATCAACTAATATAACGTTTATACATATATATATATATATATATATATATATATATATATATATATATATATATAAACAGTGAAAGGGATGTTAGGTGACAATGGGAACTCATATATATATATGTGTGTGTGTGTGTGTGTGTGTGTGTGTGTGTGTGTGTGTGTGTGTGTGTTAAATTTCTCAGAATAAATCTGTAGATGTGACAAATTGAATAAAATAGACAATTGGAAAATAGTACTTAGTCCTTGCCGACGCGTTTCGTCATTTGACTTTATCAAGACAAGTGATGATAAACTAAAGAGAAATGTGGAGTTATATGGAATTCAAAATTCCTATTGTCTATTTTATTCAATTTGTATTCTCTCTACAAATTTATTAAGAACCTTAACACATTGTCGATATGGAAAACTCTTCGTAAAAACAAAGAAAAAGTTACTAATATCTAAAAAAAAAAAAAAAAAAAAGCCTTACGCAGGAATGTCTTTTTTTTTTTTCATTTTTGAATTTCAAATTGAAAAACATTCCGGGCCGGATCAAAACCAGCAATCCTGAAATTTTGGATTCTCAAGTTTTTATTACTACGATTGTTTTCGGTGATTTTTACATGATTTTTTGCGACGAATTTTTTGTATAACTTCGAAATAAATTTGGGAATAATTGAAATTAATTACGAAATACAGCGAAAGTCAATCATGAAATAAAAATAACTGTTTGTACGGAAAGTAAGGACCTACTTACATCAAACAACCTTTAAATTAAGTGGCTGCAGAAGAACTATCGTTGAACTTTTAAAAGGTAACCATAAATACTAATGCAATACTTATAAATGCAGCGATCAATTTTGAGTTCTTCTGCAGTTTATTGTTGCCTATCTCATACGGCAGCAGTATGACTCACAAAAAGAAATCTCTTTCAACAGAAGACCGGATGGCAATCAAAAGATCCAAGGCTTCAGCGAGGAAAAGAAACCCCCATGCAAATGAAAACCCAGATCAAACGGCAGTCAGGGGAGCTTCCAATGCTGAGAATATGCAAAGACTTATGGATTCTCAAACTTCTGATCAAACCAAAGACCCAGTCAAGAGCCCTCAGTAGGAGCTAGCTTAAATTCCGCCCGATAGAGCGGCTTTTAAGCTAGTATATGCATAAATATTCATTGTTTTGATCAAGAGAAATGTGTTTGATTAAGTGTATTTACATTTACGTGAGCAGTTTATTGTAGTTTATTGTTGCATATCGCATTCTGTGATCTGTCTCCTTTTCCTCCCTACCTATTGTGATGAAGGCTCAATCAGGAGCCTTCTGCGGGAGCTAACTTAAACGCCACCTGATAGGGCGACTTTTAAACTAATATATCTATATGTGTATGTGTGTGTGCACGTGTGTGTGCGCATGTGTGTGTGTGTGTGTGTGTGTGACACACTAGAATGTAGAGTCCACGTTCGTATGAGTGTTCCGACGCCACACACATATTCACACACACACACACACACACACACACACACACACGTACACACATGTACACACATGCACACTGGCTGAATTGAATAAAAAGTAATGTTCGGTAAGACAACCATAATATTACACATCGTTAAATCTCATTTTGCATAGTTTCCATTAAATTACCTTTCCTAACCAGTCACGTTTTATATTCCTCCCTTATTGTGCTATATTGATTTACTTTTGGATTTAATTTTATTTCTCTATAATAATTACCAGAATTTCCATTTCGCATAATTTCTATTTGCCATCTTACTGATAAATTGCAAAAGTTTATGGTGTTTATTTATTTATTTATTTATTAAAAAAGTTTTTTTTCCCATGTATATTCAGACTCAAATTTTAAACAACAAAATATATACAGAGCGCTGAGAACTTTTTCACAAATCTCATAATTAATCGTACGTTCGAGTATGTAACGCTTAGCGACGCGGTGAGTGAAATCGGCGAGCCGAGTTCAAATTCCTAACGAGTCTGTTGCGTTCACTTTCGCATAAATGCCATTAGAAAAGACACGATCCATCTTTCCATAAGTATGGGTTAAATATCAGAATAAATTAGGTTCTCTAGGAAGGACATCACTGAATTCAAAGCCGTAAAACAAGAGCAAGAAGCCACGATAAGCAATTCCAAGATAAAGGAAAGGAACCTGTGGAGAGTCATAATCATCTACGTACTGAATGGACATAACATGAAACCACAATTCATTCGAATACATTTATTTTGCGTTGCTATTATTTAAAATTTTGTTTTCCGTTTTAGATATTTTATTCTGCTCATCATTTTGTTTCTCTTTTCAATTCTACATGGATTTGTTTTTTTAACTTTTTCGACTAGTTTTCGGATTTTTAATCTTTATACTTTTGTTAGTTTCCATGTCCGATTATGTCACGGTCGTCGCCATTATTTTTCTTTACTCTTCGTTTGGTCTTTGATATTCAAGCTAACATAGTTTCTGATTTTTACTAAATCATCTGTCACTTCAACTCGTTCAGTTTGCACAACACTCATCTCTGTTGACATCCACTGAGGATCAAGTGACAGTAAGACTCCTTGAAAATGACCCACCTCTCACCTTTGTACTCAAGAGGAATACTTTTTTGTTTTACTAAATCATCTGTCTCCTTTTCACTCTTTTACCTTACTCTGCAATCTGTCTCCTTTTCCCTGTTTCAACTTTACTCTGTGACCTGTCTGCTTTTTGTATTTGCCTGCTTTTCACATTCTCATATTTACTCTGTAATCTGTCTCCTTTTCACTCTTTCAGTTTTACTCTGTGATCTGTCTCCTTTTCACTCTTTCAGCTTTACTCTGTGATCTGTCTCCTTTTCACTCTTTCAATTTTACTCTGTGATCTGTCTCCTTTTCACTCTTTCAGTTTTACTCTGTGATCTGTCTCCTTTTTCATTCTTTCAGTTTTACTCTGTGATCTGTCTCCTTTTTACTCTTTTAGTTTTACTCTGTGATCTGTCTCCTTTTCACTCTTTCAGTTTTACTCTGTGATCTGTCTCCTTTTTACTCTTTCAGTTTTACTCTGTGATCTGTCTCCTTTTCACTCTTTCAGTTTTACTCTGTGATCTGTCTCGTTTTTACTCTTTCAGTTTTACTCTGTGATCTGTCTCCTTTGGACTCTTTCAGTTTTACTCTGTGATCTGTCTCCTTTGGACTCTTTCAGTTTTACTCTGTGATCTGTCTGCTTTTTTGCTACAGGATCTGTCTCCTTTTTCTCCTTTCGGTTTTACTGTTATCTTTCCATTTCGCACTCTTATTTATATCTGAGACCTGTCCCCTTTTTTTACTCCGAGTGTACAACATTCTTTCTGTTTTTCCTCCGTGAGGTGTATCCTTTTCAATTTCTGTTTTACTCCGTAACCTGTCTACTTTTCACTCTTTCAGTTTTACTCTGTGATCTGTCTGATTTTCACATTTTTCTGTTCGACTCTGTAATCTGTTTCCTTTTAAGACTTTAAGTTTTTGGTGTGTCTCCTTTTACCTCTTTTAGTTTTAGCCTATGATCTGTCTGATTTTGTGCTCTATGATCTATCTCCTTTTTTCCTTTTTCAGCTTTACTCTTTCAATTATATCTTTGATCTGTCCCCTTTGACACTTTGAAATTTACGCGGTGGCCTGTCTGGAACAGCGACATCCACTCCTTGACAAATTGTCTCTTTGTTGATAAGCACTACATCTGGTTTTCTGTCTAGAATTGTGAGACGAGTTTACATTTGAAAATCCCAGAGAATTTTTATACTTTATTCTCTAGCAGAGCTTCTGGTCTGCGCAATGTATAATTGGTTTGTATAATCACACCTCGGCTATTTGCACAATTCTCGGTTAATAGCCTTTCCTACCCAGTCATATCCATATCTGTCAAATTGTCTTTCTTTTTCCATTTGATATTAATATAACCGCTCCTTTCGTTTTGATTCTATTTTTACTATATGCGTCTCTCTTTCTATAAGGAAAATGCTGTTTCTACAGGAAAAGTGAAAAGTAGCAGCTGATTTCTGTTTCATTACAGCTTTCAATTGATTCTTTCTTAGGAAAGAGCCGAGATATGATCAACATCATCACCCGAATGAAACCTCTGAGAAACGGAGAGGTTATCAGTTCTATTAACCAAACCATGTAATAATTATCAATTTATATATTTATTTATATATTTCCTGTCCCATCTGTAGTGGGAAGAGACGTAAATCAACTTGTTACTAAATTTATGAGTGATTACTTCCCTTGGTTGTTTTAGTAATCTATACAAATAAAATATTCATCTGCATTTAGACAAAGTAAATTCGTGAACAAAATGAACCGTTTAATTAACCAATTCCCGTACTCCTACGTATCTTAAATTGTAGTCTTATTTGTTCCAGCTTTTCACGTGAAACACGTTTGCCTATTAAGTGATGGTCTTGCTTCAACTTGGTCTTTAAATAGGCTTTGTCGTCGTCGTTTTTGTTGTTCTGTTGCTAATCTTTTTTCTTCCGAGAAGATACTTCTATTTCATTGTAATATTAAACGCATACTTTTTTAGCATGAAAAGATATTGAACAAATTCGATTTATATAATACCAGGAGCAATCAGTGAATCATAGGTAGATTTGAATGCCCCAAAAATATAAATGGAACTGATTAATTAAATGGTTCATTGACCTCTATTTTAGTTGTGAATTCTTTATCTCCGTTTTATTAAATCTCAATACATTGTTTCAAGTCTTTTGTTTCATTGCATCTCACAATTAAAACTTTCTAATAACTGCCGCCATTTTTGATGGTACGGGTACACTTGTATGATAACAATACCTTTCCCAAAAATTGTGGCAATTCTCAGATAATAAAGAAAGAGAATATGTAGGAAAAATATAATCGCCTAAGTTCTGAAGGGACATGACATTTTAAGAGAGAGTCCTGCATTTGTCCGGAATATCTGTTCCATTTCCACCAACAATATTAAAACTTTCTAATAATTGCCGTCATTTTTGACGGCACGAGTACGCTAATAATAATAAGAATATAAAGAAGAATAGTAGCAATATTAATAGTAGTAGTAGTAGTAGTAATAATAATAATAATAATTAGGAGTATGATTATAATAATAGTAGTAGTAGTAGCAATACTAATAATGGCGATAGAATCGCAAGAGATTTAGGGACTCGTTCCCCTCACAATGCTAAAAGAGTTCCTATTTTCTACCAGACCAAATATGCTGTTACACTATCTATATCATCTAAAATTAGACAGCAAATAAAACCAAGTCTCATATGTTATCTACAATTTAATCATCACTCGATTCCTCTTTTCTTTAAATACCACTTACCTTCAGGAGAGATTCCCTCCACAAATTTCGCTTCCTTATTATCTGTAACGTGTTTATAATTTCTTAGGAAAAATAGTCGAATAGTTTCCTTCATTCTTCATCGATTTGAATTCACGGTAGTTATTTCCTCCTAGAATGGCTGTCACCGAACGCTATAGATTCCTGTCTAGCCTGCCTCATTTAACCTAGCGCTGATGAGGAGAAGGGATGAATCCATATTTTTCTTAATGGCATTGGCACGGCGGAAGATTAAGCAGAATTTGAACGCGGCTCGCCGTTTCCACTCTCCATGCAGATAACCGTTACGGCACCCTTGACATATCCTTTAATTATTAATCAAAAAATAACATCGATTCTATAGTAAAAGGTCTACAATCAATTTCGATTGGGACAGATTTTTACAACATTTTCAAACCTAGTGATAAAATTAATGGTGTATCGGGAAAATATCGAACTGTGCGATTTGAAGAGAACTGAAGAACTGAAAATCACATTAATGGAATTGGTAATTAGAATCGAAAGTTGTCGTAGAAATTAAATAAACAAAAAATCGTGTGCCCTAGAATAAATGGTGTTAAATTAAGAAATTGATAAATCCGTCTTAAATAATCTCATTGATAATTGGACGAGAACGTTTTGTCAATTCGTGTCTTCATGAGGTGTGTTTAATGTTACAATTAATTTTTGAAAGACCCGCTTACTCTTTCTCTTTTTTTACAGCTCCAATTATACATATATATATATGTGTGTGTGTGTGTGTGTGTGTGTGTGTGTGTGTGTGTGTGTGTGTGTGTGTGTGTGATTAGTACAAATATATGTGTAATATAACATTTGTCACTTAGCTGATTTTGTTATTTTCAGTATATATGTGTGTGTGTCTGTATGAAAGAGACTTAGTGTGCGTCTGCGCGTATGTGCACGTGTGTGTATACATATATGATGTGTACGTGTATATATATATATATATATATATATATATATATTGTCATCCACAGACAGACTGTTTCGCTGTATCACAGCTCATCAGTGTGGCTAGACGTCCGTTTGCCTTTAATTAGTGTCAGTCAGGGATTCTACCACTAAGCCGTTGACGCACGGCAGGGATGAAGGAGAATTTAAGCGTATTTATTTTTAGATAAACACACAGTGACAGAGAGAACTCGATTCGATATATATATATATATATAGAGAGAGAGAGAGAGAGAGAGAGATCCACAGACTGTTTTGCTGTATCACAGCTCATCAGTGTGTTAGATATGCGATTTTTATGTATTAAAAATTGTGCGCTTAGCATTAATTAGCAGCAACTATCAAATTCCCTTTCTCCCACAGTGCTCAACCTACGAAACATAACATAACTGTTAACTGTACATAACCGCTTCTAAGATATAATGATGTAAAAAGGCGTATAAATCCTGAGGGCCATAGCAAAGACCATTCCTCTTTCAACTCTGTGAACTGGCGGTACAGATTCACAACCAAATAACCGAAACCAATTCACTTGGGGACTACCAACAGCTGCAACAACTAAAATGGATAGCACGTGAAGAGAAAATAATGACATAATCGAGATGTTAGCATTTCACACGACTTCAAATAGAAAGTTCGGAAGGAAGCACCCTATCAATACTGGAAGGTGCGATAACAGCTACTTGCCGTGAGAAATCTACTTTTCGTTTTAAGAGAAAGATTTTATAAATTTCAACCGAGAGCAGTACTGGCTGTTCGGTCAAGGAATGCCAAATGTTTCCTTATAGGGAAGCGGCTAATATTATTATTATCATCACTACACACACACACACATACATATATATATATATATATATATATATATATATATATATATATATATATATGAAGAAATATAGTCTGCTATATTTATGGGATAAAGTGCTCAATATCAGAGATAGAGCGTGTGTAAATATAAAAGTGAACATAGAAGTTAACACTCGTGGCCTGACGATTGCATCAAGCATGAAACAGACTGTCGCCTCTAAGTGTTGACTTCTATGTTCACTTTTATTTATATATATATATATATATATATATATATATATATATATATATATATATATAACACCCACATTATACGGAGGACCAAAAACACATAAACAGAACATACCAATGTGACCTATCATATCAGGGATAGTCAGCGCCCCACATAAACTAGCCCGCAAACTAAGCAGAATTTTAACCCCACTCATCTGCATTATTTGTCCATTACACATAAAAATTCAAGTGATCTCCTAAACAAATTAAAAAAAAACATCGACATTAAAAACAAATATATGGCTAGTTTACATATAAAATCTCTATACACAAACTTACCTATAGAGAAATGCTTAAATTTACTAACTAAAAAACTAACAAAAGCAAAAATTAAATTACCTCTACCTACACATAAAATATGCCAGCTGATCACCAAACAATGTCTCTTTACATTTAATGACCCACTTTACACACACACACACACACACACACACACATACATATATATATATATATATATATATATATATATATATATATATATATATATATATATATATATATATATAAGTGGACATTGAGGCCAACACTCAGTGCTGTCAATCTATTTCATCAGGCGAACATGAAGTTCTTATTGGCGAAATCGAAATGTTATAAAAATGGGGAAGGGGGCAAAAACTATTAAGAAAAAGAAAAATATCTTTAAAAGTAAAAACGTCTTTAAAAATAGAAACGTTTTAATTATACATCGAGAGGAAACGCTGAAGATGTTGAGTTGGTAAACTTTAAATTCAACTTCTTCTTCTATGTGTGATCATGGCTCTCCACAATTTCCGATCCTTTGTGACTCTTAATAAATTTTGTCTCTTTGCCATCTCTTCCAAACCAACCCTCCTCCATCCATTCATTCAATCTAACCAGGTAAGTTGTGCTTTGCTTCCATTTGACCCTCTTACCTTGAATCTGTCATGTGAGTATAAAATTTTCCAAATCCTCTTTCCTACATTATGGCCACCAAACATTTCAACTGTATCTTCCTGATATTAAGATAAAGTGTTGTTTTTTTTGTTTTTTTTTTTTTTTTTTTTGCTGTTGTCCCTGTCCACCGTTGACAGCCTTGCTGCGACTTGTTCCAGCAAGTCGGTCGAATTCTCTGCCTCTGAGCAGAGAGGAACCCGGACGAGGCTCCGCCGAAGGGCAGAGTCTCGTTCGGGGAGGTTGACCAACCCGATTCTGTTTTTACAGTTTCTACGGGCAGTTTTTGGCCAAGGCTACGGCCTCGGGATTACCCACGTTAAACTCGGCCTTGTGCCACATCTATCCCTCCTGGGGGGTACAGTAAATATTGTTGTCTCTGGGGCTTTGTCAAATATTAGTTGCATGGTATTCTCAGCAGCCTTCTGTAGAACCACATTTCTGTTGCTTCAAATGACTTCTTTTTTCTGTGGGGAGATGATCCAACATTCACTGTCATATATGAGGATTGATACTACATAACAGTTCAGTACACTTTTCTTTGTTTCTAACGAAATACCTGGCTCATATTACTGGGAAAACAGATGGATAAGTAGATGTGCAAGGATGATCCCCTCCATTATCCTTGACGTAGACGTGCAATAAAGGACACTCCGTCTATCCTGATAGATCGATATAAAGGTTATCGATATAAAGGTTATCGATATAAAGGTTCCCGTTGAACTGTTAAAACCGATTTTTTTGTTTGTTTTTACTCTTGTTAACAAGCCTATTTACCTTAACTAATTATGTAAGTCATATTTTTCAGAGCAGAAAGACAAGTCGTTAAATTGGCCAATACATATCCCTTTTGACAATAGCACCATTGTTATTCTTTGTAATGGTGTAAATGATTCTCCACAAAAGCCATGCTAATTGTGCAGAACATGTAATAAAAGCCTGGTTATAACATTGATCTGCACCCGGCAGCAAGGCCTGTGATCAGGAAATTAGAGGTTTTGAGCAGATTGGAACTGCCTCTTAATTGCTGTTGTTCCCAGGTACACCCTGACCTGAGTTTGTAGCACCCGTTACGTTCCCAGCTATGGGCAAATAGTGAGCTCCCATAACAAAACACTGTGAAGGTATAAAAATACCAGCAATACATTTTATATAAAATATTACCAACAATACAGGTTTATTGTTAAAATCACCAACAATACGTTTTAAAGCAAAATGACCGGCAATTTATTTTATCTGTAGTTGAAATCATAAAAATGCGTTCAAATCATTTAGCTTTAGGCATTAAGTAACCAATAGATGTTGATATGCAACTAAACAAAATCAACCAACCAAACAACCAATTTGAAAGAACTCTTTCTGATATTAATCCATATAATATCCTACAATTTCTTTAAAAAAATCAAACTGTATTCCAAAATATAACTTCAACAAAACTACAACATAAAACACACAACACAGCCTCTAGTAATTATGTCCACACTACCATATATTTAATTGTGAAAGCATAATAACATATATCATATTTTTATTTGTTCAAACCTCCAAAGAAAATTAAACTTCAGCATTAAATCGCCCATAAAGACTTGATGTGCCATTAAACAAACAAATAAATCAAAGAACATGTAATATATAAACCAGAAATATTTTAGTCTTCAAATGTGTGCTCTGGCATGATTGTATGCTTTAAATGACTTCATAATTCGTCGTTATTGTTGATAATAAATATGTTCCTGTATTTATGTACGATTTCTTTGCATAATCTGTTAAGTTATTTTCTAACTTGTTTCCATTTTATTAGATACTAGCTTCAAAGGCGCTCTCCGTGAGGACATTTAAGCTAACTCCTGCGGAAGGCTAATTCGGCATCCGGGTCAACACTAAATAGACCTCTGGTCCAGCTTAGAAAACAACAATGATAATTTTAAAGAAATAACTTTAAATACCTCAGTTCACCCCATGGAACTTCAAAACCTCACTTTAACTCTGATTCGAGCTATAAGTCCAATTCTGGCCAAAAGACCGATTTGGACCTAAAGTCCGATTTGGGACAAATTTCCAATCAAGCGAAAAGTGAGTTATTCAGATCACAAAATCCGTAGATATTCAAATCACGAACTCCGCGGAACTTCAAAAACCTCACGTTACGAAACCTCTCACTTTAATTCTGATTCCTTAGCATTTTGAAGAAATAAAATTGATTTCCTATATTCACAAAGTTTTGGAGATATTTTAAACTGAATTTAAAACAATTTTTTCATTCACAAAGTTTTTGTATTATTTTAAACACAATATAAATTTAAAAATTCAAAATTACTAATTTTTTTCAATTATTTTAAAATTTGAATTTTTAACTGCTCCCTCCTCATCCGGACACAAATCCCAATGCTGAATGTTCAAGTACCAGATGAAGGGCAGATTTTGAATCCTAGGATCATCCTGATTCCAAAACGGTATGTGTGGCACGAGTTAGAGTGGTTTCAGACATACGGACAGACGGACAGAATTTGCCGATATTTATTAGATATAGTAGATTTTAAAAAAAACAACATTTACCGTATATAGTGAAAGTTTTTATAAGATTTTACGCTAAAAATAGGGGATCGCTCTATACTCTGATAATTTTTTCTAAATTGTTAAAAATCATGAATTTTCGGTGACCGGTTGCACAGGTAAATATTTCTGAAGGATTTAGACTTCACGTAAAAAAATCAGTGGTCGCATTATACATAAAGTCGGCTTATACACGAGTATATAAGGTAGTCAATCAATTAATCCACAAAGTGACAAACTATTGGAAACTATTTAAGAGCAAAATGTTGCAGGCATTCTTCTTCTTTTCTGTGCTGTGTCCCCTTATGACGTAGGCCTTCACGGATCTCCAAAATTTCCTGTCCTTTGTAGGTCTTAATAACTATTGTCTTTTCGTTATTTCTCCTAAAACCTGTTCCACCAAGTATGTTATGCGCTGTTTGTCTCTCTTGTTCTCAATCTGTCCTTGGAGTATCAGATTTTCCAAGCCCTCCTTCCTCATTATGTTCCCCAGAAATTTCAACTGTCTCTTCCTGATGTTAACTATAAGTTTCCTTCGTGTTCCGATTTTTTCTCAAACCTCCTTTGTTGCTCATATGTTCGGTCGATGGTATCCCCATCATCCTTCTGTAGAATTACATTTCTGTTGCTTCATGTCTCTTCTTCATCTTTGAGGAGATCGTACAGCATTCACTGCTATATAAGAGAACAGATATCACGTAAGAGTTCAGTACTTTTTTCTTTGTTTTTAACGAAATTTTCTGTTTCTTAATACTCTGCTTAGCTTCTGAAATGCATCTTTTGCTATCCCACTGCGCCTTTGGATATTAGTGTTGTACTTTCCGTCTTTTGTTGAAACACTTTTCAGATATTTAAATTGTTATACTTGTTTGATTTTGGTATCTCCAATTTGTAATTTGCATTTTACGTCACATCGGCGAAACGCGTTGTTTAAGAGATTTTTCCCTTTGTTTCATCGACTTTATTCTTTCGTATCTAAAAGTTATTTATGCATTTCTCACATGGCATATCGCAATTAAAAGAAGATGTGTCAGGAGAGAGAGAGAGGGGGGAGATGAAAGGGAGGAAGAAAGTATGTGTGAAAGTAAAAGAAAGCAGAGGAAGAATAAGAGGGAAGATGAAAGGAAGGGAGACGAAAAAGATCACAAGAGAAAAATCAATATTTAAACAGAATCAGAAGGAAAATGGAGACAGGGGAGTGTAGAAAGAAAGAAAGAAAGAAAGAAAGAAAGAAAGAAAGAAAGAAAGAAAGAAAGAAAGAAAAAGAAGGAAAGTGAATGAGTTGAAGAGAGAATTGAGTCGAAGCAAAAAAAAGAGGGTAAATAAAAAGGGATAAACTACGAGAAAGTACTGAAGAAAAGTCAAAGTTATTCAAATATAGAGAGAGGGAAATAGAAAAAAAAGAAATAAGTTCGACACAGAGCCGAGGTTAGATAGACAATAAGATGAATTTATATGAAGAGCGATAGTTAAAGGGCGTATATTCGATAGAGAGAGGAGGGAGAATAAAGGAAAAAAGAGTTTAACAGAGATGTGAGGAGAAGAGAAAGAGAGGAATAGAATGTAATGAATCCGAGAGAAAGATGAAAGCGAGAGGGATTAATTCGAGAGAATGATAGCGAGGAGTGAAGAGAAAGAGAGTTCACTCAAAAGAGTGATGACGTGGAGAGAGAGAGAGCGATAAGACATGAAGTGAAGAAAGGTGAAGAGAGAATAGGAATAAGGGAGAGGGAAAAGTGTAAGAGACGGGCAGATTGATAGTCAGTAGGGAGAGAGAGGGAGAGAGAGAGAAAGAAAGAAAGAAAGAAAGAAAGAAAGAAAGAAAGAAAGAAAGAAAGAAAGAAAATGTTTGACATAGAGATGGGTGCGGACAGAATGTGAATTCGAGAGAGACAATAGAGGGGAGAGAGAAAAGGAAAAGAGAGAAAGAAGAGAGGGGAAAGAGAGAAATAGGAAAAAAGCAAAAGAACGAAAGAAATAAGAGGGAGAGAGAAAGCAGAACGAAGAAAAACGGAGAGATGAAAAGGAAAAGGCAACGAGAGAGATTGGTAAAAGCAAAAGTGATAGAGAAAAGAAGGAAAAGAGAAAAAAAAAAGAAGAGGACGGCGACAAAACAGTTGAATGGAGAAGAGAGGTAAAAAGGGGAGATAAGGAAAGGCGAGAGGAAGAGAGAGACTGGGAAGTGAGATGAGAGAAGTAAGAAGAAAAGAAAAGAAAAGAAAAGAGAGGAGTAGCAGAAGAAGAGAAGAAAATGACAGAGACAAAGAGATACAAAGAGGAGAGCAAGAAAGGAGAGAGCGAGGAAGTAATGAAATGATTGAAGTAATAGAGAAGAAAGACAAGGGAGGGGCTAAAGAGAAAACAGGGGAAAAGATGAAAAAGAAAGGAGAGAGAGAAGTAAAAGGAGAGAGATAGAAATGAGAGAAAAAATGTGAGAAGAACAATATAAATAGAAATTATTTCAAGAAGAAAACCTGGCGCCTCTTAATTCAACAAACTTGTTTAATTTCGGAGGATCTTTGATAAAAGCGAAAAATAAATAGAATTGAAAAATCAATCAAATCGCAAGAACTTGATTGACTGATTTAAGTCACAAGCATTCCTGACCTTCCCACTGTGACAGATTCAATCTTACATGCCCATAAATACAGAGCTATGCTTA
Organism: Acanthosepion esculentum; assembly: GCA_964036315.1. Lineage (NCBI taxonomy): Eukaryota > Metazoa > Mollusca > Cephalopoda > Sepiida > Sepiidae > Acanthosepion > Acanthosepion esculentum. The sequence goes on along the minus strand of OZ038492.1, from coordinate 58,374,867 downwards.
TTATTACAATATCCCTTTCTCACGTACAATGATAAACGTGTTTATTATAAAAGTGATCCCGAAAAGCATTCGTGTTAATGTACAAAATATAACGGAAAAACATTATTCGGAATCAGAAATATTATGGAATCACTTTTATTGGATGAAAATCATTCAAAACTCAAGTTGAATGAAACGTCAATCGTCATCTACATTCTCTTTTGAATCCTGGTCTTTTATTGTCTCCTGTCCACAATAAAGTTTTCTGAGTTTCTTTCACTCTCATTAAACCCTTGCGTCTTAGCGATTTTATCGCCTTGAAATGATTGAAAAAAATAAATATATATTTTTTAGCAATGAACTCTAGTACTGATTTTTAGGCATTTCTATATAAAAATCATCAGCGATATATATATATATATATATATATATATATATATATATATATATATTTAGAATAGCAACCTTCTTGCTACCATCGTCAGGGAGCAACATCATATATATATATGTATATTTGTTATCCACAGACAGACTGTTTCGCTGTTTTACAGCTCATCAGTATGGCTAGATGTCCGGTTGCCTCTAGCTAGGATCGAAATATATATATATATATATATATATATATATATATATATATATATATATATATATATATATATATATGCACATTTCATTGAAAACGACAGACAAGGTGTTTTTATTTAGTTTTTATACAATTTCTCATGCGATCTAATAAATAAAAAAATTATTTGACCGCATGAAAAGTTGTATAAAAAACTAAATAAATCTACCTTGTCTGTCGTTTTCAGTGAAATGTGCATGAAAGAAGGATTTCTGCCTAAATACACAAATATATATATATATATATATATATATATATATATATATATATATATATATATATATATATATATATATTAAGACAGGTTTCGTTGAATAATTTGGACATGTTCTGTCTACTTATTCTCCATAGGATCATTTCATATTCACAGATAATATTTGTGCGTGATTATTGAAGGACGAGAGGAAAACGCCGTGTTGATTCATATTTTGTTTATTATCCGAGTACTTTAGACATAGCATAATCTCATCATCAGGGTATTGTTAATTATGTAAGTGTGTGGTGTTCATGGTTGTGAAAGACAAAAATTGTTGTGATCATCTGAAAATTAACTTTCTTATATGTGGAGTCAGGAACGCTGTGTCATGCCGTGGCTAACAAGCAATATTTAAGCGGATGATGACATTATGCTATGTCGATAGCATAATGTCATCAATAGCAAAAGACAGGACACACTTACAACATATAACTACCCCCAATCAATACGAAGAAATTGCACACAGATTCTGAAAAATTATCAATAATTTATAGACCTAACACCGCCTAAAAATTAAAAAAATTAAACTATATAAAGGACACAGGACTCTCCCTAACAAAACCGATAATTTCATTAATATTTCTAACCACACCCTAACTATGCATCAAAAATAATTGCGTAACCTGGGACGCAGCTATCACAGATACCGAAAATATAATCGTCTGATAAAAAAAAAAAAGAAATTGAGACGCTATACCAAAACATCGAAAAACTTCAAGACGAACATCTAATCACAACCATACCAGAACTTCGGGACTTACTCACGGCTAAGGCAGTTAAAGATAGATATGACAGAGGTAAAAACTTTTCAAACATTTTCGCAAAACTCCAAATTGACGCTAAGGAACTACGCAATCACCCTGACATAACAGACAAAAAGCAGACAAAACCAATATCTTCGATGTCTTAAACAAATCCGACTATAATGCAAAACTCGAAAAGGAAATCAACGACCTGACAACATTTTTAAAAAAATCAACAAAAATCCAACAAAGCAACTAAAGTTAAAATCAACAAAATAATCACTGCTAATAACGCTGAACAGGGCAGTTTAAAACTTCCTAAAATCGTCGGTGATTATAGGCCCGGCTACGTACCTGGCACTCTCAAAACAGACAAACAAAACTATCCTCTCCGCCCTATTATATCACAACTTCCCACTCCCGTTTATCAATTAAAAAACATCAATGAACTTATCATACCATATCTCCCTAGCAAATAAAGCTTAAAATCAACTCTCGAGACAATCCAAATTCCAAAAAATGAAAAACCTAACAATGAGACTATAGCCTCACTCGATGTCGAAAACTTATTCACTATCGACATTATTAAAAAAAAATACATATACAATAATCCTTCTATACCTCCACTTAAAATTAGTCCTAATATATTACGGAAACTTCTGCTAACCTGCACCCCCGAACTCCCATTCTACGATCACAAAAATAACATATATATACAACGCGATGACGTCTCCATGAGTTCAGTTCTTGGTCACACTTTTAGCTATATCTACATGTCTAACCTTGAGAATAACATTTTTAACAACTTAAAAAAAAAAACTCCATCTACCTAAGATACGTTGACGACATCCTTTTATTAGTCAAGATTACCGAAGAGATTTTTTTAAAAAAGACCTCCAAAAACAATTCCAGGAGAACTCCGTCCTTAAGTTTACATACGAACTTAATAATAACAACTAAATTCCCTTCCTCGATATACTGATAAACACTAATAACAATAATAAAGTTCACTATCTCCCCATATAAAAAAAAAAACACCAATAAAATTTCCTGGACTCTTAACTATAAGAGTGAATGTCCAAATTACTTTAAAAAAACAATTATATAAAATCTAAAAAAAAACAGGCAAAACTAATTCTTCCACAAAACATATTTTCTACAGCGAACTAAAAAATATAAAATAAACACTCATCAATAATAACTTACCTAATTATATAGTCGATGAACAAATAAAATGCTCTATCAGAGATCTTCACACAAAATAAATAAAACATAATACTCCTCCAACTAACCGCAAACATATCAACCTTTTATATCGTAACCAAATGCACGCTAACTATAAACAAGACGAACATATCCTTAAAAAATTGATAAAAACTAATACATCCACCACAGATCCCAGTAAAAAGTAAAATTAATTATATTCTACACTAAATCCACTATATCTAATAAAATCATTCGTAATGCCTCTTCCTCTGTGACTAACGTGTTGCAGAAAACCAACATTCTTTATAAATTTAAATGTCCTCTGGGAGATTTTATCTCCAACGATAAAAATAACATTTATGTTGGACACACGACAACAACGCTTTCACGTAGGCTAAGTCTTCATTTGAATAACACATTTAATATTTCCAAATATTTACAGCAACATACCCATCCACATTTGCAAATCAGGAAAATTCTTGTCGAAAATATCTCCATACTTTTCCACAAAAAGAATAAACACAAATTTAAAATTCTCGAAGCTATTTATATCAAAAAATTGAAACCAAACATTAATAAAATTAATTGTGAATACTACACAAACATTTTAAAATGTATACAATTGATAGTTTTTAAACGACAGTGTTTTTACTAATAGTTCTTATTTCATTTTTCGACTACTCATGCGAAAATCTTTCTAATACATACCTAGTTACCTCCCCTTAAACGTTGTTTGTTAGCCACGGCATGACACAGCGTTCCTGACTCCAGATATAAGAAAGTTAATTTTCAGATGATCACAACAATTTTTGCCTTTCACAAATATGAACACCACACACTTACATAATTAACAAAACTCTAATGATGACATTATGCTATGTCTAAAGTACTCGAATAATAAATAAAATATGAATCAGCACGGCGTTTTCCTCTCGTCCTTCAATAATCACACAAAAAAAGCTAATCCGTGAATATGAAAGGATCTTATGGAGAATAAGTAGACAGAACATGTAAAAATTATTCAACGAAACCAGTTTTAATGAAAATACGCTGCCGAAATATAAGCATATATATATATATATATATATATATATATATATATATATATATATATATATATATATACATATATATATATATATATATTACCTCAAATGTTACGAGTATCCACTAAAAATAACGTTTTAAGTTGTATATATATATATATATATATATATATATATATATATATATATATAAATACATAAGAATTACATATATATATATATATATATATATATATATATATATATATATATATATATATATCAAAATTAAAAATTCAATAAAAACACAGTTAAATTAAGCTACACTAGTAATTTACAAAAACATAATAAATCGACGAAGGCCAGAAAGTTTTAAACTAACGCGCAGCGAAATATAGTTAGCGTTAGTAATTTATGAAACTGTAGAAATTAAAATATATGTCCATTAGACGGAGCTAGTAAAACAGAAGCACTAATCTATAATGCAGAAGTAGCCGATATTAATGGATAGAAAAAGACTTACATAGGATGTTCTGAAGGTACTTTCAAACGTGGATGGTACAATCATCGGTCGTCATTCAAGCTAGTAAGTCTTAGGAGCTCTACCAAAGTAGCTCACCATGTGTGGAATTTAAAAGAAAAATACAGCAGTTGGAGATTTTTTAAAAAGGCGAAGCCCTATAAAATCCACAATAATATTTGCAACCTCTGCCAACAGGAAAAATTAGCAATAATGACATTTCCGGATCCAAAGAACCTTTTAAACCAGAAATCCTTAGTCCTGAGTCCTTGTATACATACTAAAAATTCATCTTAAGCACATATGAGGCTGAATAAAAAAAATTACATTTCAATTAACACCCTAGTGATGCATTTATAATAACCTTGCTTTCTTCTTCTTCTTCTTCTTGACTCAATCGGCTTGTGAGTCAGCGATTGGACTTCGTTTGATTAATAACCCGGGGTACGCTTCCAAATATGTTGATGGAGATTTTAGGGTGCTACATAAGCCTTGGTCGATCAAATATTTACGGTGGTAGTTCAGGGACCAATCGGTGATCAGAACATCTTCTTACGAATGGAATACGAAGCGAATGCGGAGTATTCGATCCTGTGTACGTGGTATTTCGGGTCATAGTTTTAAGGATCTGAACTAATGAAACAAAGGAATATAGCACGCCTAAACATTTGTCGTGGGAGAAGCGATAAAAAACTGATAAAAATGTTCAATTCGCCTAGAAAGTGAATAGGATTAACCGGGTGTATTGCGGAATCGGCATAAATTTACTCGGAAAATCGAAGATAACGATTCAGTTTGCCTACCGAGAAGGCAACCATGATTCTTTCTTTATTATCTTTCCTGAAATTTTTTTTATGTGTCACTTCATGTCTAACCCTTAGAGTGAATGAATGTTTGCTCATATTTATTGAATAAGTACAGGTTTTATAAACAACTGCCGCGTCCTGGGTATGACGATAAACTACATCTGGCCTCAAAGTCTCTGATCGGGAGGTTTTGAGGAGCGTGGAACTTCCTCTTAACTGCTGTTGTTCCCAGGTCCACCCTGGCCCGGTATGGTAGCACCTGTTAGGGTTCCAGCTATGGGCAAATAGTTAACTTCCCAAACTGCAGTAAAAATACCAGCAATATATTTATGGGAAAACATTACCAGCAATACATTTGACTCTCGGCAAAAATCCCTCTTTACAAAAGTACGTCAATGAAACCTGATCTACAAACTGATTTCTTACAAAGAATACATATTCTATTCATACTGACCTATCCTAAAATTCTTCTCGGTATTAAATTACCCAGACTAAACGAAACTAAACCTAAACAACAGCCCTTTAGAAAACTAGAAGCGAATTCATTATATTCAAAAAAATTATTTCGAATATTCGGAAGTAATGCAGAATGTTTTCTCACTGGAATTAAAAGTCTATTGTTTGAATCCATTTTTTCTTTTCAGTTTAAGGTAAGTGTATATGGATTCTCTGAGACCTTGGAAACCATTGCTGCAAATTGGCCTTACTATCGTAGGACTGTCCGAGGCGGGGGGGTGAGACTTTCGAGTTCAACCCTCAACGTGAAGAGGATCTGCCACGCGCTGGCAGGAGGGACCGACTCGCCCAGCCGCGTCCACCACTAACACTTACGACTCTTCAGGAGTAGGCTGGGGTATTCACAGCCATCTCCGTCACCGCCACCAAAAGGGAGAAAGGGAATAAGGAGAGAGGATGACGATCCCCGATTTGGTTCATCGGAATTTAGAATAGACAGTCAGTCAGTTAAGTGTCACACGTGATACACGTTTGGGCGATCAGGTACTTTTTAGATACATGACTGACGAGGCAGATTTTTCCCGCAGTGGTTTGCCATTTCTTTATGTGGTAGACTGGTTGCCAACCAAAGCTAAAAAAAAAACCTGTCTTTCCTGCTATTCAACATATAGGAGAGAAGAAATGGATTCATACCTTTCCCAAGGGTATTTGTGCATAAGTGAATCTAACGAACTCAACTGGAATTCGAACTCGGCTCTTCTTGTTCTCACTTCGAGTCGATAACCATTACACTACAACACACATAAAATACGATTAATCAAGCGCAAAATGAAATGAGGATGCTGAACGGTCAAAGAAAGGACTAATAATCAACCCTGTAATGGTTACGCGACTCCTCGCTGTACCAGTGCTAAATTCAAAGACCTATCTTCTTTCTACCTCCACCACGTTACTCGGGTAGAACAAAGCAGTTTGCACTCTTTACCACAAGCCCTAGTTAGCGGTATCAATTTGCAGAAGAACGGGACCGGCAACGATAAGAGAAATTACTCCTATCTAAAGAAGCTAGCCGTGGAATAAAAGGGAACTCTTCTTCAACAAGAAGTTGACAAGACACCCAGACTCATTTTCCTCTAAACTAAGTCTCTATTTACTTTAGTTGTCTATTTGGATATTAAATATATTTATATAGTAACGGTTGTTGTGTTTCTTTCTCTTCAAAAGCTGTTGCCCAGTTCGTTCAAGCACACGTGGCTTAGCACTACCCCCCTCCATAAATCTGGCGCTGTGTCATGGCGCATTATTGTGGGTATAATCACCGCAATTTAGCTTAGTTATGCCACAATGTAACAAGTATGGAAAAACTACTGGAGTGGTTTCTCGTTATCTTATTAACGGTTTGTAACACCTTGTCCTTCGCCTCAACTGGTTGACGCTTAATGCTAGAAAGGCCGGTCCGCCATGTTATTTAACCCATAGATTGAATAGAAAATAAATGGGTTCGTGCCTTTCCCAAGTGTATTAGTGCGAGAGGAAAGGCAGCGAGTGAAAACGGGATTTGAAATCGGCTCGTCGATTCCTCATTTCAGAGAACGCAGATAAACGCTTAATTGCCGTCTATGTTAAAATACAACCATGATTATTGCTTATTATTCTGTTTTATCAGGAGTTGCTGTGTTGATGCGTGCATAACCAGTAGAATGAATGAACATTTTCACCTTAACCCGGCATATTTACATTTCGGAGAAAGCAAAATAAATTTGACAATTTTCCGAGGATCCTATGAATTAAATATCAAAATCTGAGAATAATTGGTCTTGTCATCTTGGTGAGTCCGTTGATCCTTCAATAACTACAGGTATATCTGAATTTTTGTTTGTGTATTTTAATGCCGAATTCAGAATAGTTTTCGAAGAGAACTGTCTCTCAGAGAAAGAGACAGGTATATAAGTTGACAGTTTCGTTATCTTATTAAATCCTTCTGTGGGCATGTGTATATATTGTAGTGAACGAAAATATATTTAAAACTTACTGTCTCTCGCTGGTAAATTATTCAAAAATCCGTAGTAGATTAACTTCACCATACATACATACACACAGATAGAGAGAGCGAGAGAGATATAAACATACTGAGATAGATAGATAAATAGATAGATAGATAGATAGATAGATAGATAGATAGATAGATAGATAGAGTTCTATATTTTTAGTTGGGTTCTTACATTTAGGGCTTTCTCACTCATGACACGAGAACACGTCTGTTGAGCTTAACCATTTATTACCAAGTAAATAATACAACAATAATAATGACAAAGACACACAACTAGTGATACCCGGATGTAACAATGATCAGTAACGACACACCATCACTGCTTATAACACATCAACTTTCCTGGGAATATTCATTAGTTTGTTTCTTTATTTTTGTAATTTAATTCTATTAGTATTTATTTTTATATTTTATCTTCTTTTTATTTTTTTTTTATTTTATCTTCTTTTTTTATTTCTATTTTATCTTGTTTGTTTTTTCTTCAGTCTTTTTAATGTTCCTAGATGAAAAAGTGTACTTACCAATAAAACTTATGAATACTTTTAGCCTTTTTTTCTTTTTTTTTTTTTAATGTACGTAGTCATTTAGGTGCTTTGGTCTACGGACGATACGACCTCTCCTAGTATTCTTAGACTATTTGTGTCATTTCTATTGGAATCCTTTCTGTTAGGATTCTCATTTCTGTTTCCTTCGTGAATTTTATGAAATTGAAATTCTGTCGGTGGGAGTCTGCTTTCCATTTGGTACCCTCGTTCCTCACCAACACTTCGAATATGTCGCCTGTTACAACAGATGATTCCAGAACTTGTTTGGATGCTGTACCTCATATTCTGGCGATCTGCTGTTGTGATGATCCCTGCAGTCTTCCAATATTTTTCATGATTGGTTTTTACTTTCACCCGAACGCCCATTTTGAGTGCCTTTAGTGTTTTCATCCGACTTTTCGCTGAAGAATCTGCCTCCTGACTCGTTCCAAGTCAGATTATTTCGGATTTAATCTGTTTGGATGGCTTGGTAGTACCGTCTTTATTTTCCTACCTATTATCAACTCCGCGGGACTTGCTTTTGTAGCCGATATCGGTGTGCTACGGTATGCCATTAGATCCAAGGAAGTATCTGGTGGTTGTAGGAGTCTTTTTTTCGATTTTAAGTTTACTTCCTGCTGCTTCATTCGCTTGAGGGAAGTGAGGACTTACAGTGCTGTGTGTAAATCCGTATTTGGATGCAAAGTCAATGAAGCTTGTGCTTGTGAACCATTGTCACTGGTCACTTCATTTGGGATCCCCCATCTGGCAAACATATTTTTCAATTTACCAATTACATTGGCGCAGGTAAGTGGATCGAGACGGGCTATTTCTATTTAGCGTGAAAAATAGTCAATTGATACTAGGTAATTCCGTCCGTTCAGTGTGAAGATATTCGTCCCTATCTTCTGCCAATAGATAGATAGATAGATAGATAGATAGATAGATAGATAGATAGATAGATCTTGATTGTCCCATCTTCACAAATGACTGCCGTCTTGCCCATCAACTCCTACATCCAATCTAGATCATTGTTTCCTCTCGAATGACTTCGAAGGTGGCTCTTCAAACCAGCTGCTGATTTGCAAGGCCTATAGCATAGATGACAGATATGCTCCAGAGCCTTCACAGGATGTTGCTGTGGTAGGTCATCCTTGTGCACCACCATATGCCTCTTCAATTCATATGTCGATTCACATGCTTCCCTGCAGATCACGCATGTAGTATCACCGGGTCGTGGAGGTAACACAGACTGAGGTCGCCTCTCATGTGATTTCAGATGATTAACATACCCAGCTTTTGACAGTAGGATACGACCACATGTCTCGCATTTCCAGCTTGCAGTGCTGTCATCAAATCTCCCGGTGATACCTTTCGTCAAATCCCATTTCAGTGCTGCATTTGCTAAATTCTTTTCTTCTGATGACTTACATCCTTCTACAACAGCCCTCCGCCACTTATTGCGATCACTAGCAAGGTTTTCGAAGACATTCACCCCCATCTTAAGCTCTTTCGAGTTATTCCTCACGCAGTCCTTAAATCTCTTTTTTGACTTATGTTGAGAGCGCTTACCATTTGCAAGCTTGCCATAAAATAGCTGCTTCGGCAACCTACTGTCATCCGTGCGTATCACATGTCCGTCTCAACTCATCTGGTTTTTAATCTGTAAAATTGGACTGCAAGCCCCGAGAAAAACAGTGGCGCTTGGTATCATAGACTGACACTTTACTCTCTGTGTTGAGGTGTCTATATATATATAATGTTGATTGCCCCATCTTCACAGATGACTGCCGTCTTGCTCATCAACATCTACATCCAATCTAGATCATTGTTTCCTCTCGAATGACTTCAAAGGTGGTTCTTCAAACCATATGCCTCTTCAATTGTCTCGCATTTCCAGCTTGATAGATAGATAGATAGATAGATAGATAGATAGATAGATAGATAGATAGATAGATAGATAGTTAGATATGCAAAGACTGAGATAGATACATAACGACGTTTCGGCTCGCTAATGTATATTTTGTTCTTGTAAAATAAAATTCTTATTCTAATGACATAAATGCAAAACGTCAAGGTAAAAGATTTCGAAATTGTCTTATATAGTTACCATTCCGTTGCATTCACCGCCAATTAAAAATTTTTATTTATATTTTCAAAAGTATATTTCTTATTAACAGCACTAGCACTTAATGTGTGATATGATAGATAGATAGATAGATAGATAGATAGATAGATAGATAGATAGATAGATAGATAATGCAGAGATATAGATAGATAGATAGATAGATAGATAGATAGATAGATAGATAGATAATGCAGAGATATAGATAGATAGATAGATAGATAGATAGATAGATAGATAGATAGATAGATAAGGCAAAGACATAGATAGATAGATAGATAGATAGATAGATAGATAGATAGATAGATAGATAGATAATGCAGAGATATAGATAGATAGATAGATAGATAGATAGATAGATAGATAGATAGATAGATAGATAATGCAGAGACATAGATAGATAGATAGATAGATAGATAGATAGATAGATAGATAGATAGATAGATAGATAGATAAGGCAAAGACATGGATAGATAGATAGATAGATAGATAGATAGATAGATAGATAGATAGATAGATAGATAGATAGATAGATAGATAATGCAGAGATATAGATAGATAGATAGATAGATAGATAGATAGATAGATAGATAATGCAGAGATATAGATAGATAGATAGATAGATAGATAGATAGATAGATAGATAGATAGATAGATAAGGCAAAGACATGGATAGATAGATAGATAGATAGATAGATAGATAGATAGATAGATAGATACAATTTCATAGATAGATAGATAGATAGATAGATAGATAGATAATGCAAAGACATAGATAGATAGATAGATAGATAGATAGATAGATAGATAGATAGATAGAAAGATAGATAGATAGATAGATAGATAGATAGATAATGCAACGACATAGATAGATAGATAGATAGATAGATAGATAGATAGATAGATAGATAGATAGATAGATAGATAGATTTTAATCATTTCATTCCCAGCAAGGTAACAAACCAACTAACACGCAGAGGTTATTGAATGTGAAAGAATATAAGAAAAACATTATTAAGGAGCGAGAACAATAAAGGCCTGATATTAAGACAGAGATAACGATTGATATTGCATTTAAATTTTTGAAGATCAAAGAAACGGAGATGACATTGCAAATTCTTCGAGTTTTATCAAGGATATCTAAATATATGGCAGTAGCACCAGACCATATGTGGCAGCAATATTCTAAGCATAGACGAATGTTAGACTTGTAAATCTGCAAAATAGATTCGAGTGAGAAAAATTGTCTAATACGACACATAGAGAACAAACATTCCTTAGCAGACAGATAATTTCTCTTATAGACAAAGGTTGCCGCTATTGCTATGAACACTCATAAAAGAAATTAGCTATAATAATATTTCCAGACAAAAATAAACTTTTAAACCAGAGATCGGAAATTATGTCCCGTTGTATTCATGCTAAAAATTTATTTTGAGTTCATTTGAAGTGGTATAAAAAGTACGTAGGTATATTTCATTTAATCCCCCACCGATACATTTTCAATAAACTTGATTTCTCCTCCTTTTCCTCACCTTCTACAACACCTTGCGTCGTGCGCTTATTCATTTATTTTTTTTTAAATATAGCGTTCATAATTTTTTATTTTTAAAAAATATATATGTATTAATGTACATTTGGGCAGTAAGTCTTCTTTGAATCATCTTTCGTTAAATATGGCAGACTAGGAAATTCTAATTAATTTTTTATTTAGTTTTTCACCGTTCTTACGTTTTTCAGTAATATATATATATATATATATATATATATATATATATATATATATATATATATATAATTAAGTAATTCATCGAGTCTGAAACCTCAACAGAATGCAGAAAGCACTGGACGGCCGTTTCGTCCTATGAGTCCCAAATATAGGACAAAACGGCCGTCCAGTGCTTTCTGCATTCTGTTGAGGTTTCAGACTCGATGAATTACTTAATTATATTTATCAAATCCTCCTAATAATTTCTATCATTTATATATATATATATATATATATATATATATATATATATATATATATATATATATATATATATATATTGTGTATTTAGTCAGCAATCCCTCATTTATACAAGTTTCGTTTAAAACAACTAACAAGGTACTGCGATCAAGCTTTTTAATTAATTTTTTTAGTGTTCGTACAAATGTTTTCTTTTCTGGACACAAAGTGTGTAAAAACTGTCCAGATGTTCTTCATTTGCGATCGCTGACCTGTCTGGAAAATAAAACATCCTTATATCTCTAGATACATACACACAACCCATACATTCAGTTAAAAAGTAAAAATAAAATCATCCTTGATAATGGTTAAAAGTATAGCCGAAAGCGCCGTTAGTAGAGGACGGTTGTCTCGCTCAGGATTTTCAAGGCAAACAGATACTTGGAAGATTCCACAACCAATTAATTTCTCATTTTAGCTTTGTGCTGTACAAGGCTGTACCTAATGAATTTTTTAATAGATGTCTACCAATAGACAACACTGTCCTCTACATTTCTGACCTTGTGCCAGACTAAACCAAATTAAGTAAAGAAAATTATTCTCCCGAGTTCAAGCGGCAAACCTTTTCTTTTATTCCAACTAACGTGGACATTGTGTTTTGTACCCCAGTGTCCTCGGCAATCAGTCTTGGTACTGGTAAAATATATAACGATTGTTAGATATATAAAAAAACGCCCCGTGCTCCAAGTCATCAGTTCAAACAAGCACCTCTCCGCCGCTTTGTTAACACACAGCCTCTACTATGACCTCCAACATTACCGTAACCATGTTAGCCGCCATTATAATCCAGCCGACCGCTCAACCGACCCAGCAGAACGAACGATTATCGAAAGATGTCTGCCAAGTTTTCATCACATGTCAGACGACACGCTCAGCGCAAGTAGATAACACTTTATTTGGTTCAATGGCGCGATCTATCAAGATAAGTAAAGAGCAGTAAGATAAGCAGGTCCGATCGCTTGGTTGCAGTTTGCAAACACTGCATCATTCATCTTCTAAAAGTAAAGGAAAATTGGAAAGAGGAGTTAGTGTGAAGGAGAAATCAAAAGGAGAAGGTGGGAGGGAGTGAAGAGAGGAGGTGGTAGGAGGTTAAATGAGAGAGTGGTCATGAATAAGAGCAGAAAGGGAGAAAACGATATTGAAGGTTAGAGAGGAAGAGAATAAAGAAAGAAGATACGAAAATAGTGTAGGAAAAGAAGAAAAAATACAAACAACGGAAAAAATATTTTTAAAATGAACCAAG
>OZ038492.1:58211304-58358804 GCA_964036315.1 Acanthosepion esculentum | reverse complement strand
CTTCAATGCATGAGTGTTGTGTTTTCGCTCAACTATTTGTATATTCTGTCAATGGTGCATTGTGGGTAGCAAGATCCATTGTATTATCCTAACGGTGGTAATGGTTATGATTCAAATCATTCTAGACACGATTGCGTAGGGATAATTATGGATTCGAATGCGATTATTTGCTCATTCATTTGCTCATTATCGATCACTTAATTATTTGTTATTGATTATTATTATTATCGCATTTACTCGTGCTTATGGGTGCATTCTTTTTTTTTTAACTTTTTATTATTTACCGAATTTGTTTATTAATTTGTTTAAATTAAAAAAATTTTCCGGGGTTGGTTATCGTATTTGTTTAGTTTTAAGTATTGGCTTTGTCTAAAATATGTTGCATTATCTGCGTTGTATTTAGTGCATAAATCTGCTTCCGGGTCCCAACCAGAGACCTAAGGTCAGAAATAGCTTCATGACATGTTGCACTGATCATTTTAAAAGAAAGCTAAGATCACACACATTTTACATAGATAATGCTCTTCTTAATGTGTGAGCAGTATTTGTGAATAGAATATTTTGTATTTCTTTAAGGCATGGGCTACCAGGAATCCCTTCAGTGCGTCTATCGAAACCTTTTCCAATCAATCCGAGGGCTCCAACTACAACTGGAATTACTGATCTTCATTACCACATTTCTGAGATTTCCACTTCAAGATCCTTGAATTTTTATAGTTTTTTTTTTTTGTGAAGATCTTCAAAGATATATTACAATCTGCAGGAACTGCCATGTCAATAAGAAAACACATTCTGTTTTTGTGCTCTTTGATCACTATGTCTGGGTGATTAACTTTGATTGTTCTGTCTGTGTGTATTATAAAGTCCAATAACATTATTACAGGTCATATCTCTGTAACAGGGTTTGGTTAAAATTCATACCAGTTTCTTTTTGTTTCCTTCCCGTAAAAACTGCATATTTTCCAGTGTCTGATATTAGCCAACTCTATCATGCCGTGTTTTATATTCAGTGGGTTCTAACACTGTGCAACCTGATACAAGATGGTCAGTTGTTTTGGGATATTTATCATAGTATCTGCATTTCGGGTTAACACAATTTTTCGGTATGTGTACTTGGTAAATTCTCGTTAGCAAGCATTGATCTTGTGCAGTAAGAATAAAACATTCAGTTTCAGTTTTTAACCCTTCTCTACGTAACCACTGACGGGTACGGGTTATTATTATTATTATTATTATTATTATTATTATTATTATTATTATTATTATCTTCATTTGCACGGATTTCGTTTTTTGTGAAGTCAACGAACACTCGTTGCCACTTTTGTGATGTCAACGAATACTCGTTATCACTTTCGTAATGCTCGTTGTAGTAGAGACTTTGTAATCGCAGATACAACTATAGCACGCCGTTGAACAATACTGGTGTCAGGCATCTTCGAATATCACTCGCACTTGCTCGATAATACTCGCTCGCAGTAATCCGTATAGTGATGCGAATAGAGAAATAGTCTAGTGATAGAGAATAACGGTCCGATTAGTAATAGAAGATAGAGTAGAAATGGTGATCCGAATAGTATAGAGGATAGACTAGAATATAGCGATCGATTAGACGTCACGCGACTTCCTAATTATGCGTTTCTTCTCCGGTCACGTGGTCTACTTAATTCAATAATGGGATCGCCTGTGTTTGCTCACTGGCGATCTATGTTCAAACTCAAGTGTCGGCAGCGACGCTTTATTCCCATATAACATTTTTCAACTAGAGATCTTGCATTATAGGAGCCATCCATCAAGATTTTACGACGTCAAATAGATAGCGCCGTTTGCAGAATATTTGCAATTCCAGCAACTCGAAATTCTGAAGCGACGGGATATTAGGTTGTACTCCAATTTTCTCAATGTAGGACATTGAGTTTACGTTGTTATTATTATTATTATTATTATTATTATTATTATTATTATTATTATTATTATTTTCTTTGGTTTCTGATGTATATTCATTTCTTTCCGGGTCCCGACCAGAGATCTAAGGTCAGAAATGGCATCATGACATTTTCCACTGAGGAGTTTTCAAAAACCCTTCGTAATTTGTGGGCAATACTTGTGAGTACATTCTTTTGTATTTCTTTAAGGCATAGGTTACCAGGGATTCCTTCAGTGAGTCTATTGGATTTTTTCCAATCAATCCCAAGCCTCCAACTACAACTGGAATTGTAAATGTCCTCATGCGCCACATTTTTGAGATTTCGATTTCATTATTACCATTATTAAAGTATATGTTTTCACAATAAAATAGATATGAACAAAACGATGTTGGTGAAATTTTCAGAATATTCTTATATCCCCAATATATCATATTCAGGTTCATTTTATTCAGTTAGCGCATTTTACGCAGCTGTGGACATCACTTCCCTATTTCTGTTGTAATTGTGGTTCATTGTGATATTCAAGACAAAATACAGCAATGCTTTACCGGTACCTTTTACACCGGGGATGTTGAAGTTACCCCGTTCCTCCTCTCAGAAGTTCTTTTGCCCACTGGTAAAGCCGTTTCCCTCTGAGGCGCAGAACCTATCCTCTGAGGCGCTAGTCTATCCTGCGCACAGGCTGGCAATTGGCCGATGGCTGCTTGGCACAGGTGGGTTCGAGTGAGGAATTCTCCTTCACCGGTAGGGTCTGGAAAACCTTCAGAGTACCCTTACACAGTTTAGCCAGTAAGTTGATATCGTTGACCGGAGTGTGGTCGCCGCAGTGCCATGCGACTTCTTGGAGCTATATTTAAGAGATGAAGGTAGGCCGTGGACTAGTACATTTCCGTATCCGAATTCTCCTGAGTAAATAAAAAGCTTATTATTATTAGCTTTTTTAAGAAAATAAGTGTATTATTTTCTTACAGTGGTAATAACTTGTTAGGTTTTATTATATAAATAAATTAAATGCAGGAATAAAACTTTTATGTATAAATGAATCTAATAGACAGAGATCATAGGCAACCTTCACATATTTGGGAAGAATATTAGAATAATCCAGAGCCTATACTTGTTTAAGCATTTCACCCTGGAGCGCCACTAGCACACAAGGGGTTACAGAGGGTAGAGAAGAAAGATAAAGAGGCTTGTCTGGGGAGAGGATAAAGAGAAGGACGGGGAACAAGATCAAGGTATCAGAAGATGTCGATTGACATTACACTTGGATATTTGAAGATTATAGTTATCAGGGAAGCAAGTAAGAGGAAGCGAGTTCCACAGACAGGAAGTGCGAGAGAAGAAGCTGTTAGAGTAGAAGAGACGGTTACATTTAACCGTTTCGACAGTGAAAGGGTGGGGCCGAGATGCCAACCTAGTAGCACGCTTAAATTCATGCCATCTGGTACCCAGGGAAAGCAACTCGTTGGAACAGTTGCCGTAAAAATGCTTATAGAAGACACTGAGGGAAGGCACGGTACGTCTGTGAGAAAGCGACTATAGAGTGGATGCCAGATCAGGACATATCACATTGCGTATCCGTCTGTGGATTTTGTCCAGGATCTCGAAATTTACAGACCATATATGACAGCAATATTCCATGCAAGGACGGATGGTTGATTTATAGATTTGAAGGAGGGACTCTGGCACGACACAGAGAACCAACTTTCCTTGCGGTAGATGAAGCTATTGTGTCTATGTATTTGTTCCAACAGCAAATCACCTTCATACGGACAGACAAACAAGTTCAGTAAATATAAAATACAAATAAATATAAAGGAGTGTAAAATAATTAGAGTTCCTATCAGAATTCATAATTGGCGGACAAAATCTTAACAACATAAAAGCTGCAGAGGACACAGTTTTGACAGCAGACACAGAAAGGAAACTCAGTTATGTCTCATGGGTATTAGCACTTAAGTGAATGTAATGGATTCGACTGGAATTCGAACTCGGCTCTCCGATTCCACAATCCTTGTCTCCACGCAAGAACTCCTACAGATGGTAGTGAAACAAAGCGAAAAATAGGGACAAAATATCAATTGCGAGAAGACAGAAAGCATGGTTGCCAACAATTATTTAAATGTAATGTCAGTCGACATGATGCCTTGATCCCTGTCCTTCTTTTTATCCTTTCCTCAATCCTCCTATACCCAGTCTGTTCCCTTGCCTTCACTCTCTGTAGCCCCTTGCGTACTAGTGGTACACCCGCCTCGTTTGGGGTGAAATGCTTAAAAATATCGAAACAGCCCAAAATACAAATTATAAATAGGCGATACCAAAATGAAACAAGTACGTCAATTTAAATATCTGGAAAGTGTTTTAACAGAGGACAGAATGTGCAACACTGAAATCCGAAAGCGTATTGGGATAGCAAAAGATTCCTTACAAAGGCTAAGTAAAATATTAAGTTTTGTAGCATACCTACGGACGATAATGGATATGTCTCCATTCACATACATACAGAATTGAATACTGTGCGTGGTCTAGAGTAGGAGGTTCGTCTCCAGCTGTGCTGGTCAAGCTCCCTGCCTCCGAACAGAGAGGATCCCCAAACAAGGCTATGTCGAAGGGCAGTGTCTCGTCTCGGGAAACAGCTACCCGACCCCGTTTTATACGGGATCTACGAGGAATTTTTGGCCGAGCCTGCGGGTTCGGATACCCCACATTAAATTCGGCCTTGTGCCACATATGACCGCGTGGGGCGGTTGGTAGATATCCTGCAGTTGGAGACTCATTGTGGAATTCACTTGACTCTCTTCTAGCAGTTGACTACTTCTTCTACGCGCCGCTGGCGAATCTTATGTGCGTTGTTCTTGTCCTAACTATTATTGTTCATTACCAACCTTTGTGTGATTATTTTATTCAGTAACCTTCCCTAGGTTACAACATTAAGAAACAAGAAAATTTAGTTAGAAACAAAGAAAAGAGGACAGAACTAATATGTAATATCACCCCTCTTAACAGCAGTGAATGCTGGTCAATCTCCTCAAAGATAAAAAAAATGATCTGAAGCAACAGAAATGCGGTTCTACAGAAGAATGCTGAAAATACCATGAACCGAACATGTGAGCAATGACAACGTTTTAGAGAAAATGGAAACAAAAATGACATCACGAAGAGTGAGTTGAAATTTCTAGAGCACATAATGAGGAAAGAGGGCTTAGAAAATTTGATACGCACAGGACAGATTGCAAGAGGGGCAGAGGAAAACAATGCATAATCTAGTGCACTTTAGTAAATGGGTGGTGGAGCAAGGTTTCGAAGAGATAACAAAAAGACAAAATGTATTAAACGCTACAAATGATAGGGAAAATGCGGAGAGCCATGATCGCCAACGCCCTGAAGTGACACGGCAGATAGGAAAAGGATATTCTTCTTTTTCAAAGACTGTTTTTATTTGAACTTTGGACTTGTTGTTTTCACCATTACTACACGTCCTTGATTTCCATCCACTTCGCTCTTTCTCGATAAAAATTCAGCATTCCTGAACGGCGAAAACACATATTTTAAAACCGCTGTAATTATAAGTAACAATGTTATCGACTGAAACATACCGTCTTGATGTTTACATAACAATGAAGAAATACTCTCCTATTGAGAATAGATAAAAAAAAAAGATTGAGAGAACAGACAGTTAGGAATTAATCTATTACCTATCTATGCGCCATAATATGAGTTTTATTTAGTATAATTATATTTTTCATCATTTCGCCCCAAGAAAGTCAACAAAGCCTCTACGACGCAGAAGGTTACTGAGTGTGAAAGAATATAAAAATATAAAGAATATAAGAATATAGAGAATATAAAGAATATAAGAATATTAAGAATATAGAGAATATAAGAATATAAAGAATATAGGAATATAGAAAATATAAAGAATATAAGAATATAGAGAATATAAAGAATATAAGAATATAGAGAATATAAAGAATATAAAGAATATAAGAATGTAGAGAATATAAGAATATAGAGAATATAAAGAATATAAGAATATAGAAAATATAATATAAAGAATATAAAGAATATAAGAATATAAGAATAAAGAGAATATAAGAATATAGAGAATATAAAGAATATAGAGAATATAAGAATATAAAGAATATAAGAATATAGAAAATATAAAGAATATAAGAATATAGAAAATATAAAGAATATAAGAATATAGAGAATATAAGAATATAGAAAATTTAAAGAATATAAGAATATAGAGAATATAAAGAATATAAGAATATAGAGAATATAAGAATATAAAGAATATAAAGAATATAAGAATATAAGAATTCAGAGAATATAATAATATAGAAAATATAAAGAATATAAGAATGTAGAGAATATAAAGAATATAAAGAATATAAGAATATAAAGAATAAAGAATATAGAGAATATAAAGAATATAAGAATATTAAGAATATAGAGAATATAAGAATATAAGGAATATAAGAATATAGAGAATATAAAGAATATAAAGAATATAAGAATGTAGAGAATATAAGAATATAGAGAATATAAAGAATATAAGAATATAAAGAATATAAAGAATATAAGAATATTGAGAATATAAGAATATAGAGAATATAAAGAATATAAGAAAAATTGTCTCGCACAACACAGTGAACCAACTTACCTAGCAGCAGATCTAGCAATTGATTCAATATAATCTTCTCACTTCATGACAGCGGAAAGCCGTAGCATGAGAAGATGCAACAATTCACTCTCCAGGAGGTTTGCATCAGTCTTGTCGTTGAAAGGTATATGCGGTTAATGAAATAAGTAAGTGTTGCGGACCCGATAGCGTTGCAGTGCCGGCCTACAAAAAGATGGCCTTGTGCCAGACACTACATACGACTACCGGATCCACAAACAAAGTAAAAATAATATATATATATATATATATATATATATATATATATATATATATATATATATATAGACGTGTTCTTTTTACTGTACAAACGTACAAAGTAAAAATAAGTAGACAGGCAGGACGACGAAAGGTAAAGGAAAAAACATAACATTTTATTTGTGTTTAACAAGTAAATTGTCTTCAGTGGAGACCTTCAGTAAAGTTACTGGTATTATTGTAGTTGATAAAAAGGCAGTGACAAGTAGTCACTAAAAGGTAGATCAGGTTCCGCGCCAAAATTTAAATTCAAAATGGCTAAGGCGGGAAAAAGTTTATCAGGAATAAAGTTCCGAACATATAATGCTTATTGAACATATACAGCAAAGAAAAATACTCACTGCGAGATTTTGTAATTGTGAGTGTAATGTAATTTTTTTTAAGGTAACTGGTGCGTAATAGTTAGAGATATTATGAGATGTTCTCGTTCTGGTGTTGTTGACGGTTTCGAAAGTTCCCTGTTCATGGACGCAGGCGGCTCGAAAAAGATGTTCGCGTCAGGACGAAAAATTCGTCATCGTAAAAGGTAATGAAATGACAGTGTCATAGGTGCTAAGGTACAGCGACGAACCATGGGGGTCTAAGCAATGTTTGCCGGTAAAATATCCCTGTCTGTATATATGGTTGACAGACTAGAGATAAGTGGGCCGACTGCCCGGTTCAGCGAACCGACAGCGACTGACTTTGAAAAGCTAGTTTGTCCATGACGTCAGAGCAAAAGGGCGCGAAAACATCACAGCTGCTGCTTCCTCACTTTCGGCCAAGAACAACGGTTTACTGCTATTACTAGCCGAAAGTGAAAGGAAGGGGTGAAAACTCGCGTGCGCGTCAAATTGAAGGTGGAATAGGGTACTATTCCACATAAGTTTAGATGGGACTGAGCAGATTCATTATGGAAAAATGTTTCGAACTTATCTGCGCGTTTCAATAAACAAATATTATGAATTAAAAAATCAACTGGGCGGTAAATCAGATAATTAAAAATCGGAGCGCAGAATTGCGTAGATTTTACTATCAATTCCTTACAAGTGGCTGTTCTTGAATGAATAAATTTGTGTAAAAGTTAGAGTTTCTGGCACAGTCATCGGTAAGACAATCATGGAGAAGAGAAGAAAGAAAGAGATGGATAGACTGTATATAGTGTTAAAAAGAGAGAATAACTGAGAGTTTTTCAAAATTAAATGATTTGGGGGGACAACAGGGCAAATCTCGAAAGTCCTACGAAAAAACAGCAAGGAAATACTGAATGCACATATCAAGACAGAGTTTGAAAAAAGATAGGTATAGTGAGAGATTTTAAGCGCTGAAAGTTGCATCCAAAAACACACCTTTCATGAATGTTCTTGATTTATTGATCGCTCCTAGAAGATAAATATTTCGATAGTAAAGTTTAGCTGAACATTTTATTTTATCATGAAAATATTTAATTTTAAAGTCTTTTTTAGAAAAATAATTGCTCAGTCCCAATTTGAATTTGCCTAATCCATTTTGAATTTGACTATTTCATTTTGAATCTGCTTAGTCCCATCTTGTATTTGACTATTCCATTTTGAATTTGTTACATCCCATTTTGAATTTGACTATTCCATTTTGAATTTGACTATTCCATTTTGAACTTGGCTATTTCATTATGAACTTGCTTAGTCCCAAAATGACTTTGATTAGTCTATTAATAAAATAGATAAGTTATGATTCGTGTTGAAATCTTTTCATTGCTGCCTAAGAACAACTAGTGATCGCCGGCCAAGAGTGGACGCGATGGAACCAACCGCAACAGGGGGGGGGGGGCTATGCAACATATAGCTAGGTGGAGAAGAGGTAGATCTATACCTTTTTCCAAGGGTATGTGCATGTAAGTGAATATAATGAACCCAACGGAAATTAGAACTCGGCTCTCTGATTAACAATTCCGAGCCATTATCCATTACCCCACAAAAAATATATCCTATTTATAGTATTTTCTGGCTTTAAATAACCTGTCCACGTCTGATAAATCGTAGAAAACGGATCAATCAAAGCTACCGCAAAATGTGTCATAACTTGCCATGATTCTGTAAAATTATTTTGATAATTCTTTATTGTTTAAAGAATACATTTCAGGTTGAAGCAAACAGATTTTTTTGCTACTTGATTCGACCAGAGAAAAGCAAATATACAAAGCAATCAGCCAGCTTGGATTAAGTCTGTGTAGAAACAAGAAAAGCAGAGAATAGAATAGAAAATTTCCAAAATCTAATTACATGAACGAAGTCGATAAGTGTCTTGATTGCGGAAAAAAAGGTTAAATCAACCGAAGAAGCAGTAATTCCTTACAATGCTTGTGTGTGTGTGTGTGTGTGTGTGTGTGTGTGTGTGTGTGTGTGTGTGTGTGTGTGTGTGTGTGTGTGTGTGCTCTTTGATACTTGTTTGCAGAAAAGTGACCATTTATCGGGTTGTAACAAACTTTCAGAGCATTTTTTTTTTACCATTAGAATTCAGGTCCGATATATCGGCAGAAAGGTTGAATGACTAAGAAAACGACTGGACCGATCCGTCGGCCCGATAATACAAGCCTCGAAATTAGCTGGTTGGTCTTCATACCAGCCAGTCAGATTGCTTCTCGCACTTCTTGCACATCTAGGCCTTTCAATGCCGGTTTCTATGATAGTTTGATGTATTCAGTGATCTTCATTATTTTTTGTGTCCCAAGCGAGGGCACGTGAAAAGGGTTCCGTATTGACACTGAAACTCCAAATGAAGCTCCCTCTCCTAAAGGTTAAGTGAATTTCAGACAGTATTTAGATATTTGTAGACAGATTTATTCAAGCACATATATGCCATTTTGTTCTATTATCTTTTGCCACTTGATATTTCTGGGTGATGTAGCTGATCGAAGTGGGTTTTACAGGCTTCTACAGTTCTTCTTATTAAGATTTGTGTAAGCCTCGAAATAAGGACCAGTAGGAAGGTGCAAGGTCTGGTAAATACACTGGGTTTAGTAGGACATCCTACAATTTCTACCGGGTCTGCAAAGAGACCTGATGGAAGACGAAACTCTTCTGATTAGTCAATTCCGGGTGATTTTCATCGATTCATTCCATTAATTGTTCCAGTTGGTAACAGTACTTTTCTGAATCTATCGTTGATTTTGCGCAAAGCCCTTCCAATCCCACCAAAATAAACAGAATTAACTTCTTCGGATGCAGACCAGCTTTTCGTTTTCTCCACAACACTTTTCACTTCACATTGTTGTAAACAATCCAATTTCTATCGTCTATGATCATTCTTTTAATGAAAAGAAATAGCTCGTTTTTGTTGCGTTTGAACAGAGAAGCGCAGATGAAAATGTAGCCCATTGTAACACTATTTAGGAACGGCAGGTTAATTAATCAATTGATTAACCACAGAAGTTAATTACGGGGATACTTAAACCGATAGATATAACGAAAGACATACTGAGCGATTACTTACACCGATAGATATAACGAAAGACATACTGAGCGATTACTTACACCGATAGATATAACGAAAGACATACTGAGCGATATTCTTTTTGTTTTGTTATTTTCCCAAACAGAGTATCGGTGAAAAAAAAAAAGATTTTTTGTTTTGTTATTTTCAAGTGCGAATTCAAGATAACCACATTACTTTCTCGCGGAAGTGTGATGCTGAGATATGCCAAATTATCTGCGAGGACAAAAGAAGG
This sequence comes from Acanthosepion esculentum, assembly GCA_964036315.1. Lineage (NCBI taxonomy): Eukaryota > Metazoa > Mollusca > Cephalopoda > Sepiida > Sepiidae > Acanthosepion > Acanthosepion esculentum. The sequence continues at coordinate 58,348,252 of OZ038492.1, read as the reverse complement.
AAAGAGAGAAAGAAGAGAAAGAAACAGAGGGACAAGACTTAACAACTTAGATGATAAGACAAGGAAAGAATGCCACCCACAAAAGCGATGTTGTTTTGAGTGGGGGAGTGAGGAAAATTCTGATGGTCATTTTTTGAGAGATACCAGAGCTTCTGGGCAGATAGAACATTGGCTGTGTCAGGATGACGAACTTGTGTTATCAGTAGTTGATGGGTCGTCTGCCGACCGCACGCAGGGCCCTCGATCGAGATGTCGCCGGGACAGGACATCTGCATTTTGTTTAGGTTCGTTTGTGATAACGAAGGCTATGTTAGGGTATTTTAATTAACCCAATTTCGCCAAAAAAGAATCGTCCACTTAATGTTGACGGATAAACCTGGTTGAGAAAAAACATATCCCGTGAAGTTGGATAAAAATTGAGATTATCAGTTGACGCCTATTGGCCGAATAGCCAGGCGCAGATGATCATGTGACGCAGAGAGGAGGCCTGCCACCGCCCATTGAGAGGATAGGTATGAGATGTTACTGCGAGGAAGTGGGAAAACCGTTGACGCCCTCTAAAGTATGGTGAGATACCCATATGAGAGCAGAAGAGGGTGGGAGTGGAATAAGATTTCCAAATACGGAAAATGATAATTATTTTTGGCCGAAAACAAAGAAAATCCTTATTGGGGATTTGAAATCAACGTGGTGGCCACACCACGTCCGACCCCACGCCAGGTTTTGATCGGCGTCCATATAAGCAAACATCTGCGGGTGTTTCAGAGAGTTCGCAGAAGAGAGTTGAGTTGAGTCGAGTCGGGTCGAGTCCAGACAGTGAGTCAGAAGTCGAGACAGAGAGACGCGCCTCGCACAGGTGACCGCACGATTCCATGCCTTCCGACTTAGACTTCTAACCAAGAACAGATTTGTTGAAGACCGACTTTAGATTTCCCACCAAAACAAGTTTCCGAATTAGACTTCTAACCAAGAACAAATTATAGAAGTCTGACTTATGTTCTCCATACAGATATCCAGAACTAGTTAAGGAACGCAAAAGTGTTACAATCCACTTTTTTTTTTCTCTTCGGGCTGGGAGAGAAAGAGAGAGACGCACTCCTGTAACTCAACAAACCGACATAAAATTAATCACTATTCCTAACCAGTCGCTCGCCTTGAAGTTGTTGTTTGTGCTTTTGTTTTTTTTTTTGTCTACATTTATTGTGCAGTATCACCTTGACCCGGATTCGGCTGGCACTACGGCCCGACGTTTGATTGATCTCGTCAACCTAAGATCAAATCACAACGTGGGTAGGTTGAATCGAGATCAAAGCAGTTACTTCGGTGACCAGGCGTTGGAAGCGAGCCGAGTACGACAAGTTGGTGCTAGAACCCAGCAAAACCTCAACCGATGTCCCAGGGTTAGCCCGTCACAAAGGACCGACGTCACATTTTGGCGTCGTGACTGAAAAAGAAGTCTGGTGTCACAAGTGCGCCGCGACCAGTACGGGTGTCACAAACGGTGCCCTGACCAGGACAGAGGAGGGTTGGGTGTCACACCAATACCGTATATATCCGCATATAAGGCGACCGGTAAAACTGAAAAATTAACCCTCCAAAACAGGGGGTTCGTCTAATACAACAGATACATAAAGCTAACCTTAAATTCTGTGGTGTATCAGCAGTGATAAGTAGGCTTGTGCCAAGGATCGTGGTAGACTAAAAACTGCCTCGATATGGTAACTTTCTTTCTATGTGCCGTGTCCTTTCGGGATTTAGGCGATCATGGCCTCTATCTCCCTCTATCATTTGCAGCTCTTAACAAGTTCCGTCATTCTTCCTCCTTCCCCAAACCACGTTCTGTCATCCACTTGCCACTAGGTATGTCATGCGTTGTTTTCCCTTGCTTCCCATTCCCTCTATTCGATCGTGAGTATCAGATTCTCCAGGCCCCGTCCTTCATTATGTGTCTCAGGAACTTCAGCTGCCTCTTCCTGATGTTAAGTATATCTAAGACATCATTGTTGCTCACACGCTCGATCCATGATATCCTTAGCATCCTTCTGTAGAACCACATCTCCGTTGCCTCGAGTCTCTTCTTCATTTTTGAGGAAATTGTCCAACATTCGCTGCCGTAAAGAAGGATAAATGTCATGTAACATCTCAGTATTCTTTTCTTTGTTACCAAAGAAATCGCAATACTCTGCCCAACTTTTGGAATTAGCCCATGGCCATCACAATACGTCTATGGATCTCAGTGTCGCATTTACTTTCCTCTGTCAGAACGCTTCCCAGATATTTAAACTTCCTCGTCTGCTTGATTCTAGTGTTCCCGATTTGCAAATCGCATTTCGGGCTCATCCTTTTACTGATAACCATGCATTCTGTCTTCTTGTAGTTTATGTTTAATCCTTTCTTCACACTCTCCGTCGCTACCTTCTGTGGGAGATTTTGTTATTTCTTTTCCGTGTCTGTTATCAGTATGTATATATTTCAAGTTGAAACAATTCGCAATATACGCTCTCCCGTCGAACTCGACGCATGAGGATCAGACAGATCAGAAACTGAAAGCCCGACAGCCACACAGGATTTGACTTTTTGGAGGGACGAATACAGGGACCTGGTGCAACGGATGCCACAAGGTCCCCAAACGACCCTCCGCAGGTTTTGAATTCAGAGTTGTCCTTCTCCTAGACCAGTTGCCATCCAAGGCTATAGAACCAAGTCTGTCCTGCTATTTACCCATAGTTGGAGGGAGAAGAAGAGGATTCACACCTTTCCCAAGGGTATTAGCACGTAAGTGAATGTAATGGAATCGACTGGAATTCGAACTCGACTCTCCGATTCCTCAATCCAAGCCGTTACTCCACCGTGTCTCCACTACAGTTATAAATGTCATAAAACTACTAGTACTTCTTGATTTCATATTAAAACGCAATATTCAAAAGACGATTACACAACAATTTGCAAAAACCCCAATGAGCAACAATCACAATTAACAAGTAACGTAAACAAATCCTTTGTTCTTGATTAGTAGAGCTATAGGTGCGTTCACACCTATTAAAATTTTCCATAGTAGTGTTAAATATCAATATTTAGGATAACATACAATCTATTTTTCTAATTAAAATTCATTATTGTTGTGATGTTAAATAACAACAACATTTAGTGTAACATATAAATTTTTTTCTAATATCATACGATTTGTTTATCTTTTGCGGTGTTAAACAATAAAACATTTATGATGCTATAAAATTTGTATTTCTCATTACAGAATAAAATACATAAGACATCTACATACATGATTAAAACCCTTCAAAATTATTATGATCATCACCATCTGATGCAAAGGAGTCATCATAAACATCGTTTATTTGTTCCATCCTAAGGAAGATATGAGAGCTGCTGTCTATTTAACCTCTCCCGAGACTTACCCGGCGCAAATCAAAGACTTGATGAGATGGGCACTGACCGTTTTAACATTCCATACGACATCACTAACGAGTCTACTAATAGAAGACAACGACCCTGCTTTTCCTTCCGAGTCCAATGAACTGGTGATGAGGGCGATTACGCTGATGACATAGGTATTCATAGTTGGAATAAGAACGATCTGGAAGAGAAAATCATTTTCTATCAAGTGTTCCATGAAATGGGACTCAAGATAAACCTTTCCAAAATAGGGACTCTGTTCTAGAATTGGAATGAAAGCAGTGATGGCACCTACACTGAATCCATCGTAAAAATGAATAGATACTATACACTTCAAATACATTGTTGTGCGGATTATTTATAATAAATTTCGTACAGGAGAAATGAAAATTGAACACATAGGTAATTTCGCCCAACACCGCAAATTGCTACAAAAACAAAACGTCAACCTGAAAATTCGAGCCATGTTCTTAAATAGCGGCGCCAACTCGAAACTTTCACATGGATGTCATGCACTACGCCAAACTCGTTCAGAAATACCTAAATTGTCAGCTGTAGACAACCGCTTCCTAAGATCAAGGGTTAAAAAATAGGCTTTGAGCGAGTAAAGCCTGTGGGTCTTGGCAAATATCCTACTTTGAACAATGTGGACTGGCGCTACAGAATCACAAAGAAAGAATTGTACCAAATAACAGAAACCATATTACTTGAGGACTGCCAGCAGCAACAACAGCTCAAATGGATAGCACCTATAACTCAAAGACAAAATGATGACATAATCAAGATGTTAGCATTCCACAACACTTTAAATAGAAGGAAAGAGTATCAAAAGACACTGGATTTGAAGAACATACTCTCCTAAAAATGTGTTTTAAGAGAAAGATTTTATAAATTTCCACTGAAAACAGTACAATGAATGCCGAATGTTTTCCTATAGGGAAAGGGCTTATAAAGGTTGTTGAAATAACTTGGACCGATTTTAAATGTGATTTAAGCGTGTAATGATTTTTTTTATTTTTCTTTCAGATTTGGTGGTCATTTGGGCGATATTATTTTTCACATATAATTGACATGACTTAAATAACATGATCCAATAGAGACATTTTCACCGATAACACTGATTTATTTACTGCTGACTTTGATCCGTCTTAATGAAACACCCTTATATATAATCCGTCTTAATGAAACACCCTATATTATCCATTACAATTCACAGCTCATGATGAAGATTAAATTCATGACTGAAATCTTCAGATAGAACTTTGCATTTTAATACATCATATGTTGGTTTATATTTTGTATTTCATAAAATATTCTAATTATTTTCATTTGTGTTTTGCTAATTAGTTTTGCGCAATAAATTATGACTGAAAGAATTAAAATGAGTTCTATAACATATTCATACTTATTGTTCGTTCAAATGCTGAACACTTTCGCTATATAGATGACGCTATGAGGGTTTTGGAAAAGATGATAGTTCTTTGAACATTGTAGACTGACACCACAGAATCACAAAAAACTGTACCAAATAAAAGAAAACAGCAACAACAACTATAATAGATAGCGCTGTTTTCTCGAAAAAAATGTTTTACGGGAAAGATTTTAGAAATTTCAACCGAAAGTGGTTGCTCCTTTAATGAATGCCGAAAGTTTCCTTGTAAAGAAACGGCTAATATTGCCATTACCGTTTCCAGAATTAAAAGAAGATCAGGTGACGAAAATTCACTTTTAACGCAAGACATTTAAAATTCATACACGAATCTATAGATAGATAGATTAGGAACAGACTGTCATAGATAGATAGATAGATAGATAGATAGATAGATAGATAGATAGATAGATACCGGAAGAAGCGTTGAAATCACAACTTTCAGGATATGTATCACTTGTGAAATGAAATCACGTGTTCAGACGCCACATATTGAAAAATGCTCCTCACTTTTGTTCCAGTCCAATACCCAGTACTTTATTTTGGTGGACGTCATGGATGAATAGAAACGGCACATTTGACACGGATTACTGTTGCGCTGTCCGTCGTCTCTAGGTCCACATGGTCTGTCAACAATTCCACATTTCAGACCCCAAAGCTACATCAACAGACTGAACTTTTTTCCGAATTTCTTTTTTTCTTTCTTTATTTAAAGACGGCGTAGGAGGTATCCGTTCTTGAATAGAGAGGGAGGGAAGAAGGGAAAAAGAGAAAGCGAAAAATTTAGCCAGTTACTAACCTCGCCACGTGCGTGACTTGTATTCCTGTTAAAATTACGAGGACGCAACGGAATCTGGGTATACAAGGCTCGGACGAGCATCGAAAAAGGTAATAATCAGCTGGCGAATGGAGTAGAACAGACCAACCGAGTTCCATTTTTTTTTCCTGTGTTATCTTTGCCGTAAACGACCTTGCGTTGTTATGGAGTAGAACAACATGTTTTTCTTCCATTCACTGTATACGCTGCAACTTCCGCGCAAAATCTAAGGAATGTTAGTGTAGGCCAAATTCATTCTTAACTATCTCGTATGCTTAGTCATTAGAATGATGCATTCATTATTACAAGTGGTTCCAAAAGACTGGAGTTATTTATGACTCAATCTGAATAACTGAAACGAAAAGGGAACGCCACTCTATATTAAGATTCAATAGGCTTCGAATCAACTGACTGACCAGATAAAAGCAAAGATTTCGAAATGCGGTAACCCAAGAAAGACGGAAATAAAAGTTTGATTATTAGTTCATCTAGTCTCTTTTTTATTTATCAATGTCGGACGAAGTTTGCTATCTGGAGAGAATATTGAAGACATTCTTATTGGAATAAATCGATAAATAGACTGACAAGGACCAATCGATTAGCCAAATAGATTCATATATATATATATATATATATATATATATATATATATATATATATATATATATATATATATATATATGCGCGTAAACACACATATATAAGTAAATTCATTGAGTTCCCTGGACAGACATATTCTATAATCACAATTCTCAGCTCGTTCCCTCGATTGGAAGTGCCTATGCGTTGCATCCAGACAATTGGATCGGAAAAGCATTCATCTTTTCTGATGAGAGACGCGAGACAGAAGAGTAGCAGACAGCGACACCAAATTAACAATGGATGCCTAGCGAAAACTGCTCAGACAGTGATATAGAGAAATCACTTCCTTATATAAACAGGTCTGCGTGATGAGATAGACAGAGAAAAGGAGATATGTATGTGTCGACGTATAGAGAGCACTTCATTTATATGAACTTATAATGAGAAGATAATTTTTGAATATATATATATATATATATATATATATATATATATATATATATATATATATATATATAAAAGGTTTCCATCTCATTCAAATAACATAGCTATCATTTGACATAGCTCTATTCCACAGTTTTTCTCAGAATATAACCCGAATATCGCTTTTGAAAACAGAGACGAAAGCACACTCTCTACCACATTATTAATTCACATTAGGTTGAGTGTCTTTATTGGCATTTAGCTAGCCATTATAGATAGATAGATAGATAGATAGATAGATAGATAGATAGATAGATAGATAGATAGATAGATAGATTAGGAACAGACTGTCATAGATAGATAGATAGATAGATAGATAGATAGATAGATAGATAGATAGATAGATAGATAGATTAGGAACAGACTGTCATAGATAGATAGATAGATAGATAGATAGATAGATAGATAGATAGATAGATAGATTAGGAACAGACTGTCATAGATAGATAGATAGATAGATAGATAGATAGATAGATAGATAGATAGATATCAACACTGCATGATGATTGTCAGTCACACATCTCAATGCGATCTTCAGGCCATGTGTCATTATTGCTTTAGCAGCTTTTATATATATGTCACAGAGGATTAGGGGAAATGGGAAAAGGAAGAAATCGGCTCTTCCAAGTTCTTTTGTTTATGGCTAAGGTTTAGGATATCTATCGATTGCTTATTTAATTTGTTATCTAATAGTGTACTCATATCATAAAAAATGACACAATTGTTAGAAATATTTGATATTGAGATGCAATAAAAAAGTGTTGAAACAGTGTGTTTAGTTTCAATAAACGTAGCTCCAGAATTCATAACCAAAAACAGAGACTAGTGAACCACTTCATTAATCCATTCACTTCCTACTATGCTCTTCTAAAACGGCAGTCTTATTTATTCAAGCCTTTCTTACGGGGTACTTAGCTTCATATTAGCTTTTGTCGTCGCCGTCTTTGTTGTTCACTTCCTAATCGTCTTTTGCTTTTGAGGGGTGTTTCCATTTCGAGTCACATAAAATTTCTAACTTGAAATGATAGTGAGCAGAAAGTGACTTGTATAATGCCAAGAGTAACCAATGAATTATAGATACCATTGACCGACTAAAAACATAAATATAATTATTTTTTCGACAAATTAAATATAGTTCGAATTATAAACTATGTACATAAATCTATAAAGAGTGCCGAAAAAGTTCTATTTAAAATTAACGTTGGCAAATATTTGGGGTTAAAATGTTAAAAGAAATTCTATAATTATGAGTATTGTAAATTTTGCACTAAACTGAAACTGAATTTGTGACACGAAAGACGTACATAAAATTAATGCACATGTGCCGTGAAAAATTTATACTATTTCACAACAGCCTATGATTAAATCTCTCTTCTAATATATTTATATATGATAGAATATACATTATAGAGCTGATTACGTACTTTGCACCATATATGATATACACTAGTCATGAAAGGGTTTACAATATACTTTTTTCTATATATGATACAGTAGGCATAAAATTTTAAAATAATATCATTTCTACTCTATTTATGCCGATTTATTTAAAAGAAATCCACTATTACACATGAAAGAATTATAAAGGATACTAATATTGCCCTATCAAATTACATGGAGCGTGACACGAAAGACATAAATAAATACACAACGATAATTATTATACAGTGCTGATAAATCGTGATATGAAAGATATAAATATATAAACAAATACACAACGGCAATTATTATATAGCTTTGATTATTTTATTCGTTTATATATATTACATACATATTTATTTGTTTTTTATAGTTTTCTTTCGTTACTCTTTTTATTCTAAAATTTATCATCTGGAATAAAGTATATTAAATTTAGGATAAGGGATTTTACTCAGCCTCTTGGTTCCTCATCTACGACGACATCATAAAGAAGTAATGGTACACTTGGTTTGAAGATCGCATTGGGCTGTGAAACTGATACTTGCCATGCAGTCTTGATTACGATGTCGACAGTAGCTATATCTATAAACGCTATATCTTTTTTCCTATAAATATAGCCAATTTTAAACAACATACACACACACACACACACACACACACACACACATATATATATATATATATATATATATATATATATATATATATATATATATATATATATATATACCTGAGTCTATCTGCGTAGTGGTTCAGTAGTGTATTTTCCTCGTGACAGTGGTCAGTTTTCAAATCTAGATAAAAGTCATTCGATTCGTAGACTTGTATATAAATAGGCCATTTTATCAGCAAATGAGCCACAAATGTCAGTGACAATTTAGTCTTTCATTAAACCATCGAATGATTTTTTAACGCATTTAAGGTGTTTTTGAATGTTCTTCTCCCTCTTCTTATACGAATTATTGTAACACCTGTATTTACTAACTTCTCAGTTTTAGACTGCATGTTTAATATGGCTCCAAGCGAAAAAAAAAATAGGAGTGGAATATCAAGAGACCTGATACTCCAAATCTGTGGCCCCACTCTCCCAAGATCTGTTAATTTTCTTTTCAAAAACTCCTTGTCGACACAATAAAAAAAGGTTTGTAAACTCTATCTGATTACCATTTCATTCGTTAGGATTGGGAGAAGTTTATAAAGTTTTTCTTTGGGTTGTTCACGGATACAAATTCTACAATAGTGACGAGTTTTTAATCATTTCATCCCAAGCAAGGTAATAAATCCACTAAGACGCAAGTGGTTACTGGGTGTGGAAGAATATGAGAAACACTAAAAGAGAGAGAGAACAATAAAAGATCTAGAATTAAGAAGACAGAAGATAACTATTTACATTGTATTTTTTTTAAGTTGACTGGAAAGTTAGAACCCAGGAAATACGTGAAGTACGAGAGGAGGAAATTGATCATAGAACTTATGGTTGCATGTCGCCATTTCAGCTGTAAAATGATAAGACTGTGCTGCTAATCTAGTGCTGGGCTACAAATTGTAAAATCGAGGTACCAATGAAGAAAGATCATCAAAATAATTACCACGTAAATATTTATAGAAAATGTACAGCGGTGGGAAAGTGATTGAAGCTTGAAAATGTTGGGAAAGTGACTGAAACCTGGATGCTAGAACCGGACGGATAATATTGCAGATTCTTCTTTCGATTTATAATGTCACTTATGTAAAACGTCGATTCGTCTAAGAAAATTATGTTATTGAGAAAGTAAGAATTATGTCTAAATGATTTTTAATTTATTTTTTATTTCATTTCTTGTTTCGATTGGCTAATTAAAAAAAAACGATATTTTACCTCCTTTTGCTTTTGTTCTATTTTTTTATTTAAAATGTGTTATTCTATTTATCAGCTCTCTTCCTCTTCCACCTCTTTCTCTGTATTTCTCTCTCTCTCTCTCTCTCTCTCTCCACATATATATGTGTGTATGTGTGTGTGTGCGCGCGCGTGTGCGTGTGTGTGTGTGTCCGTGTGTGTGTGTGTGTGTGTGTGTGTGTGTGTGTGTGTGTGTGTGTGTGTGTGTGTGTGTGTGAAGAAATACAACAGGAAAACTTAGCCGACGTGTTTCGTTCTCTGAGATTCTATCAAGGCGAATGCATGGATTTTATTTTCTAACAAGTGTTTATATACAAGAGTAAAATGTTACTGGTTTTTTTTTAATATTTTTAAATTTATGAACGCTCATAAATATTCATCGTGAAAAGTCAGGCAATTTTTATAGTCATGTATGTTTGCTCAGGGACTTTGTTCTAAAGAATGGCGAAATTATTAAAAGAGAAAATAACTTACTTAGAAGGAAAATTCTCGAGAGTGCCGCTATAAAATCTTATCAAAATATAAAACTACACCCCGGATTTTTTCCAAAAAACTCCATCCCTGAAAGAATTAACACTTTCCAAAGCAAACATACATGACTGTAAAAATGCTCAAAAATTTAGAAGGAAACGGTTAACTTCATAACCTCGTATTATTTAAAATATATAACACATAAATTAATCGCAAACTAAAATAATTTAAAAACTAATTTGAATTAAAAAAAAATAATTCAAGTGAAAAGTTGACTCTACAAAACGATCTAAAACCAACCTTTTTGACCTCATGTGAATGGTGAAATATCTGAAAAAGAAATATATCTAACTGAATAAAGTTACCAAGAGACGCGTCCCTCGGTGACACACCAGGCCAAGGTCGAAAAATCTGCTGTTGGTAAGGAAAGGTCTAGTCAGCTATCTAACCTCTCAACAACAACGAAAACATCGACTACAAAATCAAAAAAGTTTTTAAAATGGAAAATTGGACAAGTCAACGGTCAGTTAGGATCAAATGATTTCACAGTGCACTTCTATTCAGAAGAATGCAAGAAAGCAAACCTTGATGCTGTCTGTAAGCAAGAGGTACGCCCTCTCGGTAGTGACTTGATTGGGAATTTGGGGTACAATTAATTTTGGACTGGCCACAAGGATAACGGAGAACATGGAGTTGAAATTGCAAGACGATCAAATATTGTAATAGACAATAAATTAAACCCGTCAGAAAGACTGATGTCTGTCGACATTTTTCTTAATGGTTGTAAGATCCGAGTGATATCAGCCTATGCCTCAACTAAAAAACGTATTGTTTTGTAAAAAGAGAAATTCTAGACTGTATTTAATAAAAAAAACAGAAAATTGTACTTTAATGGAGATATTAATACAACCTGACGTATTTTTGAACGACACTGCTCCTATGATGATAAGAATACGTCACTGTTTGAAACAAAAGCCTCAGATAGCAATGAGGAACTCTTCTTAAATATTTGTTATTCAAAAAGATATTCTATCCTTAACACGTGGTTTGACAATCCCATGAAACACCGCATCAGATATTAACAGATAACGTAACAAATAGTTTATTGAATTCGGCATCTCAGACTCTTGACATATGCAGTTTGTAACAGATGTTAGCGTATACAATTCTCTTAATTTAATCTGATCACAGACGACTTGTAACTAAACTAATAACACCAACCAAGGAAGGAAATAACTCGCTTCAGCTTACATAAAAGATGAAAGAATTCTGTAATAAACTAGTCTAAATTGATGTCAATAAATCTTGATCAAAACAACATAGAGGAATCAAATAGTGAAGCGTGTGAGACCATTTCAAGATTACCTATGAGGAATAAGATACACCCATGGGACGACAATGATGAGTTGAAAAAATTGGTACAAGCAACAACAAAACAACAGAAGAGGAAGAAAATGAAAGTGAAAATACTAAACAATTAACAAAGAAAATAAACAAAATAGATAACTCTTTAAGAAACCAATATATCTAGAAGGTTGGAAACGAAATTAATGAAGCAACAGAGACACTGTGTTAAAATGCGGAGAAAAGCCAAACAAAAAACCTCAATATCGTCATCCAATCAAAACCAACAGTCTTGGTCTCAAAAACACTTTGAATCACATTTCAATACTGACCACAATAAACTAAAGATGCCTGCAGAAATAAAACATAACAATTTTCATCCAATCATTACAAAGTCCGTCGTCACAAATAATGAAGCTACTGATGAGGAAATTAAGAAAGTTATAAAAAAATCTAAGGAACAATAAAGCCTCTCTTGACATTGACGCAGAACTTGTGGAAATAGGTTACTTCCTCCCCGAATTCAATAACAAGTTTATGAAAGAAATCTGGAATTAGTCTTTTACAGGGTGAACATCATTGTAGAAAAAAAGTGCATAGCTGCACAAGGGTAAAACTTTGAAAGTGACATCGGCCAATAATAACCAACTAAGTAAAATTTGCTTTCAGACGTACATTAAATTTTCATATCTCGTACACACACACACACACACACACACACACACAGTACACACACACACACACTACACACACACACACACACATATATATATTCATATATATATATATATATTCATATATATATATATATATATATATATATATATATATATATATATATATATATATATATATATATATATTAATATTACAAACAAAGAGAAGCCTTTAAACAAAACTGAAAAACAAAATTCATTTATTTTAATAACTTTGAGGCTTTTTTCCTATCCAGTAATGTGTTTGTCTTTAAACATTTGTTTTTATTAGATTTTCAGAATCTGCTTTTTCTTTTTTAATAACCATAGGCGTGTATGTGTGTGTACATAAATAAACATACGTGCGCACTTATTAAAATAATATATAAAAGAAGATCAATTTCAGATCTATTTTCTAGTGTTTCGAAATGTCAACTTTTCATCCCTCAGTGAGTAACATCTCTTATAACTATCAAAATGATTATTAGTTAAATCTTGCAAGACCACATAAATGGTTCCTATGATTATCGTTATTAGTGTCTACATTATTACAATACGGAATCTGGGGTACAAGGAAATAAGAAAATTTCGACAAAACAATACTAAAGCGAGTAATATATAGAAAATGTTTCCAACTCTGAGTCTTGTCCATTACGTCACCTGAACATCCAAGCCTCCAGCACCCGATTTTTGTTAGATGCCATAAAATGTCAGACAAAATGTGAAAATAATAACTAGAATTATCAGCTTTGCGTCCGAAAACCTGATATATTAAAGAGATGTGTCATTTTTCTTCGTCTAATTGGATTTGTAGATTTTTTCTCCTTTTATTAACTAGTTATCAGCTTCCGTAAAATATATTTTAATCATAGAGATCCGTGATTTCTTTTCTTACTGAATGATTTTTTTTGTTTGTTTTTTTTTGGGGGGGGGTATTTTGTGAGGAGGCCTGTTATTCTATTCGTATTTCTTATTCTTTGGTTTTGTTTTGTAGTTTGCTTTTGTTTTTCGTTCTATTAACTAAAGTTGAGCAAACAAACAGGCTCTATAAAATCAAAGGAAATTTCACTGATAAAAAAGAACAAGAAAAAACAAATACTCCAAATATGGAGTGAATACGTCAAAGAACTTACGATGCGAAAGAGAAACCTACGCTGGAAAATATGGAAGGATCAAAAATACTAAAAGATGAAATAAGATCAGCTCTTAAGATGATGAGCAGGGACAAAGCAGCAGGGCCTGATGGGATCGTAACAGAAATGCTCTCAGCCTTAGATTAATTCAGCGTCGACAAGATCACAGAAATAATAAACGAAATATACGACAGTTTCCACATAAACTCGCTTAAAAACCTCTTTGTAAAATTAAGAAACCAGATGCCAACGAATACTAGTTCCATAGGACAATCGGTTTAATGAGCCACATAACCCAACTAATGATGCGAATCCTGATGAATAGAATGTGACGCAGAATTAAACTGGAAATAGAATAAGAACAGTGCGACTTTGTCAAGGACACCGGAACAAGAAATGCGATTATCATGATTAGAATAATATCAGAGGGGAAGCCATACAAATGCAGGATGTGTACTTATGCTTTATAGATTACGCAAAAGCATTTGACACGATATGGCACAAGAATCTATTTGAACTTCTTGGAAAACTAGATCTATTTGGAAAAGATGTTAAAATAACCCAGAACTTAGTGGAAGCAAATTGCTTACTCATAGAAACAGAATTCAGTAAATGTACAAAAATAGAAAGTGGCATCAGACAAGAATGTGTCTACTCTCCAGATTTATTCACCCTTTACAGCAACGCTATCCTAAGGGAACTGGAAACCATACAAAGGTTTATTATCGGTGGACGTAATATTAACAAGATACGCAAGTAGTACTGTGTTGATGGCCGACTCAGAAAGAAAACTACGTGACTCCGAAACAGAGTGGTAGAAGGAAGCGAGGAAAAGGGACGAACCATCAACTGCATTAAGAGAGAAAGTATGGCCATTAGCAGCAAGAGAAAAGGTTCAGGAGTAGAGTTGCGAATTGGAGATATAAATATCAATCAGGTGCAGAAGTTTAAATGGGATGAGTTTTAAGAGAGAATGGAAAATGCGACACTACGATCTAAACAAGCGTTGGACTAGCGTCAGAGACATTCCAACAGCTACGGAAGGTGCTGAAAAACGGAAGAAAAATCAGTTAGAAACAAAGATTATTGGATTGCTATGTGATGTCTATCCTCTTATATGGGCGTGAAAGCTGGACAATCTCCGTGTGTATGAAGAAAAACTAGAAGCATCAGAAATGTGGGACTACAGAAGGATACTGAAAATTCCATGAACGGAGCGAGTAAGTAACAAGGAAGTCCTAAACAAAATGGTAACAGAAAGAACACTTGTACTCAGAATTAAGAAAAGACAGTTCAAATTCCTTAAACACAATGAGGAAGGAGGGCTTGATAAACTTAATCTTCACTTCTATTGAAGGCAAGAGGGATACAGGAAAACAGCGAACCACTTGAGATTGGGTGGGAGACTTAACAAAGAGTAATGTTGCGTTGCAGCTCAGACCAAACGCTAGTTTTGTTTTTAGGGCGCAGCTTCTTCCAGTCAAACGCCTGTCGCTTACAAAATAACTCTTTTGCCAAATCGTCACAGACGAAATAAGACCATGAAACGATTATAGCAGTAGGCAAATTGTATTCGGTTATAACCTTCTGCTATAGACGAGGGAGGCATAGGTAGTTGAGGGAGGGGCGAACTGTCTAACGGGAATGTCTTCCTTTTGCGTAGCGCGCCAGTGGTAACTCGTCTTTCTTTCTTTTCTTTTTTTTTTTTTGGCTGCTCGTGACCACTGTCTTATAGAGAACAACGTTCTTTGTCTTGTCAGTTTTATCTAAAAAAGAATTCGTTCAAGAACTCATTGTTTCCGTTTCGGATGCAAAACAGAGCCGGTTATATGCTTTCGAGTGTGCTTTCCTTAATAGGGAAAATAGAGTGTTGCTGGACTGTGACGTTCCCTGTAGCCGAGCGATTAAGCACGCCGGATCAAACAATGGTTTCTCATATAATGTAGGATGCAGGTTCAATCCCTGTCGGACGTTTTCTTTAAGGTTTCACAAATGTACAAGCCGATAGACGTAATACACACATTTAAAAAATGATGCGTCTATTTCAAATATGAGTATCCACTAAATAATAACGTTTGAAGTAATAGACCGACTGCTCTTTCTCGTATATACCCGTCTGTTAGGGCGGCGAGCTAATCCCTCTTGTACGTTTATGTTTGTTTAGCAACAACACAGCCAACCGATGCTTTACATTGACATTATGCTAAACGCGTTCTAATTACTGTTTCTGGGAAAAGGCGCAGAGTCTAGCAGGATAAATAGATGGACAATGCTCGCACGTTGAAAATCTTGATCGCCATCACATGAGAAATCATGCTTAAAGTTTTCGTCAACCCAAATTCATTCAAAATGGCATGGTTTCCACGGACTTCCCAACTACACGGCACGCTGGCATTGTCTCACCAGGAGAAGATTATCAAAAGGTCAGTCGACTATGGCTAGATTCGAACATGCGTCGAAAGCTGGAACTGCTAACGCACCCCATATATATATATATATATATATATATATATATATATATATATATATATATATATATATATATATATATATATATATATATATATATATATATATATGTACACTTGTGAATAATTAAGTTAGCGGATTTTGGATAAAAGATACAAACAGTTTTGAAATCTTATAGCATTTTTTAATTTGATTCTTATTTATTAAAGAAACACCGATGCTATGAACTTGTATTACTTGTTTACATCTAAATTACTTGGTGTACGAGGGTCGTTCAAAAAGTTCTAAGCCTCACTCAGAAATAAGAGCCATGACTGAACATTTTTGCTGTGACAATACACTACCACTTCTTATAAAGTTAATTCATATTTCTGTTTTAATTTCTATGCAGGCGAGACTCATACAAAGGCAAGAAGTGTTCGACAAATCTGAAAATGAACAAAAGCAGTCCTAAAGTATTTGTAAAAGAAAGGTATGACACCCAAGGAAATTCATGAGGGCATGGTACAGACACTTGCTGAGGACTCCCCTTCCTATACAACTGTGAAAAAGTGGGTTGCAGAATTCAAGCATGACAGGGACAGCACAGATGACCATTGGAGAGGTCATCAAAAAAGTCAAGTTGATGCCATTTACCATATGGTTTTGGATGACAGACATCTTACTGTCCAGCATATAGCTAAGTCCATAGGCATTAGTTCTGCTTTGGTTAGTACTGTTTTAACTGAGAACTTGGAGATGACCCAGCTGTCTGCTAGATAGGTCCCAAGAAGAAAGCTGAAAAGGGTTGATATTTTCAGGACACTTCTGACTTGATTCCAGGCTGGCCCTGAGAATTTTCACCACAGATTAGTAACTCAAGATGAAATGGACAGTACTATGCATCAGAATTTCGATAACTGAACGAAGCAGTTAAGTGGAAACGCAGAAAGAAGCTGAGGGCAGGTGTGCTCTTGCTCTAGGATAACGCGCCCGTTCACACTGCTCAGGTTGCAGTAGCTGAAGCAGTCAACTGTGACTTTGAATTGCTAACCGATCCCCCTAAATCACCAGACGTAGCTCCATCTGACTTCTTCCTATTTCCTAAAACACCTGTGTGGTCGCCATTTTGGAATCAATGATGAGATCATATCTGCTGTTGAGGACCAGGATGCCACCTTCTTATGTGATGGAATTATAAAGCTTAAGCAATTCTTGATCAAGTGCATTGAGGTCAAAGGGGACTACATTGAAAAATAGTGAAAAACTGTCTTCTTTCTCAAAATTCCTCCTGGATAAGGCTTAGAACTTTTTGAACGACTCTTGTAGAATAGAAAATTTTCGCAGAATTAAATGATGAATCATATCTTTGATACAATATTATCTTGGGAAAAATCTTCACAAGGCAGACAAACTAGTTTAAGGAGAAATTATTCAAAGAATCAATTTTATTTCATAATGAAAGAGAAACCATTCTTTTATGGAATTATTTTAATTGATTCCATTATCATTGGCATCGTGGTTATCTGAGAACATGCTTAAGTAATCAAACATTAAACAATAGCGGATTAAATATAAACAAATGACAATAATTCAGAACAAAACTTTATTTCAGACTCGATATTCCACTGAGATTTTTATTTAATATGAATGGATACTTTCATCCTCGCAGAAGTATGCTTTCCCATTTGTTCGATTTTTCGATCTTCGGTCAATTCCAAGAATGCAAATCTTGATTTATAAAGCAGGTACCTACACAATGAAGACTGTTGCAACACAATCTTCCAATCTTCTTTTTCCGCATTTGGACAGATGCCAGATTAATGTAAGCTTAGTAAATATTTACTTCCTTCAAAAAGACAAAGATAGCCGCATGCCCATACATACCTATCTATATGTTCCTTGTTCAAAACTCGGCAAGGAAACATAAGTTTCTGATTTTCAAATCAAGCCAAGAATTTTTTTTAATCATTTCACCCCCAAGCAAGGCGATAATGCTACTAAGACGCAAGGGAGTGAAAGAAAATGAGAAGATTTTAGTGAGGATAAAAGACAATAAAAGAACAGGGTTCAGTAAGGTAGAAGATGGTGATTGATGTTGCATTTAAACTTTTGAAGATTGTAGGTGGCAGGGGAGCAAGAAACTGGAAGAGGCAAGAAGTGCAAGAAAAATAAACTATTAGAATAGAACATACGGTTGCATCTAGCGTACTGAACGGTAAAACGCTGAGACCTAATTGCCAATCTAGTAGCATGTTTAAATTCATGAAGTTGGGACACTAAGGAGGAAAGCTCATCAGAATAATTGCTATGAAAATATTTGTAGAAAGGACTGCAGTCAGCCACGTCACGGCGTGTGACGGAAGCCAATCCGTTTTTATATGACTGTGTCATGTTCCTTTTGGACACGTGTAGTCATGGCTCTCTACAACGTTCCATCCCTTATAACCCTAAGCAATAATTGTCTTGCTACCAATTTACGCATGCTCTTTAAGTAGGTTACACGATCTTTCCCGCGTGCCTTCATTGCGCCCTGTGAGTATCAAATTCTCCATGCTCTCTTTATGTTATGTGTTCGAGAAATTTGAAATTCTTTTTTTTTCCGAATCTAAGCATAAGTGTCCTTTCGTTCAGAATTTTCTCGGATTTAAGGCCACATCACGTTCAAATACTGGTTCCCGTAAGATCACCGAAGTTAAGGAACGTCGAGCCTGCTCAGTACCTAGATGGGTGCCCATTTGAGAATTCCAGGTGCTGTAAGCTTAGATGCGCGAGTGGATAATAGCTCGAAATTATTAATCGGGGAACCAAGTTCCAATTTCATTATATACACTTATGCGAAAATACTCTCGGAAAAGGTATGAATCCAATTTTTCTTCTCCCAACTATGGGTTAATTAGTAAAACTTGTATAACTAAACCATTATTATCTCCAAAAACAGCTTCTTCCAATCTAAAATATTTCCCAGCTTTAAACAACCTGCAAAGGGTTGATAAACCGTAGAAAACGAATCAAATTGTCAGTAAAATTTTAAGTGAAATTTTTCGGAGGCCGTCGATGCATGTGCCAGATCGAAGTCACGAGTAATTGTGGCCGATAGTTTGAGCTAACTAGTCTTGTCGAAACTGTTGACCATACGAGATGATCCACTCTTTCCCAGAAACTGTAATTAAGGTGCCCTAAGCATAGCTGCAGTATAAGCCATAGGCGGGCTCTGTGGGTGTTGGATAAACTGCCTCGTTGCTCGTATATTCCGTCCATGATATTCTCAGCATCCTTTTGTAGTGCCACATTTCAGGTGCCATAAGTCTTTACTTCATCTGTGAATAAATTGCCCAGCATTGTCCTCGCTTGTGACATGAAGAGAGTCTATCTGTCTCTGTGCTTATTTGTTTTATCTATATCTGTGTTAGAGCCATTTACCATTGTAGGATTTTAAATCAGGGAATTTGTATTATATATATATATATATATATATATATATATATATATATATATATATATATATATGGGGCGATAGGTAAATTGTCACAATTTTGTATTTTTAATTTCGTGCATGCGCGTAGTTTGTTTTTTTATTTTGTCGACTGCACAGTATGGTAGGATCAGTGGGGCACCGTCCGAGAGAAAAAAGAACACAATGACGCAATTCACTCCGTTAGAAATTTGGAACCTGCATCCTGCAATGCTTGGCATTTGCACCGAAAGTTTAAATACGAACATTTCGGTTTGTTTAGGTGCCAAACTAAAGACAGTGTAAAGGATTCGGAAAAAGTTGAATGAGTCTAATGGTGATTTCAAAAGAGTTTGGTATGACTACTAATGATGGTGACGTTATTCCTCCATTCGTCTTCCCTTCATGGTGTCATAGAAAATTGATTAAGAAAAATTCTTCTCGTTTCTCTTACTCTCTCTTTCACTTCCAAGTCTCTTTCTTTCTCTTTATCTATATATAACCATCTTTTTCTCAGGCTCTCTATCTCCTCTCTCTCTCTCTCTCTCTCTCTCTCTCTCTCTCTACATATATATATATATATATATATAATGGCATAACGATTGCGTCTAGCATGAAACAGCCTGTCGCCTCTGAGTGTTGACTTCAATGTTCACTTTTATATTTACTTACGCTCTATCTCTGATATTGAGCACTTTATCTCATAAATATAGCACTTAATACTATATTTCTTCATGTATATACATTCTCAGTAACTCGCTTTATTTCTTTATATATATATATATATATATGCGGGTATGTGTGTGTGTGCGCGCGCGCGTGTGTGTGTATGCATGTGTATGTGTGTGTGTCTGCTTGTGCGTGTACGAATGCATTACCTCACCATCAATGTTAGCCATCAGCAAGAATTTCTAGTCATGGTCCTTACGTTGTCTCAATAATGCTTTTTAAAAACTGCTCACAAAGTGAAGCGACATAACTCCGTACTACAGATTACTCACGAAAGATTTTCAGATTCTTAGAATTTTTGAATCTCACCTCATATATATATATATATATATATATATATATATATATATATATATATATATATATATATATATGTGTGTGTGTGTGTGTGTGTGTGTGTGTGTGTGTGTGCTTATCGTGTAATGAGTATCTATCTGCACAGTGTTCCTTTCATGGTCAATTGCAGTGGTCATCTTCATATCATTTTCTCTCAAATAAGGCCGACATTCAATCGATTTACTTATCGCTCCTTAAGTAGAATTTTCTAATCAAGACCCTAATTAAACCACGAATACATCGCCCTAAGAAATCCTCATTTTAACCAGGAGGCCAGTTACACCCCACCACACACACACACACACACACACACACACACACACACACACACACACACACACACACACCCTACCCATTTCCAGAAAGAAGGGCTCACCGTGAAGACATTACCGATAATCAATGACCAGATATTATCAAGTTCAAGATGAATAGCATACGCGGACCCTCTCGAAAGACCCGAGATATTCATTCTTCCTTACGTTGTTACATCAACATCCAATCTTATTGATTAAATTAACAATGGATCCTGAAATTGAATGCGGAGGCGACTGCTTTCTCTCTTAATTTGACCCGGGTGGCTATAGACATTTGGGAAACGTAAACTCGTTATTTAATGTCTTAAGAGAGAGGAAATGTCGTTAGAAACAAAAAAGAGTACTGAACTGCTATGTAATATAAATCCTCTTATACTATACGGCAGTGAATGCAGGAGCAATTCCTCACATTAAAAAAAAGGACTCGAAGCAACGGAAATACGGTTCTACAGAAGGATACTCAGAATGGACGGAACATGCGAGCAACAAAAAGTTTTAAGGAAAATAGGAAGGAATAGAATACTTATACTTAGAATGAGAAAAATACGGTTGAAATTTCTGAATCACATAATGAGGATAGAAAGCTTGGAGAATTTGACACTTCCAGGACATATTGAAGTCATGGGGGCCAATGGGAAACAGCAAAACAAAGTAACAACGTAACGAACTTGTGAGAATGGATGGAAAAGCGAGAGACAAAATATGGATTAAATCCGATAAGATGATTAAATATGATACAAGTACGAAAACTTTTATAAATTTGATGTTTCATTGTTGATTCAGCTTTATCAGAAAGTTTTTGGAACCCTAAACATTCCCCAAAAATTCTAACGAATTGGAATGAATGGTAAAGCCTCTAAAATTTATAAATGTTCTACAACTTGTTCCTTATTTAATCATATATATATATATATATATATATATATATATATATATATATATATATATATATAAGATATCAAATTACAACAAACCACGTTATCTTGATGTGCACACGAAACTGCGTAGTAGGCATGACTGAACCAACACCACTCAACAAAGTGAGAAACTTCTCCAGATTAATTCTATTGACGCTCTATCCTAACTTTTGAAATCGAGCATTTTATGACAAAAATTTGCCTGATCAAAACGTTTTTCCACCCGGATAGAAAACCAGCAATTGTGGCATTTAATACTATAGGATATATATATATATATATATATATATATATATATATATATATATATATATATATATATATATATATATATATATGAACAAATATATATTATGAAATGGACAAAAGCCGACAATTATGTTTTGAAATAATTGTCGGACTTTGTCCATTTCATAATGTGTGATGTCATTTGTTTACATTTGGATACGCTTTGAGCAGATATGAATGCACGTGAAAGATTCATGGAAGATTGAAGTTTAAAGGGAGTAAATTCAACCTTGCTAACCGAACGCTCCTCTGTGGCCAAAACGGTTAAAGGCGCGTCAGGTTATATGACGGTTCCGTATAGGTTACCGGTTCGAGTCCTGTCGGAGGACGAATATTTTCAGGCCGGTAAATGTTGCTTAATACTGTCTATTATAAAACAGAGCATTTACTTAAATATTTGTATCTATAAAAAAGAATGTATAAACATAAAAATGTCATATATATATATATATATATATATATATATATATATATATATATATATATATATATATATATATATATATATATATATATATAACGTGTCTTAATCCACTTGGCTGCAAAGAGGTTTTGCCGAACAAGCAAGATCTGAACAGGCTTTAGGCTCATCATAGATTCCTCGGCTTCGTATCTACTCGGACTAACGACGGTTTCCCTCTGCCCAGTGGGGACACAGGTTTGAATCCTCTCGGAAAGTGCATAATTTTTTTCTTTAATAAGATTTCGTCAATATTCTGACGGTAAACGAAAATAAATAAATATACAGTTTAATAAATAAACGGAGCCTCTACTCAAAGATGCGTATCAACTACTAATAACTTTTAAACTGGTAAGAATCTGTCGAAATAATAAATTAAAAATTCATAACTTCTTTAGAAAATTACTTTTTTTACGTTTGAACATGAAACAGAAGAGCTATGATCATTTCGAGGAATTTATGACGAGAAGAATTCCGCTTAAAGGCACTGTTCATACAGATAGATAGATAGATAGATATACTACTGTTAAAAAGTTTGAGGCAATCCCTGGTAATTTTTAAGTGGGCCCAAAACGTAGTTGTTTTTAGTTTAAATAAAAGAAAATTATTGTACATTGTTAAAAAAATATGAGACATGATATTTATTAGAAATTTTATTATGACAAAAAATAGCATTTTATGATTAAAGTTTGCTCTCGTCAAAGTATCCTCCATTAGCGTTGATTACTACAGCACAAGTGTTTAGCATTCGTTGTATAAGTTTCTCAAAGTATAAGCTTGATAATTGATTCCTTTCTTTTGTCAATGACACTAAGAGCTCTTTTTCATTTTTTTATTTTGTTCACGCTTCTGTCAAGTTCATCCCATGCTAATTCTAGGAGCGGCTTCAAACTTTTGAACTCTTGTATATATATATATATATATA
Organism: Acanthosepion esculentum; assembly: GCA_964036315.1. NCBI lineage: Eukaryota > Metazoa > Mollusca > Cephalopoda > Sepiida > Sepiidae > Acanthosepion > Acanthosepion esculentum. The sequence continues at coordinate 58,324,721 of OZ038492.1, read as the reverse complement.
TATATATATATATATATATATTATTATTATTATTATTATTATTATTACTAATAATAATAATAATAATAATAATAATATATTATATATTAGTGGTATATTGAGTGGACACGCGTGTAAGTATACGTCCCTTGTAACTTAATATCTACTGATCTTGAGACCGAAAGGCTTATTTAAAAATGTGTACCTCTCGACAAGAACCAGTCCTGTATTCCCTTTAAACAGGGAATCCACCTTGAAGATTTAAACTTCAGAATGTCCCAACGAGAGATGTGCATTTCTTAAATAGGTTAATCGAGCCTAGTTTTGATGTAATGGCTTCTCGTCGGTAACAAACTTGGTAATATCAAACGCAAATAATGGTGGATTATGGATGACTGAAACAGTCACGACTTGAACTTCTTTTATCTTTTTTTGAGTTCTGACTTTCGAACCGGGTAAAATATTTTTTTGGTTCCAGAATTTACCAATAATCATAGATGGAAACATTACGATCATTTTTTTTTCTATTGTTCGCTAATTTAGTTTAATTGTGTTTCGTTTTTATTTATTTTCTTTTTTAACATTTCTCCCCACAAGAAAGGCGTTAGAGCCGCTAAAACACAAAGTGTTGCTAAGACTGAAAGAAAAGGAAGAAAAAACTTAAAGGGACGAGAGGACAATAAAAGAACAGAATTCAAAAAGACAGAAAATTTAATTTTGAAAGATCATAGTTGTCAGGAAAGCCAGAAGCCAGAAAAGTGTTCCACGAGCAAGAGAAGAAACTGTAAGAATAGAACTTACGGTTAGATCTAACAATTTGACCGCTAAAACTGATGTGACCTAGCTACTAATCTAGTATATCTTATGTTTATTGGATAACATATGTACTTTATAATTCCTTTAGATAGATAGATAGATAGATAGATAGATAGATAGAAAGATAGATAGATAGATAGATAGATAGATAGATAGATAGATCGAATTGGGTGTGTAATAAGGTTTGACGCAGTAAGAATATATATATGTGTGTGTGTGTGTGTGTATGTTAGTGTGTATATATGTGTTAGTGTGTGTGTGTATGTGGTAATAATAATATTAGCCGTTTCCCTACAAGGAAACATTTGGCATTCATACATTGACTGAGCAGCCAGCATTGCTTTCAGTTTAAAATCATAAAATCTTTCTCTTAAAACATTTTTTCAAGAAAATATGTTTTTTAAGTCCAATAACTATTATAGCTCTTCCTACTAGTGATGGATGTTTCCTTACTAATCTTTTATTTGAAGTAGTGTGGAATGTCAACATTTTGATTATACCGTTATTTTCGCTTCGAGTTACAATGGCTGTCCATTTTAGTTGTTGCTGCTGCTGGTTGTCCTCAAGTGATGTGGTTTCTGTTATTTGTTTACGATTCTGTGGTGCCAATGCAAAATATTCAAAGAAGGATGATATTTGCCAAGACCTTCAGAATACCTGGCATCAGCAATCCTACACCCCGGAGCCATTATATATTGCACTGCCCAAATATCAAAGCTCACAGCACCTGGCATTTCCAAGCAGTTACTCATGTACGTACTGACCAGGCTCGGTGTTCCTTAACTTCGGTGCTGGTATGGGAATCAATGTTTCAACGTGATATGGCCATTAGTCAGGAGAAAATGATATATATAAATTTTTATATATCAGAACTCTATATGCTCAAAGTCATATTATAAAAATATATTTAAATTTAAAATGTTCAAGTTTGAGTGCCTCTTCTTCGAGTTCGTGTGAAGTTACGTCAAGGTAAATATCACTTTATTTAGATTAAGTTATAAAATACTAAACGCGAAAGATTTTTCCACTTTATCATTAATTTTCCTCATATATATATATATATATATATATATATATATATATATATATATATATATATATATATATATATGGCGGAAACTCCCGTCGTATGAGGGTCAAACTACTCAGTTCCTAGGAACCGACAGCCCAGACACCAGCACATATGATTTAATTATACTGGTGAAGGCTTTGTGCAAAACCAACCAAACGACCCTCCGCAGCTTTTGAATTCACAGTTGTCCTTCTAGACCAGTAGCCATCAATGCTATAGAACCCATCTGTCTTGCTATTTACCCATAGCTGGTGGAAGAAGAGGATTAATAACTTTCCAAAACGTATATATGTATATATATATATATATATATATATATATATATATATATATATATATATATATATATATATCCCAAGGGTATACCCTTGGGAAAGGTGTGAATCCTCTTCTTCTCCCTCCAACTATGAGTAAATAGCAGGACAGACTGGGTTCTATAGCCGTGAATGGCAACTGGTCTAGGAGAAGGACAACTCTGAATTCAAAACCTGCGGAGGGTCGTTTGGGGACCTTGTGGCATCCGTTGCACCAGGTCCCTGTATTCGTCCCTCCAAAAAGTGTGGATGTCCCTGCACAAAGCCTTCACCCCTATAATCAAAAATCCTGTGTGGGTGTCGGGCTTTCAGTTTCTGGGACCTGATCTGTCTGACCCTCATACGTCGAGTTCGACGGGAGAGTCCATCATATATATATATATATATATATATATATATATATATATATATATATATTATGGATGACAAGATAGATAGATAGATAGATAGATAGATAGGAAATAACAGACTAGGATAGATAGATAGATAGATAGATAGATAGATAGATAGATAGATAGATAGATATGGAGTGTGAACCTAGAAAATCAAACTATAAGGTGACTGTCTCTCAGTTTCGCGTCCTAATGGTCATCAGGACATAATATCTGGTGGTGGGGGGCTATTTTCATCGTTTTCACTCTTTGTCGTTTTTACTCTTTCTTTTTCTTTCTCTCTGTCTTTATTTCCCCTCTCTCTCTCTCTCTCTCTTTCTTTCTTTCTTTCTTTCTCTCTCACACACAGTGCTTCTATATTGTTATTCGCTTTCATCGCTTTCATCGCTTTTTAATCCCTTTACAATATTTCCTTCTTTCTTTCTTTCCTTCTTTCTTTCTTTCTTTCTTTCTTTCGCCGCTTATGTTTCCCTATTCTTTTCTTTCTTTCACTGCTTCTTCCTTCCTTTCCACACCAGCCACCCTGACATCCGCACTGCGAATAACTAACCTTGGATGACCCTTATTGTTTGAGGAAAGCCCGGAGCAATACGAATGTAATGACAACTCGCTGCATGTCGTAAATGTAATACAGACCATGGAACAATGAGTCACTTCCCCAAAAGCCGGACAACATCAACCATTCTTTCCTTCTATCTTGTTGACGTTGATAGCGAACCGCGTCCTATAGGAAGGAAGAGAAAATTGGGAGTACCTTGCCAAGGAAAATAGGATGAATAGAGTTTTTAAAAATGAAAAATAAGGAAACGGTTTTTTCTTTTTTCCTTTTTTTGCTTCATTTTATATTTATTTATTTTATTATTTTTTATCTGAATGCGAGTGACAAGTTTAATGCGTAGCACTCATGAAAGCAAGAGAAACACGTGGAAGAAGAAAGAAAAGATAAATAGGTAACTCTATCCCTAACCAGAAGAAGAAGATAACTCTAACCCGAAGGGATAGATAGATAGATAGATAGATAGATAGATAGATAGATAGATAGATAGATAGATAGATATGATGAGACAACATGATAGATAGATAGATAGATAGATAGATAGATAGATAGATAGATAGATAACCCTAAGAAAAATAATTTGTCGAAGGGAAATGATTAAATCCTCCAATTGTCGTAATTCCCAAAAAACAAAACCCCAGATAAAATTGGAATAAAACAGGTTCACAAATATTCTTTTGTCAATATTTTTTGTTACATGTGCCAGTTTCCATTTTGTTTTATTCTTAATTTCTATTTCTTTTCTAACTTCCTTCTTCGTAACATGTAATTTTGCTTCAGGCGTATTTCATGAGAACTACTACACCTTATTTGTCCCTCTTCGAATCGCATCAGAACAAAGAAACGCTTAATTATCGTTAAGTTACACGTTCAGTACAAATCTGGCTTGCATTCTCTTCATTATCAATTACCACTCACTGATTATTGTTCGTCTTCGGTCAATTTTGCCCGACAGTCGAATCTGGTGCCTCTCACTGAAGAGATCAAGTCTCGTTTTTTCGCAATATCTTTGTTGAGTTTAGTAAGTCTTCTAGCTGAATGGCGTTAAGTAGGAGAGACGCGCGTTGGGCTGCATTTGTCTTCAACGGTTTAAAATAATTGAACGGTTGAAGATAAAATATATATTCAAGGCATGTACTTTCAACCACAAAACAAAATGCAAAACGAGCAACACTTGTGTAAATCTGGATAATTGTGCAACCCTTGTGTAAACACGTATACTTTTTAAACATAATGAAGAATAATATTTATCAACATATTCAGAAAGGCTGTACGCATATATCTGCAAATGAATGCTTAGTATGAATTTGTGTGAGAAGGAAGGCAATAGATTAAATACACTGGTCCACACATTAAAAAATAAGGAAATACTTTTTGAGCGATACTGTTTGTAGATTAGCATTCTCTAGATATTCCTTAGGCTGCGACAACTGTCAGAATATTGTCTGGTGATCGATTTAGATCGGGTGTCCTGTTTATAAAATCGATTCGATACAGTGCCAAAACGATCCCTGACTTTTAGACTAAGTCACTTAACTGTTATTTACGAATGTCAACTTTGAAAATGCGCTAACATCATTGATAGCTATATTTTTCAAAATTTTCTGAATGTTTTAACCTTTTTTAACTTTATTGAAAAACGGCTATTATGATTTATTCTTTCTTTAATCTCTATGGGAAAGTGGCTATTATGGGTTATTCCATCATCAGGCTATGTATTGGAAAGTGGCTATTATGGGTTATTCCATCTTCAGGCTATGTATTGGAAAGTGGCTATTATGGGTTATTCCATCTTCAGGCTATGTATTGGAAAGTGGCTATTATGGGTTATTCCATCTTCAGGCTATGTATTGGAAAGTGGCTATTATGGGTTATTCCATCTTCAGGCTATGTATTGGAAAGTGGCTATTATGGGTTATTCCATCTTCAGGCTATGTATTAGAAAGTGGCTATTATGGGTTATTCCATCTTCAGGCTATGTATTGGAAAGTGGCTATTATGGGTTATTTCATTTTCAGGCTATGTATTGGAAAGTGGCTATTATGGGTTATTCCATCTTCAGGCTATGTATTAGAAAGTGGCTATTATGGGTTATTCCATCTTCAGGCTATGTATTGGAAAGTGGCTATTATGGGTTATTTCATTTTCAGGCTATGTATTGGAAAGTGGCTATTATGGGTTATTCCATCTTCAGGCTATGTATTGGAAAGTGGCTATTATGGGTTATTCCATCTTCAGGCTATGTATTGGAAAGTGGCTATTATGGGTTATTCCATCTTCAGGCTATGTATTAGAAAGTGGCTATTATGGGTTATTCCATCTTCAGGCTATGTATTAGAAAGTGGCTATTATGGGTTATTTCATTTTCAGGCTATGTATTGGAAAGTGGCTATTATGGGTTATTCCATCTTCTGGCTATGTATTGGAAAGTGGCTATTATGGGTTATTCCATCTTCAGGCTATGTATTGGAAAGTGGCTATTATGGGTTATTCCATCTTCAGGCTCTCTATTGGAAAGTGGTCATTATTGTTTATTCAATCTTCGGTCTATTTACTGGAAAGTAGCCATTATGGATGAGTTCATCTTCGGGCTATCAATTGAAAAGTGGCTATTGTGGGGTATTGCAACTTCAATCTATCTATTGAAAAGTGGCCATTATGTACTTAGTTCATCTTCAGTTCATCCATTGGAAATTAGCTATTATGGCTTCGTCTATTTTTAATCTCTAGGAGGGAAGCGGTCATTATGACCTATTCAATCTTCACTTTCTGCAAAAAAAGCGGTCGTTATAAATTAACTCCTGGGAGTATTAATTCCTATAAATGAACTCCTGAGAATTTATTCCGTTGAATAAATTTGATCTGGTCATCTGATTGGAGCTTGTCTCTTCTGAGATTTTTGGCATCAAAAATGTCTCCTCTGATGTTTTAAAATATTTTCCTAATCCAATTCAAGTTATTCGCATCAAGAAAATCGTTAAATCTTTCTTATATTTTCAAATTGTCCGAACGTTCATATTTTTCACATTGAATAAAGACATTCGTGAAATTATCAATATGTCACACACAGACATTCGAGACTTGTAAAATTATTGGCATTAATATCGAATTTTCGATTGAACATTTCGATTGGTCTTTGATTTAACTGGTGTTCAATTAGGAAACATTTATGTTTTTTTTTTACTGTCTGTCTCATGACCGGAAGTGGTCGTTGTAAATCCAGTTTAGACATGTCTGTCGGGTTTTGTGATTTTCTCTTTCATGACATTTCAGTGAGAAATGGCATTTATTTGGCAATGTCTATCGCTTCTCCAAGTAAGCTGCCGGTCGTGCTGGCTTATACGGAAGCTGTAACCGGATCGATTTCTTTAGTTCATTGAGGATCAACCAGATAAATATAATTAGAAACACAATATCTCAACTACAACAATGCATGCAATCGAAGTATACATGGCAGTTATTGTAATAAGCTCTCTTTGTTGGTACCTCGATCGCGTGACTTATTCGTTTTGTACAGTTCAGCAAACCTTTTGAAATTATTTAAAGCCCAAAAATATTTAAATTAAGAATTTGGGGGCTGGGGGGATAATAATGATTTAGAGATACAAGTCTTAATGATACTACTAATTAACCCATAGTTGGGGGAGAAGAGGTGGATTCGTACCTTTCGCAAGGGGATTTGCGCGTACGTTAATATAACGAACCAAAGTGGAATTGGAACTCAGCTCACCGATTAACAATTCCGAGCTATTATCCATTACACCACCCGCTCATCCAATCTTACCGCATCTGATATTCCCAAGCTGTTACCCACCTAGTTATTGACCAGGTTTGACGTTGTTTAACTTCGGTGATCGTAACGGAACCGGTGTTTCAACTTGATGTGGCGGGATTTTCTTCGTACAACGAGATTGGAAACTAGATCTCATCGTTTTATTGTTGACGTAACCATAAGTACTATTCTAATAATTTCTTTTCTCATGCTTCTCACCTGTCTTTCTTGATTTACTGCTTCAAAAATGTAAATACAACGCCAATCGCCATCTTATGTCTTCCTGAACCCTGTTCTTTTATTGTCGTTTCCCCTCACTAAAGTTTTCTCATCTTCTTCCACTCCCAGTAACCCGTTGCGTCTTAGCGGCATTATCACCTTGTTTGGGAGTAAAATGATTAAAAATTATATATAACAGCGAGTAGATAAGTAGCGACGATGGCGATCAGTTGACGTAGGACTCAAGGTTAATAACTCGCTTCAAAAGTAATTCCATTGTGCCCCTTTTATTTTAGTTTTTGAGAAGAAGACTTTCAAAACTGAATATAAATTAGGATTTAGTAAAACAAACAAATTAAACAGATTCAACTCATAGCGGATGCATTGCTAGAACATATTCTTTGAATTAATCAGTTTCGGAGAAAATAAAAAAACCTCTTTGTATTGGAAATGATATCCTGATTGTGCGGATAAGAAACTTAAAATAAAATTGCATTAACTTATAATTTATGAGAACAGCTAAAAATTACACAGCATATAAAACTGATATCAATTTTATTAATCTACAAAGTTTCATCCTTTAAGCGTGCAGAATTCTTAAGTTATTTTAAGTGTTATACTCTTTGCGAACTGCCTGCTTGATGTATTGCCCTTGTGCTCGTTTAAATTTGAAAGTGCGTAGTAGTTCGCATGCAACAGTCCGAGTTGACATAGTAGGAGGAGTCAGGAAGAAATTTTCCTGCATCTAGTCTATGTCCTGTCGTACGAAAAATATCTTTATAAGAAAAATCTGAAGTTTAAGATAAAAGAGAAATGATTTTGTAAATCACCTGAAAAGCTTAATGATTCTTCTTTGGATTTTATCAAGAATCTCTAAATATATAGCAGGAGCACAAAACCATATGTGGCAGCAATATTCAAAGCATGAACGAATGGTAGACTTATAGATATACAAGATAGATTCTGTAGATCAAAATTGTCTAGTACGGCACACTGAACTAACTTTCTTAGCAGCAAACCTAGCAATTGATTCAATCTAATCTTCCCAATTCATGCCAGCCAAGAATGGCAACCGGAGAAGGCGCAACGAGTCACTCTTCTCGATGTTAGCATCAGCCATGCTGATAAGAGGTAAAAAGGGATCTCTCAGATGATTGATAGAGAGAACTTTTGCTTGAGAGGCGTTAAAATTAACAAGCCATTCCTTGCCCCAGTTAATGGCAGATTGTAAGTCATTTTTTAAATCAGCTACCAATTTGATATTATCGAAATGATCGAGACAGGAGTTTGAATGAATTGTTTCATTTACGCTTTATCAATCCTTTGTGGGTTATTTAAAACCGAAAAATATTTTGGATGCTACATTGTCTGAATAATATTTTGAAAGCATAAAACAATCACTCATATTACAGTACTTCCTTGATTATCCGTATCTCGATTATCCGGACATTGATTATCTGGACGTGAAAGGAAGAGTAAATTTAAAATTTTCCGAACATTTTTTCAATTATACAAACTAGACCTATTATCATCTTTCATTTTTAACGAGCGTTTTGAGTATTTAGAAAACCATACTTTGATTTAAAAAGTTGATAAAATCAATTCTTGTTAATTTCCCCGTTGTTTTCATCCAAAGAAAGTACATTTGAATTATCCCAGCTTAGTCAAGCCAGAGATTATGTTTTATGCAGCTCTCAGATGCGCGTGACACACGTAAACCATGCTTCAGAAAGAAGTTGGCCTTACAAACACGTTTAATTTAATCCAGCTTCCAAATAATGACAGAAAACCGTGAGGTCAACAGGAAGCGAGACAAAAAAATGTCGCCATTTATGACGCTTAAAAAATATATTCCATAGTAGACAAACTGAAGAGAAAATAGAAATTAAGGAATTCTAAAGCTTTCCATTTTGTTGTCGAAGCAATGTGCGTGCGGAAACAAAAATATATATATAGAATCATTTGATTTGTAGAAAGTTGATAGCCGTCATTGAAAAAAATATGATTAGTTTCCGCGCATGACTAGGCTTTATCATTTTCGGTCAAGTAAAAATCGTTCGTTTCATCGATACTATGCGATCGATACTAAACGTTTTATGAATGAAAATTTATTTTGAACACAAATTTTGTAGCAAAGCAATCTCGCTGTTTATAACAACACCAATAATGTTGATTATGATTATGATGATCGTATGTACTTCCGGTCCCACGAGAGGAATGCTGGTAATAAAACGGATCGAGCGGCCGTTTGAATAAAATTCTTGTTATGTTTACTACGTCTCGTGTTGTCTTTGTGTTGATTCAACTTTTCAGTAACCACTCTTATATAGTTTAAAGTTTATCTTTCCACCAGTGGAACACTCGACAAGATTCCTTCTTTAATCAAATAGAGTAACCTCTTTTTTTTTCAGACTAACATCCCCATCGCCGCTGGAAATAAAAAGATAAGAATCAAATCGCCTTTTCTCTTCCCCAATTTGTGAATGTGCGGGTGGTGTAATCGATAGCAACTCAGAATGAAAAATCGGAGATCCGAGTTTGAATTCCAGTAGGTTCCGTTACATTCACTTTCGCAAAAATAGTTCTTCTTGGGAGAAGCTTGAATCCAGTTCCTCCTCCCGCACCAGTTACGGGTTAAACAGCAGGATTTATATGTAGAAAAATCATAGATATTCTAAAGAAACTGCTCAGGCAATATTCACTGGCAAAAGAATATTCTTACAATCAAAAACATGTCTCGGTTTTAAATAACCCATAAATGGTTGATAAACCGTAAAAAAGAAATAAATCTATCGACCACTTCCTCTCGAAAAAATCTTTAACTGATCCACCTATGATAGAAGTCTATGCAGGTCGCTCTATGTATCTATCGATCGATCAATCGATCTCTTCAGTTATGACTTTAAGAGTTTATTTTACTCTGGCACGAGTCCACAAATGTGTGACACCCAGTGCGAAACGCACAATTGTGGTAATGATTACACAGGGACACTTTTTAAAGTTAACCTTAATCTCCTTTAAAGTTACCTATGTGAGCATCCCCAATGACGATCGGAAAATAGTACAGTGCTCTCGAATCTCTAATAACCGTACCCAGCTACTGCTTTATCATTTTTAAACATTCTACACACACACACACACACAAGCACACACACAAGCACACACACAAGCGCGCACACACACACAAGCACACACACACACACAAGCACACAAGCACACACACACACAAACACACACACACAGAGCTCTTATTCTTCCCAACCGACTTAATTCTTTTCACCGAATCTACAATTTGTTTTTTTGTTTTGTTTTGTTTTTTTAATGTTCACCCTGTCTGTTTCCCTGACAAATACAATCTCCAACTATTTAAGTGTAACGTCAATCGACATCTCCAGTTGCCTTGATCTATCCACTTCCCTTCTCCACATCCTTTCACCTTTCATTTTTATCTGCTCTCGCTCCAAATCTTCTGTAACCCCCTTGCCTTGATCGATCCACTATCTTTCTCCACATCCTCTCCTTTACCACTCCTACTGCTCTTCCTCCAAACCTTCTGTAACCCCTTGCGTGCTAGTGGCTTCCAGCCTTGCTTGGGGTGATAAGCTTAAAAAACAAACAAAAACAAACAAAAAACAAACAAGAGTAACTCGAGGTCGAGTGTTACAGAGTAGGGCGCACAGTTTATGGGGATATGTGCGGAAGATAACGATTAACCCTAGACTTGAACAGATTAAAATTGTAGTGATGTAGGAAGCATCCTCTTGGGAGTCGGTCCCATAAAGCAGCGGTTCTGGGGAAGAAGCTGCTCGAGAGGAACTTACATCTCACCAATGGAAAACGAAGGGAATGAGGCTGGTTCGCTACAATGCAAGTGGCATAGCTTTACGACAACCCACGGCGATCCATGAAGTAAAGAATAACAAATAAAGGACTTTAGAAACAAAGGATTTCTAATGTTTACTTTACATTTATTTGTGAAAACAACTTTTGAATAAGAGAAAAACTTATTTAACTTTCATTCCTTCATTCAAATAACATAAATTCTAGAATAATTTTGCCTCCTCATATTTTCCAGATCCACGCCTCGCTTATTAGATTTTGAAAAAAAAACTGTTCAGTCCCACAGCTTACTCTAATTACCCACTTACACACACGTTTTATTCAAGACGAACTTCACGGCGTAAAAAGAAAAAAATAACTGGTGCCTGTTTTAATTTCCTATTTGCGTAGGGGAGATAATTTGGTTGCCTGGCTTGTTTGTCTCCCATGGACGGTAATTGTAAATTGTTACTTGCACTTTTTTATTTTAAAACTTGCGTTTTGCTTTGTGTGTTTGTCTGTGCTTAGGGTGATAAATAAGATGAATTTTACTTGATAGTAAAATATGCAAAAACTAATAGATAGATAGATAGATAGATAGATAGATAGATAGATAGATAGATAGATAGATCGTCACTTCCATTTACCCTGTTTACCTTTCTAAAGTAACGCTTCTCCACATTAGCCTGTCGTTTTTTTAAATATGTTGTGCTCTGTTGCTCGTTGAAACCACGTTGGCGATTGCGGACACTGCACCTAGTTTGACTAAAAGCAGCAGCAACAATATTTTGCACATATAAATGACAGGCGTAAGGAAACTGAAGACAAATTCAACAAGGTGATATTTTATTTAAATATATTAGTATGCATGCAATAGAAAGAAGATATTGCAAGTTAGGGATTGTGTGGGTATTATTATTATTATTATTATTATTATTATTATTATTATTATTATTATTATTATTATTATCTTTGATTTTTCGTGTATATTCATTTCTTTATTATTATTATTATTATTATTATTATTAATATTATTATTATTATTATTATTATTATTATTATTATTATTATTATTATCGAACAACTGAATCTCTTCTTTGTGTTTTTGACCTTAAAGACACGTTGTTGCAGCCAATCCCTTCTACAGCCTTCATCAAGTGTACAGTAAGAGACAACGTAGAGCAAAACAATTGCAAACAATATCAAATATCATTTTTTAAGTCTATCATTTTCCTTCTATTTTTTTTTCTTTACACACTTGAAAAAATAAAATCCTCAACTTCTACATAGATACGCTTCACCTACGAAAAGCCATGGAACTGACCGACCGAAATGTTGTGTTGACAATATCAGATACGAAAAAAAGATTCAATTGACCCTGACGAAAGTAAGTAAGGCAATTAATAACTCTTTAGACATTATCTAAGTTTAGTTTAGTTTGGCACAAGGCCTCAAGTATGGGGAACCCTGTGACGATCAAACTCACTATCACTAGTAATGGTCAACCAGACTACCTCGCTAGTCCTAACCCATCGCGAAAGACAACTGTATTTCTGACAATCTACCCTTAGGTGTAGTTGATCAGAACCAGGTTGGGAACTTACAATCTGCATCAATGTGACCTATCAAAATTAGTTCTTTCCTGGTTTTCACTGACCTGCAAATTTTGTGCTTCTCTTGTTGACGTAAGAATTCTCATCAATGTATCCACGTTGAAACGGCCGACAAGTGAATTCTTACTTACGCCACCACCGGCAACCTGACCTACGCGTGAATTTGCCACAACTGCACCTTAAAAATGCAGTAAACCTATTCATTTATTCTTCTTCATTTACACCACCTACTGTTTCTTTTCTTTTTATCAGCTACCTCGTCATCTCCACTTGGTAAAGTATCCCGTTTTATAGCTGCTTGACAGCTCCCTCTAACGAGTTCCTGACAAAACTGGCGAGGCTATGTGGAGGTAACCTAAAATAGTTTACAGGAAAGCAAAAAGTCGGAAGAGAATTCTACAAACGTGAAGTGTAAGAGAAGAAGCTGTTAGCATAGATCTTTTGGTTACATCTTGCAATTTAAACAGTAAAAAGATGGGACCTAGTTGCCACTCTAGTATTGCGCTGGAATTGGTGAAGCTAGCGTAATAAAAAGGAAAGTGCAATTACCATGAAAATATTTATAGAAAAAGCACTGGGAGGCTAGGTTACGACGGTGGAAAACTGACTGAATCCAGAATTCCGGGTCAGGACCGATAATATTGCAGATTCTCGTTATCTCGTGGTTAAAATATGGAGTTGAAAATTCCCTAAAGATATTGTCATTGTTTTAAATTATTCATTTTAATATTTTTTTTCTCAACACCACTTGTCAACTGTTTTCATCTGCTTGTCTCTTCACAGCAATAAAGAAATAAACCACCAAACTTCATGACTTATAACAGATTTGTACTCTAGAAAAGTCATAAAATGAATGGTAATGGTAATCTTAGCCGTTTTACTATAAGGAAACATTTGGTATTCACTGGCCAAGCAAACCAGCACTGCCGTCGGTTGAACTTTAGAAAATTTTTCTCTTAAAATAATTTTTCAGGAAAATGTTGTTTTTTTTTCAAGCCCAGTAGATTTTCTCTGTCATTCTAGTATTGATGGGAGTTTGCTTCCTAACCTTTCGCTTCAGTTGTATATCAGCATCTTCAATAGGTCATTATTTTCTCTACATATAGCTACATATAATAACCATTTTAGTTGTTGCTGCTGTTGAAAGTCCTCAAGTGATGTGGTTTCTGTTATTTGTTACAGTTCTTTGTTCGTGATTTTATAGCGCCAGACCCACAAGTTTCACTCGCTTAAATCCATTTTTAATCATTGATCTTAGAAAGCAGTTGTCTCCAGCTGACTGTTTAGATGTGTACGGCTTTAGCGTTTGGTGCTGGGCGAAACTACTCCTGGAGCAGCAGACACTATTCTATGTTCATTTTCTTTTTCTCTGATACTAAATTTGTTAAAACTTATCCATAAGCCGGGTCATTTGAAGTGTTCAGTATTTACTAATTACACATCCTGTATTTTGATGAAGAATTCAGGGTAGGTAAAAAACCTTGGAATTTTATTCGGATAATACGAAATTCGCATAATTGTTATTCGGTTAACCGACCTTAATCTGTATTCTTCATATTATTCCGATAAAGATTAATATTGTCACAAATCTTCAATTAATAATTTCCTGGCGAATATTAATTGGTCAAATTCAAATATATACTGCAGGCTCATCATATATTGGTGGGATAAAAAATTTCATGTGCTCAAGACGAAATAATTTGTGTTTTCTTCTTCTATGTGTCGTGTCCCTTCAGGACGTAGACGACCACTGGTCTCCACAATTTCCTGTCCTTTGCAGCTACTAGTAACGTTTGACTTTCTGCTATCTCTACGTGACGTGTATGTGAAGACTGAGCTAAATCAAATATGTCAAGAGTTATTTCCCTTACACTGAATTCTGCGCTACAAAGTTTAAATGGCAGTCGCATAGACTTTTTTACTATATGCCGTGTTGCTTAGCTTAATTTATAAATATTTTAACTTTGATCATCTTCTACGAGCCGTGTCCATTCAGGAAGTTGTTGATTATGGCTCTCCACAATTTCTTTTCATTTGTAGCTCTTAATAAATGTTGTCTTTTTGTTAACTTTCCCGAACCTTCTTCCGCCATCCATTTACTCAATCTCTCTAGGTACAGGTAGGTTATGTGCAGTTTCCCTCTGACTCTCTTGCCTTCAATCATGTGCCCTAGATATTTCAAATGTCTCTTCCTGGTGTTAAGTATAAGTGTCCGTTTTGTTTCTATATTCTCTAAAACTTCATCGTTGCTCACAGGTTAGGTCTATTATTTCTCAGCACCCTTCAGTAGAACCATATTTCTGTTGCTTCAATCTCTTTTTCATGTGTGAGGAGATTATCCAGCATTCACTGCCATACAGGAGAACTGTATTACGCAACAGTTCCATAGTATTTTCTTTGTTTCTAACGAAATTTTTCTTTTTCTTGATACTTTGCTTAACTTTTGGAAGACACCTTTCTCTATCGAAATGCGTTTTTTTTTTTTATTTCAGTGTCGTACTTTCTGCTCTCTGATAAAACACTTCCCAGATACTATTTTTTCCATTTAATTTTGTTTTCTCCAATTTGTAATCTGCATGTTGGACCGCAATAAGACACAATGAATGGTAGTTAGCAAAAGGAATTCTGCGCCATAAAATTTAAATTACACTCGCATATTACGTGCCAGAAATGACGGTTTTATTTATGTATGTATGGATTGGCTAAGATTAATGTATCTACCTTGAATCAAAGTGTATTTTCTTTCAGTAATGAAGTCCAGTCTACTTAGGCAGTACCTTTCCCTAGAGGGTGGGCTTAGGTTAATTGCTGGCGTCTGTAATGTCTCCATGACTTCAATGGTTATTATAGTGGATGCTTTGTATTTGAAACAGAGTCTCTATTTATTATTATTATTATTATTATTATTATTATTATTATTATTATTATTAAACAATATGTCTTACGCCTATCAGATTGCGCACTCGAGAAAGGCACATAGAAGTAGTACAATTGTTTGATAATAAATAAAAATGGAGCGTCTATTTCAAATACAAAATACCCGCTATGATAACGTTTGAACTAATAAAAACATCTGAGTAAAAATAAACCCGTAAATAAATTTATATATATATATATATATATATATATATATATATATATATATATATATATATATATATATATATATATAATATTATTAGTGGTAAATATACACATACATATGCAATCATATATCTAAAATATAAATAAATATACATACATACATACACATACATATATGTATAAAAAATAATTCCAAGGAGATAGAATCCAGGTAGAACTCAATGTCCAGGACAGAGTAAGGATATAATAAAAAGACTTAAACACTAATATTCCATGGGCATAATTTATTCCATTGGAATCGTATTTACGATTCCAATGAAATAAATTATGACTTTTTATTATATATATATATATATATATATATATATATATATATATATATATATATATATGTAATATATGTTGACCTCCATGTCCATTTTTCATATTTACTTGTAAATTTATATACACTCACTCCCTGATTTGAGCACTTTAACCTATAAATATAGCATATCTTAGAACTATATTTATCATATGTGTGTGTGTGTGTGTGTGTGTGTGTGTGTGTGTGTGTGTGTGTGTGTGTGTGTGTGTGACAGCAAAATTGTCTAAATTGGGTAACAGCAAAATTGTCCAATTGTTAGATTAAACTTTAAACCGCTGTATCTTAGAAATGATTAAAATATCTTACCGGAAGTTTTTTTTTTAACACTATTGAACTCTACTTTGAGCAATAAGAATGTGTAATTACTCTCCAAGCTTAAAAGAATAATCGTGATGAAATCGATCATAAATGAAAATGATATGTTCATCATAGCTAAGGATCGGATTGAAATTAAATTCAAACATATATATATATATATATATATATATTATTCCAATATCATTTTCCAATTTATTCACGATGAACTCCGCCCTCTCTCAACTTCCTTCTGTCCTGGAGTAACAAGTTGCCTCGGAGGTTGCACGTACAATTTCATTTTCAAGTCATTTTTAACTGCTCTTTGGACTATCATAGCTGAAACTCCCCTCTCGCGTGCCAAACGACTTGTCTAATTGATCTGTTTATCTCTAAGTTGAAATGATGTGAAATCTTGTAACCTCTTGATCCAGTTTTCCTCCCTACTGTTCTCTTTTTTAAACTTACTCACTATTTTCTTGATGGTTCTTGAATTGACTTTGAAGATGGAAGCCAGAATATGAATGTTGGTACCATTACTGAAGGCCGGATATATGTTTTTCCCTTTCACCATTCCAGTCGAATCCGTTACATTCACTTACGTGCTAACACCCTTGGGAAAGGTGTGAATCCTCTTCTTCTCCCTCCAACTATGGGTAAATAGCAGGACAGACTGGGTTCTATAGCCTTGGATGGCAACTGGTCTAGGAGGTCAACTCTGAATTCAAAACCAATCGGCGTCTGCACCGGCATCCGGCGGCCTCTTGGTTACTCCTGCCTCTGCGTTTGTGGAAATTCTGCGGCAAGTAAGAGCATATACCTCCCTCCACTGGGATAGCACGCGAGGTGTGGGGACCGCGTGTGAAGTTCATGTTCCCTTGTCACTCCGTTTCATGAATTCACCGCCGTTGGAATCGGGAATGGCTGTCGCTCGTTTCAGCATTGGCGACGGATCGCCGTGCTTGGTCGGCCTTCGTTCGGGACGCGGTGAATTCTTTGGATAGAGCCGGCTTAACCGATCCAGGGTGAATGCCGCAACATACATACATACTTTCACCATTGTTCAGTTGAGAATACAGTGAGGCTGACATAAAACAATTTTAACCTGTTCTCTTCTTAGCTGAATAACTCAAAGGGTTTTTCAGTGATTCTTACAACAAATGGTATCAAGATGGCTAAACGCCTTATCTGAAAGCCTGGAAAAAAAGAAACTCAGTTTAGTGGTTTTTTAGATATTAAACATTTTGTGGGATGAACACGATTTGGACAATTTTGGTGTTACACCCGATATATATATATATATATATATATATATATATATATATATATATATATATAGAGAGAGAGAGAGAGAGAGAGAGAGAGAGAGAGAGAGAGAGAGAGAGGGAGAGAGATAGATAGATAGATAGATAGATAGATAGATAGATAGATAGATATAAACTATGACAAAGAGGAAAAAGTTTTTGTGCGACACATTACGTCCTTTAGGACTTCAACGGACTAAAGTGATATTTACAAAGATGCGGCTACGCATGCGCATGAACGAAAATGGGCGCTGAGGAGTTTAAATTTAAATTATTTTTTTTTTAATTCTTCTTTTAGTTATATGTTCTAGCTGATTCAGTTTCGTTTCTTTGTTCATATTCACAACACTTGTTCTTAAATATCCCACACTGTGATGACAAAAGTTCTGCCAAGAAATGTGAAATGTTGTAAGAACATGGATGTAAATTTACTGTGAATGATCTAGCGATTAAAGCACTTTCTATACAATTTCGTCTTAGTGAAACTACTTTCTCTTTTAATGAAGTAGAAATTTTAAATCAATATTATGGTCAGATTCATTGCGATGAGCAACTAATGCATTGGGTGTGTCGTTTTGTAAAAAATCCATTTTGTGTCTATATAAACTTTTATTTAAATTCCTCAAGGTTTCTCCTATGTATTTCTTGCAGCAATAATAACACGTGATAGAGTGAATTCTTCCGTCAGGTTTTAGATTATTATTTTGTTTTGTATTAATTAATATTTCTATTTTATTGTTTTAGAAGAAATTGTAACAAATTTTATTTTAAAATTCTATCACAACTATAATTGAAAAGAATTTATGTAAACTTAATACAAAATTTCGAGATGTCCTACTATATATATATATATATATATATATATATATATATATATATATATATATTAGTTTGAAAGACCGTCATGCAGATCAGTTAAGTGCTTAAAACTTTACTTAGTGCTCCAATGTACATCCTTATACTAGGCTATGATAAGCTTAATGAATAACTAATATAAATAAATTAATATTTTTAGTCAGAAACAAACCACGGCATATTCGTCACCAACTTGCTCTGGAATCTGTTTCTCGTTAGTGCTCCTTGAATGTGTCCTTGGCTTAGACTGAAGAAATTCAAATCGCGGTGCGAAGGCTTTTCTCGCAAATATAAAGCGATTGATCTAAGGGAGATAACTTTTAACAGAATCTGATGAAATCACTTTTATTAATTCAACTTTATTTTTAAAGAGTGTTTTTTCCAAGAGAAGAGACTGAGAGAAAACAAGCCAAAAATATTCCTCCCGGATTCCGGTTCGATAAGACTAGAGGATATTGGATTTATGTTGGAAACATAACTTGACTGCTTGAACCAACACAAATATGATGAATAGTTCTCAGAGCAATTCGTTGATTAGTAAATAAATCATATCCAGATTTAAAGCAATGAAGAAGTTTGATGAATACGTCGACTGAACTGGAATGAGGCAGCCAAAAGAACGAGAATGTTGGTTCAAACTACAGGTGAAATAATAACAATGACTCATCTTCGTAATTCAGATTCAATTTATTTCAAAAAAAATATTTTTAATTACCAAGTACGAAATTTTCTTTACTAGTTAGAGTTATTTCCCTTTAATCGTAGTTTCGTCTTTCCGATAGCCAATGTATAAATGTTATCTTTTCTCGATTTTAGATTCATTTTCTCACCTGGTGTTTTCAAGAAAATATCTAACACAAACACAAAAACATAGAGAAAGTACACTGGACGATATTTATTGATTAAAAACAATTTAAAATATTTTAAAAATACATATAAAAAACTGATTAAAATCTGGATAGATTGAAGGAAAGAGGGACAGAGGAAAGCAACGCGTAACTTTCCTGATGGGTTTGAGCAAACGAATGGTAGAACCGGGTTTGGGAGAAATAACTAAAAAAAAAATTATTTAGAAGACCTACAAGGGAGAAGAAGATGTGGGGAGCATGATCGCCTACGTACTAAAGGGAAACGAACGACACATAAATTAAGAAAGAAGGAAATCAGCGAAAAACATTTTGGAATTTTAAATAACAAAAAAACGATTATTTCTACACAACAAGAATACTACTTTATTTAAACTTATTAAGTTTAACTTAGTCTGGTAGAAGGCTACGAATATTGGGTACTCTGAATCGAATTCGTTATTAATAGTTTGCAAGACTAAACATTTCCCGGTGAAGTGGGGTCCCAATTAGTAAATAAATAAGGTATTCAGATTCACTACTTAGTGACTATAATTGGATTAGTAAGGCCACAAGTATACAGTACTAAGTGGGATTCGAACTCATTAGAGTTCTAATGGTCTACGAGACAGGATTTGTAACGTATTATGCTTATTGATTTTGTACCTCATTCATTAAGACGGGCAGTCTAAGTTCCTCCACCTAGCTCCAAAACATCACTTAATTAATTCCCTTGTTTTATAACTAGCCTTGCTGGTGGAAACATAACGTCTGCACGCACCAATATTAAGTCTACTACAGCGTGCGCCAAATTTAGCTCTTGGCTGGGCTAGTTTTTAAAATAAATTATGTACTACAAACTTAGAAGGCCGTAACCCTTGCATAACCTTTCCTTCATGAAGAGACTAGGGTTATTACTTAGCGCCTGAGGTGTCTTCAAAATGGGAAACACTAAGTCGGGATTGGTTTGTACAAATTTCTTGTTCACGGTCCGTGTACGCATCGCCTACAAGCCCATGTTAAAATTCAGACCCCGTGTCATATTCGGCTCGATTGGGCAGTTTAATTGTTGAATCGACAAAATCTAGTGAATAAATATCAATAGGTTGTGGGGTTTCATATCGATCTTAGTCAGAGAGCTATTGCCGATTTGAATCAACCCACAACAAAGAAAAAGACGGAAGATATTGTGTGATGCTGTGTCTGGCTTTGAGTAACAAAAAACGAATGTTTAATATATATATATATATACATATATATATATATATACAGAGACACGTATGAACAGATCTCTCCTCTACAAGTTTCTAAAAATCTTAAAGAATTCAATAAGTCCTATAAGAGTCTGATTCATAATGAAGATAAGATTTGGCTTTCCCTTATCAATTACCACCCCACCATCCCTAAAATCTACGGGCTCCCCAAAACCCATAAACCTGACATCCCTCTAAGGCCCATTATTTCGGGCATAGGCTCAGCCCCCCATAACATTGCTAGGTTTCTAACAAAATTTCTCACCCCAATTCTGGGCACCATAAGTCACGCGCATATAAAGAATTCAGGCGCTCTTCTCAATAAGCTAAGCAATATCGACATAGGAAACAAATCCCTAGCCAGCTTAGACGTTAAATCTCTATTCACCAATGTACCGGTGGATAAATATATTAAACGGCTAGAGAACCACCTTAAGAAAACTGACTTTAAGCTACCTATCCCCATCTCAATATGCATCAAATTATGCATCCTATGCACATCTCACTGTTACTTCCAGCATAACGACATCTACTATAAACAAAAGTTTGGCTTACCAATGGGTAGTCCTCTCTCTGGGTTCCTAGCATGCATATTTCTAGAATTTCTCGAGTCTGGACCTTTCAAATATATAATCCCTGATGATACACATTATTTTCGTTACATAGATGACATTTTATTCATTTACCCACAGAAACATGATCTAAACAAAATCACCGATAGATTGAATAGAGTAGAACCTACTATAAAATTTACCCACGAACTTGAATCGAATAATTCTCTACCTTTTCTAGACATACTACTCACCAGAAATAATAACAAACTAGAATTCAAAGTATATCGTAAACCCACATGCAAAAACGACTACTTACACTTTTACTCTCACAATGATACTAGGACTAAGAGAGGTGTTATTATCGGATTTTACTTGAGAGCTCTGCGAATCTGTTCAGCAAAATATTTAGATGACGAATTTGGTTATATCGAGGATACCTTCTCCAGCCTTTCGTATCCGAGACAACTAATACTCGGCGCTAAACATAAAGCCTTGAAAATCCACAGAGTTCGTCCATCAGTACATAACAACATACCAACTACTACTACTACATCAAAGGTGGAGAGAGGCACACTCTCAGCTGCCCCTGATAATCCCATTGGCCGCATCTTTCTACCGAATAACCCTCTGACCGAACACATCTCCAACAATCTAAACGCGCTAAAAATTAAAACTACTACATTACCCACTAAATCTATACGTAACATATTGAGTAATACCAGCAGACAACATATTACATCCGATGCTTGCGTCTATCAGGTGCCCTGCAGAGACTGCAACCTGAGTTATGTAGGCGAGACAGGTAGATCATTGAAATCTCGCATTTCCGAACATAAACGTGACATTCGCCTCGGTAATCTAAGCAGTGCTTTAGTTATACACATAGCCAAATCTGATCACAATTTTGATTTCGACTCTGTGAAGATCTTAAAATATATCCACAATAAGAACCTTAGACAGATTTATGAGGCTGGCATGATAGCCACCTCACATACAGTAAATAATAGACCTGGTTTCTTTCAGATCGCGAGCTCTGTGGCAAGATTAATGCGTGACAAACGTACCGATAAGCTATAGTTTTAAATAGTCCCCCTCACCTTCCACTTAGGACACAATCTTTTTCCCTGTGCGCAGGTCTTCGTAGTTGCCGCCCACGCGACGCCAGCATATCCGACTCTAAGAAAGAATACTTGACTTTAGAATTTCAGTTTTTCTGTTTCTGACCAGTCCTGTATATATCGTCTCTCCATCAAACTTAAATCTAATATAAATATGTCTCCATTAACCATGTCCCGAAGAAGGTCTATTTGACCGAAACGTCTGACGTCGACAGAATAACAAAAACAAAAACAAAATAAAAACAGTAAACTCACATATTCGGATTTTGCTTTGTCTTTTCCACATTTTCATCATATATATATATACACTTGCGGCTTACTATCGCCTTTATGTGTGTCAAATTTCAGAATTTTTCGGCAAAAATAACCGTAACTTTCTTACACACACACAGCTGCGTACAACCGAGTCCGTGTGTCGATACCGAGACTGCTGCAAGCCCATTGGTCGCTTGACCTTGGGGCCTGTCCAATCATCGCGCAGGATTTCTCACGCGTTATAGCGCCCGCGTGATCGCGCGTCAGCTTATGTGTAAGTGCGCTCAAGGTCAACCACCTCTATTGCGTGACTCGGACGTGCTTTCACACTTTTGCATTTATTGTTGCCCGCGTGCACGCACTTGGCTTACTTTATTCGCCTACTTCGGACACCGCAAGTTGTTGATTACGTGTTGTAACTGCTTTTTTGTTTTATAGTTCCAACTCAACCCCACACACGTTAGCCAATTGTACTAAGAACCCATTTCCTTTTGGATTTACCCTTGGTTTACCTTTGCAAATTTCCACTTTTTTAGTTTCGAGTTCCCCTTTAGTAACATCTGAATTCATTTTACTGGGTGTTCCCCTTTTTGGTCTACGTTAGCAGTGCACGTTTTTTCGTTTTGGATTTGTCGAAATCTCTTTTTAAGCTTTACCCTCTTTGACGTTTTTACTGTTTGGATGCCACCTAAAAGGAGGAAACTTTTGGGACGGCGCACGGCTGCTGCCTCCGCTGCCAAAGCAGCGAGGGCAAGTGAAACCTCTGAACAGACTTTCACAAATGGCTTCGAGCTCAGCTGCTCGCTTATCTACGGAAAGCGCCGCTACGCGGACTGAAAGGTTGGCTTCAGCGGCTTCAACCATGTCCGCACGCTCACTTTGGAATTCACAGGACGCAGTCTGCGTAGCTAGGTTGAGGGCTTCACAGTCCCCAGCACAGAAAATACTTCGTTGTTTGCGGGATGACACCGCCAAAGCTTGCTCCAGGGGGTTTAGAAAGCCCCGAACAAACAACTTCACGTCGTCTTAGGAATACTAGGGCTACAGCCGCCTCTAGAGCTTCGGAACAACCCCAAAGAAACCGCTCATCGTCGCTTTAGAAATGCCCTATCCACCGCGTCTGCCAGAGCCTTAGAAAGCCCTGAACAGACTACTGTTCGTCGCGTTAGAAATGCCCGCTCCACTGCATCTGCTAGAGCCCTAGGAAGCCCTATACAGACCACTGTTCGTCGCGTTAGAAATGCCCGTTCTACTGCATCTGCTAGAGCCCTAGAAAGCCCTGCACAAATCACTGTTCGTCGCGTTAGAAATGCCCGCTCTACTGCGTCTGCCAGGGCTGCAGAAAACTCTGAAGTACGCCGTCAACGGCTCGAAAACATTAGCCAACTTCGACCTTCTTTGAATGGCGTAACTTCGCCGTCTGCGTCATTTTGGTCAAATGCCGCATGCAATTATGTCTGTACTGTCAACTATTCCGCTAGGAGAGACGTACAAATAGGGGCCATGGATAAAGTTTGCACTTTTTGCAATGCAAAAAAGTGGGCCGGTGAGCAACCTGGGCTTTGTTGCTCTGGGGGCAAAATCAAATTCCCTTCTTTAGACGAACCTCCCCAGCCGCTTTTGGTACAACTTCGGAGTCAACGCATTTTCTTGAAGCAATACGGAAGTACAACTGTTGCTTCCAGATGATGTCTTTTGGTGCGAAGGCTATTATTGAGCGGGGTGGGGGATGGATGCCTACTTTCAAAGTGCAAGGCCAGGTTTACAACTTAATGGGATCACTTTTGGCTGATCAGGGAGAACCACCTCAGTTCCTACAAATTTACTTTCTCGCTGACTACAACGAGCAGGTTGATGCGCGTCTCGACATTCTGCCTAGCGATATTTCCGTCGGTCCCCGTAGAGACATTCTGTTCTGTCTACAAGACATGCTTCACGAAACTAACAGTTACATCCGAAGCTTAAAGTTTGCGTTGCAAAACAACTCTTCGCCCTCTTTCAGCTTGTCATCGATGCAGACAGACGGCCTCACGGTGAGCATGAGCGTCGCTTCAATGCTCCTGCATGTAATGAAGTCGCCGCAGTCATCCACGGTGAGGAGCATAACAGCCGTGACATTGTCATAAGGTACCGGGGCGGTGGTCTGCGCCGCATCAGTGAAAGCCACCGTTCATACGACTGTCTCCAGTACCCCCTTCTTTTTCCATACGGAAGCGATGGGTACCACTTCAAAATCCCAATATACCAGGCAAGCAGTGATTCCATGTCGACCTCAAAGACGGTCTCCTGTAGGGCTTACTACGCCTACATGTTTATGGTTAGGGAGGGTGAATTTAACCACTTGCACAGGTGCCGTCAACTATTTCTTCAATTCGCTGTTGACATGGCTGCTAAAATGGAGTCAGAGAGGTTAGGATTCATCAAGTTAAACCAATCCAAACTTAGAACCGACTCCTACATTCACCTTCATGATGGTCTGCGTTCTGATGGTGACCCACGCAATCTCGGAAAACCGTGCATTTTGCCTTCTTCTTACACTGGTGGCCCTCTATACATGCATGAAAGGACACAAGACGCAATGACCGATGTCCGTCATTACGGGAGGCCTGATTTGTTCGTCACGTTCACGTGCAATCCGAAATGGGTTGAAATCACACGCGAACTTTTTCCAGGTCAGCAGTACTCACACCGCCCTGACCTAATTGCCCGCGTTTCCGGTTACAGCTGTGTAAGCTTATGGATTTAATCCTTAAAAGGCAAGTCTTCGGACGCGTTAAGTGCCATATGTATACAGTGGAATGGCAGAAACGCGGTTTGCCTCATGCCCACATTCTGCTGTGGCTCAACGATAAGGTTGACGCAAACAAAATAGACGATTTTATTTCTGCTGAAATTCCGGATCTTGCGACGGATCCTTTGCTCCACGAAATCATTAAAAACAATATGTTACACGGCCACTGTGGCGCGAATTACGAAAAAAGGTCATGTTGGTCAAGCGGCCCCACTTGCGCAAAGGGTTATCCCCGTAAGTTTATCTCAGAAACGCAGACTGCGACGGATGGTTACCCACTGTACAGACGTAGAAGCCACGCTGAGGGCGGCAGAACTGTGACAGTTAAGGAGCACACTCTGGACAATCGTTGGGTGGTGCCTTATTGCCCGCAGCTGTCCAAGACTTTTGGAGCCCACATAAACGTTGAATACTGCCACTCGATTAAGTCAATAAAGTACATCTGCAAGTACGTTAATAAAGGCAGCGATGCTGCCGTTTTCGGTATCCGGCGCGACAATTGCGTTGACGAGGTGACCGATTATGTGGCTGGACGCTACCTCAGCAGTAGCGAGGCCTTTTGGCAAATTTTCGGATTCCCCATACACCAAAGGGCTCCAGCCATTGTGCAGCTTGCTGTTCACTTAGAAAATGGACAGAGGATGTACTTCACCAAACAAAACGCCCAGCAGGTTGCGGAAAACCCTAAAGACCCAACCCTAACGACTTTCTTTAAATTATGCTCAACAGATGCTTTTGACAAAACATTGATATTCCCCCAAGTCCCGTCCTACTACGTGTGGTCAAACAATGTGAGGTCTAACTCTTGCCTTGGACGCGTTTATACTGTGCCCCCCCCCCCCAGCCAGCAGGAGTGCTTTTACGTCCGCCTTCTACTTCATGAAATTGCTGGGCCAACGAATTTCACTGTCAACGGCATAGAGTGCCAGTCTTATAGAGAGGCATGCTTCCGTTTGGGATTGCTTGAAGACGACTCCCAATGGGATGCAGCCATGGCGGAGGGTGAACTTCTCAGAACGCCATCACGGCTTCGAACGCTGTTCGCCATTTTGCTTTTGCGATGCGAACTAAGCGATCCTCTGTCGCTCTGGTTAAAGTACAAAGAATCCATTCAGAGGATGTGCTGTTCTCCGTTCAGCGTAACAGCCCAGGAGTTGAATGCGGTTTCACTGACTTCATATTCAACAGAGCGCTGGTGGCCCTAGAAGATGTTGTTTTCGAACTGGGAGGTGCCTCTTTACCAACTTACGGTTTACCACCACCACTCAGAGATGATTTGAACACTGTACCAACTGAGTTATTGCGGGAAACATCCTACTCCATCGAGGGGCTGAACGCATACATTACCGAAAAACGAGCCCAAACTTCTACCTGATCTGAGGGTTGCCTTCACTACCATAACAGACAGTGCAAACGGCTCCAGTGGAGGTATATACTTTTTAGATGCGCCCGGGGGAACTGACAAAACGTTTGTTACTAAATTAGTCCTGGCAGAGGTACGGCGTCGTGGGGAGATCGCTATTGCAGTCGCATCTTCCGGGATTGCTGCAACGTTGCTACCGGGAAGGTAGAACCGCTCATTCGGCTTTTAGGTTGCCGCTTGATCTATGCCGGTCACAAACTCCTCTCTGCAACATAACAAAGAATTCGCTACAGGCTGAAGTTCTGCGGAGATGCAAACTTATAGTTTGGGATGAGTGCACGATGGCACACAAGGGCGCCCTTGAGGCACTTGATCGAAGTCTCCAAGATATCCGCGACTCCTCCGACCCCATGGGTGGAGTAACCCTTCTCCTCGCAGGCAACTTTACGCAGACTCTACCTGTTATTCCTAAAGGTACACGCGCTGACGCTGTTCGCGCCTGCCCGAAGTCTTCTGTCCCTTGGCGCCACGTGGAGACTCTTAAACTGAGCACGAACATGTGTGCCTACTTGAATGGGGACTCCAGATCCGCTGACTTCGCAAGGGACCTTCTTGCTCTTGGGTAGGGGAAAATGCCATCTGACACACAGGGTTTTGTGCAGATGGATCAGCTTGCCACCACTGTTGAATCACCGGATGAATTGATGAATGCAGTCTTCTACAACCTATCCACTAATTTTGCCGATGCTGATTGGCTTGCTGGGAGGGCCATATTGGCACCGAAGAACTGTACAGTTGATTCCATCAACCTTAAACTGTTGGATTGCATTCCTGGGCAATGTCATGATTATAAGTCCATCAACAGAACTTCCGATCCATCTGAATTAGCTGAGTATCTCATAGAAGTTTTGAACTCCCTTCAGCCGTCCGGACTCCCACCTCATATTCTTCGGCTCAAAGTTGGTGCTCCGATTATGCTAATCAGGAATTTGCTTACACCTAAACAGTGCAACGGGACTCATTATTAAATCCCTTTCTCCGAACCTGATTGAGGCGACCATTGCAACTGGCTGCGGCAAGGGGGAAGTCGTTCTGATTCCCAAGATGCATCTTCTTCCGTCAGACGCAAGCATACCAATCAACTTTCGTCGCTCACAATTTCCCGTGAAGCTTTGCTTTGCTATGTCCATTAACAAATCACAAGGACAGACGCTTAGCATCGCAGGTCTGCATTTACGTGAGCAGTGCTTCTCTCACAAAAAATCACCTCGGCTGGCGATTGTGAGGCTGGAGTTGCGTTATTTGGGGTAAGTCTGTATACCTGTAGAAACTTTTGTAGGGCTTCATCTGCAGGTATTTCCCTAGCTTTCTTTAAAGTTCTTTTAAGGGTGTCGACAAATTTTTCCGCTAACCCGTTAGATCTTGGATGATATGGAGCTGTGGTAATATGTTCGACATTATATTCCTTGCAGAAATCTTTAAATTGTTTCGACGTAAATTGACTTCCGTTGTCCGTCACAATTGTGTCTACAACACCAAACCTTGCGAACAATTCCAGCAGGAAGTTTTTCGTACTTTGCGTCGTCGGTTTTCTTATTCTTTGTATCTCAGGCCATTTTGAAAAACTATCCACTACTATGATGTAATGGTATCCATTCAGTGGACCTGCAAAATCCAGATGCAACCCAGACCATGGTAGGTCTGTTTTGGGCCAGGGATTAAATTTTACTGGTGGTGCCTTTGCAGCCAAAGCACAGCCTTTACATTTTGCTACTGCGTTCTCAATGTCCCTGTCCATATTCGGCCAATAATCAAAACTTCGCATTAGGATTTTCATCCTAGTGCTGCCTGGATGACCAGTATGGAAATCTTTTAATATTTGTTTTTGGAGTGTGTATGGAATCACCACACGTTCTCTATATAACAATACTGAATCGCTAAGCGAAAACACATTTGTTATGTACTGGTCCCTCTTGGATATTTTTTCTTTTACTTTCAAGATATATTCGTCCCTGGTGGCTTCTTCTTTTATTTTTTCTAGAGTTACCGGAAGTTCCCGAACTGCATTACACACAGTAAATTTCAGCTCTTCTTCTGACTTTAGTGAGGCAATTACCGTGTCTTCTAATGGTTCGCTCTTTTTAGGAATTAACCTGGACAGCCCATCAGCATAGCCAAATTTATTAGATGATATGTACTCCATGCTGAAGTTATAATTTAGCAATATTGTAGCCCATCTTTGTAGTCGGTTTGCTGTATGCTTCGGCAAACCCTTTTTCGATCCAAAAATCGAAATTAGAGGCTTATGATCGGTCTGTAGCTTAAAATGTCGACCGTGAAGAAAACGGTGAAATTTCGCTACTGCAAATATTATTCCTAACGCCTCTTTCTCTATCTGAGAGTAATTCTTCTCAGCCGGAAGTAGTGCTCTAGAAGCATGAGCAATTGGTTTTACTTGACCATCTGTCATTTTGTGTAAAATACACGCTCCTATTCCATACGCACTTGCGTCGCAAGCTACTATGATTTCTAAATCCGGATTGTAATGGGTTAGAAATAATTCCGAGGTTAACACTTCCTTTATCTTTTCAAATGCTTTCTGGCATTCATTAGTTCACTTCCAGGGTTTTCCTTTCTTCAATAGTTCATTTTATGGTTCCTGCAGATCATACATTTTAGGGATGTATATTTGGTAATAATTAGCTAATCCCAAAATCTTTGTAATGTTGTAATACCTTTCGGAGTCGGCATGTCTTTTATAGCCACTGCTCGCTCTGGTCTGACCTTCTACCATTCTTATTGATGATCTGTCCCAGATATTTCACTTTTTCCATGAAAAACTCGCATTTACTTTCCTTGAGTTTAAATCCAAAATCCTGTATTCTGGAAACTACTGCATTTACATGTTCCACGTGTTCTGCTATACTTGTACTTCTCATGAGGATGTCGTCTAGATACGCTACTGCGAAATCCAAACCACCCAACATCGAATCCATTACTTGTTGGAAAATGGCGGGGGCGACCTTAATCCCAAAAGGTAGTCTGTTAAATTTATACAGACCCCGATGTGTGTTAATACACAAAAGTTTTGACGTTTCTTCTTCTACCGTTATTTGCAGATATGCATCGCTGAGGTCTATTTTCGAAAATATTGTGCCTCCATTAGGCTTTGCAAATATTTCTTCTGCTGTTGGTAGAGGGTAGTCTTTGAGTGCCGCGTTTAACCCCGTCGAAAAATCCGCACAAACACGAATGTCTTTAGACTTTTTCTTCACGTATACCATCGGAGCTGCCCAATCACTATAGTCAACTTTTTTGAGTACACCGGATTTCTTTAATCTGTCCAATTCTTTATCAATCTGTTCAATTGAGGAAAACGGAACATTCCTTTTCTTTTTGAATACCGCCTGAGCGTTTTCTTTTAAAAAGAATTTTGCCTCCATCTTGGTACACGTTCCCAAGCCTGGAGAAAAAACAGTAGGAAATGTTTCCTTAAGTTTCTCTATTAATTTTTCGGCTTCGGAGTTAAAACTTTCTACCTTGTAACAGAAAGAATTTATCGGTAGATCCCATAATTGAAATTCTGTTATCCAATTAGTACCAAGTAAGTTCGTGGTATTTTCTATGACAAATAGTTTAACTTTTCGCGTTTTTTTTTTATTTAACGTGACGTTTGTAACAAATTCTCCAATAAATTGTATTTTTCTCCCGTCACTGACTTCGCGATTTTCTTTGTCTTCATTAAAGTTGGTTTCCTCAACTTCTTCCACGTATGCAAATTTATGATAGAGAGATCCTAACCAGTGTCAAGTTGCATTTTTATTTTTTTTTTATTTATTTCGACGGTAACGAATTTTCTAGTTATTCCATCATTTACCTCGTTGGACTTTAATTTTCTTATTTTATTGCCTTTATTTTTTGAACGGCAATGTGTGCGTTTGTGCCCAACTCTTCCACAGTTGAAACATTTTTCATTCCTAAAATTGCAATATCTGTACCAGTAAAGTTCACCGCAAGCAAAACATGGCTTCGGGCACTTTTGTTTGTTTTTCACTGGTATTTTACTTTTTTCTTGATAATCTGCAATTTTATTATTCTTTCTGTTAGACTGACTTTCTTTTTTGTACCGCATTTTCCTTACATGCGAAACGCCAGACTGTTCTATCTTTTTAGCGTCTTTTTTACGCTAACATATCTTGTGCAGTCTTCTGCCAATTTCTGTACCATACTACTTAATTTTGCCAGTACTAATTTTCTCAACTCTGCGTCTTTTTCCGCTACCAGCTCTTGAACAAACACTAAGCACTTAAAATTGTCTGCGCTTAAGTCTGCTAGCTTAAATTCTTCACAATGCTTATTCACATTGGCTGCGTACGTTATATAGTCATGTTCGTCATCTTTTATCAGATTCAAACATTTCCACCTCTTTTGAAACAAAGATGTCTTTTGACTAAATAACTCACTTAATGTTTACCGCCTCGGTAAATGTCAAGTCATTAGTTTTTTCGGTAAAATTTAGTTTACCAATTTGTTATGCTCAGCAGTTCCTAATTTGCTTAAAAGAAGCCTAACCTTCTTTCCTTCAGACCACAAGTGTCAGTCCTCGTTATACACGTCCGTATATTTTTTATAATATTCTTCATAGGTTATCTCTTCATCTGGACTGTACGTGAATATTTCAATTGAATTCCATATTGTATTCTCTGGGAAGGAATCATTTTGTAGACTTTTCTCTTTCCTGTTCTCGGTTATTTCCAGAATTTTTCTTTGAAACTCCCCATGCATCTGTTCCATTTTCTGTTGGAATTGCATTTGTCTATTGAAAGTTTCCTCCTGTAACTGCTTCTGGAAAGTATTTTGTTGTTCTAATATTTTCGTTTGTTGTTCCAATTGGAACTTTAAAAAATCCTGGAATAGACTTTTGCATTCCTCCATTTTTTTTTCAAAGTGTAAATCCGAGACTTTGTCGCCCACGTTATTTGTGGCGAACAAAATTTTTCTTCCTCCCTATGAGTGCGAATTTCGTCGTCAAAACCACTGTGGCGAACGAACTTTTTCTTCCTCCTTATGAGTGCAAATCTTCGCTGCCAAAAGTTGTATTGGCGAACGAATTTTTTTTCTGCCTCTGTATGAGTACGAATCGTCGCCGCCAAAAGTTGTATTGGCGAACGAAATTTTTTTCTTCTTCTCCCCCGTATGAGTTCGAATCTTCGTCGCCAAAAGTTGTTGTGGAGTTATTTCCACAATAGAAACTGTATTCGGACTAAATGCGTCCTAAATAGGTTAAACGTACAGAAACGTTAGGAACTTGTAATAAAGTGTTACTCAGAGTAATCGAGTTGTGGTCTCTGAACACTACTCCTTCTCTCGACTACTCCTGACTCCTACTTATAATAGGTGGGAGAGTCTATTACCTAGATAAGGTGTCTTTCACTATAACAGAAACTTAGTTCCTGTCGACTTACAAAGCACATCTTTCAAAGCAACAGCCATCCCCGAGTGATGACATCAGGAAAGTCAACTGATGACATCGGGAAGGTTATTGATGAAAATTAGGAACAACGTTGATTCAAGGATAGAGGAACATCTGCATTAATTCAAAATGATCTAGAAGAGTGGCCATTCAAGACAACGTTCATTTCGCGATTTGATCAGAATGACTTTTCAAACATTTGTCCAGAAATACCATAACCTTTCAACTTGTGAAGAGGACCAGCGTGCCAAACCCTTTCAAATGCCTTCGAGATATCCAAAGGAACAGCTCGAGCTTCACCATTCTTATCTAAAGCTTGATAGACTCTTTCAGCAATAATTGTTAACGCATCAGCAGTTGACCCAGAGAAGCGAATGCCTCTAATACTTTGCCAAGATTCTATTTTTTGGGGGTGGGTGCTAACCATTGTCGTTTTCGTTTGATATGAACCTATTTATCAATGGTAATGATTTTTATCCAGAAAAATTTCGGTAACAAGTCTACACCTCAATGACAAGCAGAAGTAAATTATTTAATTTAAGTGAGAAGCATTCAGATGATGAGAGGCCATTTAGACACTTTTCTGGGTTCATCAGGTTGATTTATGATTGAAGTGTAACATGGATTGAACTGTCTTGCTAATTCTTGTGCAGTTTGCTTCGGATTTTCCTCATCTCCAGTTTGCAGTTCCACTATTTACCCATAGCTGGGGAGAAAAGGAGAGTATTCATACCTTTTCCAAGGTAAGTGAATGTAATGGATCCGACTGGAATTCGAACTCGCCTCTCTGATTTCTTAATCCATAGACAGAACGAATATTTCTTGCCACTTATTGCGGGATTCACCACTTTTGTTACGAAATGTGGACGTTTTTCAGTAAATAATGGCTCCTGGTACATTTGTTCCGCAAACAATATTTGGCGGCATCATGTGAGTCTGGGTAAAAATAAATCAAAATAAAACATGGATGTTAGAACAATCAACAATTAAATGCATGTATTAACAAAAGAAATGATAGAAATGTGTACACTTATGTTAAAGGTGTAATTTTATATATTATTTTCCATTCGGTTTTCACAAGAGGGCCAGAGGAAAGTATCGCACAACCTACCTGGTGAGCTTCAGTGAATTGATGGCAGGTAGGTTTTTGAGATAGCAAATAGATAAAAAGTTTACTAAGATCGACAAAGGACAGGAAGTTGTGGAGAGTTGTGATCAACAACGCCCTGAAGGAACACTGTACAAAGAAGAAGAAGAAGAAGAAGAAGAAGAAGAAGAGAAGAAGAAGAAGAACAACACAACAACAACTACAACAACAACAACAGGAAAGTGCCACATTGGGCGTTATGATAGCACATTGGGATTAGCGAAAGATGCTTTCAAAAGCTAAGTAAAGTATTAAGAAACTCATGTGAGTCCAGGTAAAAATAAAAAAACAAAACATGATATTTAAAACAAACGACAATTAATTGCATGTATTAACAAAAGAAATGACAAAAATAAGTACACAGTTGAAAGGAAGGAAAATACATTAAACTTAGCTGTTAACAATGTATTCTTGTGTGTGTGTGTGAGAGAGAGAGAGAGAGAGATAGAGCGTGTGTTCAGTTGTCAGTGGACCAGGGAAAACGAAAGCGCACCAGCGGGGACACCTACGCACGTGCTACTACATCTTGGAGAACGTGAAAAAAAAAGAGAGAAACTGAAATAAATGTTTATCTTTTTATAGACTTAAGTAGTACCACGTAATGGACGTTTGGCGCATCCAAGTGGGGTAACCTACACACTTCAATTACTGAAGACCCCTTTTGGAATTCATACAGCCTAGAATATCTCATGTGGGCTATTTACATTGTTCGGACCTTTATCCTCATCTTTGTTACCATATTCACGCCGTTTCGGCCGTTGTACGCTCCGGCCTCCTTCGGGTGATTGGAATTTTGAACTGAACTCTTTATTTCGTCCACCGGGGTAGGTTGTTTTAGTTTCATTTGCCATGTCTCTTCTGGATATGTCAATCATACATATAAAATACGGAGTTGGAAATGAAATTAAGTAAGACTTGTATCACTAAACCATTATTATCTCCCCCAAAAGTCTTACAATATAAAAATATTTTCTGGCTTTTAACAACTTGCAAAGTGTTGATAAACCGTAAAAACGAACAAATGAATGAATACAAATGTCAAATTTGAAACCGTGCCTCCATCATTGATTTCTGTATATTTTAAAATTTTCTGAATTTTTTAAAACATTTTCTAGAATTTAAAAAATAAATATGTGGGGATTTTTTCGGACGCATGTGCACAAACATTAGCGCGGGGGTGGTAATAATTATTTATCTTAAATGAAAAACAAACGGATATATACTTTTATTAATTTATGTAAATTTCTGTTTTTTTTTTTAATAAATGAAAAACAAATGTATTTTTTTAATCGGTATCACCCCAGGCAATGTAGTACAGCCACTAGCACTCAATGACATACAGTGTGTGGGAGGAATTAGGAACAGAAGCATTAATAATGAGCAGAAAGAGAAAAAAAAACAATCAGGGGGACAGTAGATAACGATTGGCATTGCATTTAAATTTTTGCAGATTAAAGTTGGCTGGATAGCATAGAGCTATATTTTAAAAAGAAATTAAATATCTCCCATTTAAAGTAGAGTAATCAAAATTATACAGCATTTACCACGTATTTAAAACTAATTTTCTGGAAAATTTCAATTTTGTGTATAGGCTAGACTTTAAGTAATAGAAAAAATATTTAAAACAAACAGAATTCCAATACAAATTATTAAAAAATAATATCAATAGAGAAGTGGAGTCTACTTAGATGTTCACACGTCGTTTATAAAAGGACATTTACAATAGGCTAGGTATACAAGTAGATATTTATGCATTCGCCCATTTGAACGGAATGTAGCACAAGGTCATGTTTAAAAGGAACGCCACACCTATGAGCTGGGGGACAAAAAAAAAGTCAATTTAGCACTTCCCTTTCTGGGGACGCCCTAGTCACCATGAATGGCCCCAACCATCTCCAGAGAGAAAGGTACTGCTTGGAAGTCAGCCTTCTGTGGCTTGAGTAAATTATATTACACCATTGTTGAGATAAAACTGCAGAGTTCCCTTGGAGTGAATCACTGAATATCTTGTTAGATTGTGATTTAATAATTCATTTCTGTGGGTGTCATTTTCTGTGAACTATACAAAAATTATTAGTTAGCAGTATAGAATAATAATTAAAAATTTGTGCAGTACCAGACTGGCTTCGAAATCTCATCAATTTACAGTTGAGTTGGCTAGATATAGCCTTATGTTCAATCCTAAAAATATATTTTCTCGCACTTCTCGCTTGGTGGATTTCCGTTCCTACTACATGCTTCCCAGCCAACTATAATCTGCAAAAATTTAAATGCAATTTCACTCGCTATCCACTGTCTTCCTTATTACTCTTTTCCCTTCCCGCTCATTAGCAATGTTTCTGTTCTTAATTCTTCCTCACCCAGTAAACTATTGTGTCTTAGTGGCTTTTCTGCCTTGCATGGTTTGAAACAGATTTTTAAAAAATAATAATAATTAAAAAGTATAAGTAAATAAATGTTATATAGTCTGCTTTTATCTTACACAAAAGTGTATTAAAAGAAACCTAGACGATTTATTAAAAATTGTTTCATTTTGTGTGTAAAACTTTTTTTTTATTTATTTAGAATTGGTTCTAAAAATACCTCCAGAAATAACTGCCATGGTGGACTGTTGGGCATTCATTTTTGCAAATTGGGAAAAATATATTACCCTTATTTGTCCAAGGAAAATAAAATAGGTCCTTTCAATATGCCCTAGTAAAGTTAAAGCTGAAGTTTGTTTGATCCGCCCTGGGGGTATTGAGGACAGGTCAGCGGATGAATCGCAAGGTGGTTAGACGGCAAAGGGTAGTTAGACGTCACCTGCAGCAGAAATCGGCTGGCGGAGGACTTTTGGAGGTCAGGTATGAAGCAGGCGAAGCTGGCCGAGGAAAGATTTTAGGCTTCCTCGTGTGAAGCTCATCAGCAGAGCAAAGTGCAGTATGGTTTTGGTATTCTCAAAAACTACGCCGATGAAAGACATTTTGCAATAACGTAAAACATTCCGGACTCTCGCGGAAAAAGAAAATCAAAACCCAGTGAATCGCGTGGAAGCCAAGAAGAAAGAAAACCGAACGACATTGTAAAAAGATCATTAAAAGCTCCCTGAGATTCTCGAAGGAAATACATATAGGTATTTTTCGTTTATCTATTAGGTTGGTGTACATCTTTTTTCTATGAGTAATTTCTTCTTAATTTCAACGGTTTTCGTTTCACTGACTAAAAGTCGTTTTTTTACGATTTGAAATTTTTTTTACTGTAAGTCATTTTAGAGCCAATTATTTCTATAATTTTATATTATCTTGCTTTATTAAGGCGCGCAAAAGGGAAGTTTTGTGCAAGCCTTTTTTGTTAAATTTGTACTTCGTTATTTTTTTATTTATTTTTTTATCATTTCAACCAGAGCAAGGAGGAAATGCCACTAGTAAGCAAGGGGTTACAGCGAGTGAAAGTGTGAGAAAAGACTGAGTATAGGGAGGATTGTGGAAATGTCAAAAGATAAACGGGATTCAAGAAGACAGAAGATGGCGATTGACGTTACAGTTAAATTTTGGAAGATTGTAATTATCAGGGAAGCAAGAAAACGGAAATGAGTTAGACAGGCGGGAAGTTCGAGAAAAAAAACTGTTTGAGTAGAAGTGGCGGTTACATTTAATTATTTCAACAGTAAACGTGTGGGACCTAGATGGCAATCTAGTATTGTTTTATGTCTGTATAATAAACGTTTGTACTTTCCAAAGTTCGCGAGGTAATTTTGAGTCTTTTTTGGTATCGAATGCACCATTTTAATATTCGAGTGGACGTTCTTTCTTCTCCCATTCCCTCCCAGGAAAAAATACTTTAGAACTTCCAAAGATGATTGTTGTCGTTCTTGAATAAGCATCAGATTAAAAAATATAACTGTGGTTTGGAATTGTTTTATCAAAGGGCTATTGACAGAAATCGCGGGAGTCACAAACTTACTAATTGCTTTTATTATATTATGTATGAATTTCAAATGAAGGAGACAGTATGCAATGTGCAGTCGCTTGCTCTGAGCGGTACATGATTAATTTCCAAACGCATTTTCATATATCAAGGTTCAGGGAGTTTCTCATCCTAGCTTTTTACATATAAAATTGACTTGGCGAGTCAGGTTCAAAACTTTGACATTTAATCGTGTGAGAATATGCTGACAAAGCCTAATAATAGCAACAGTGTTTGTCTGTATATTAGGATTTGTCGGAGGCTGTAATTTTATTTATTATTTTCCATTCGGTTTTCACAAACGGCCATAAGGAAGCAAGACACAACCTACCTGGCGAGTAGGGTTTGGGAAAGATGGCAAAAAACGTCCTGATGGGACATGGAACAAAGAAGAAGAAGAAGAAGAAGACGAAGAAGAAGAAGAAGAAGAAGAAGAAGAAGAAGAAGAAGAAGAAGAAGAAGAAGAAGAAGAAGAAGAAGAAGAAGAGAAAGTGCGACACCGAAATCCAAAGGTGCATTGGGATATCAAAAGATGCCTGGAAGAAGAAGGAGAATTTGAAGAAGAAGAATTCAAAGACTTTGAAGAAGAAGAAGAAGAAGAAGAAGGAGGGAAAAGATGTCTTCCAAATGCATAGAAGAAGAATGGCAGTGAATGATGGACAATCTTCTCACAGATGAAGAAGAGACTTGAAGCAACAGGTGCCGATGTAGTAAATATGAACTTGGAGTCGGACAGAGATGGTACCGACATAAATGAATGTGATCGAAAACGAACTAATGAAGAACTTATGGAATTTCACCATCTATACAAACCGCTTCTTTGAGGTCACTAAACCAGATATCATCATCGTTGAAAAGAAAAGGCATGGAAATGCCTCCTCATCGATGTGGCTGTTTCTGGTGACAGTAATATCAAGTTCAAAGAAATTGAAAAGCTTAAAATGTACACTTACATCGAGATTGGGATTGCCAGAATATAGGACATTCAGGCCACTAATGCCCCAGTTATCCAGTGGGGCGTTAGGGTCTATACCACCGAACTTAAAGACCTACATAAAGAAAATCGGGATAAAACCTAATCGCTTCAGAATGCTGCGTTGCTTGGCTCGGCAAATATTCTGCGAAAGATGATGTCTGTTTGAAGCTGTACGACTTAATGGAGGGCATCCATGATGCTAGATCTCCGGTTGAAAATGAAAATCCACGCGGAAGAAGAGAAGATAATAATAATAATAATAATTGTAAGTTATAAAACTGGAATATTCTAAATGAAAATATTAAATTATGTGGGAAAATGATCCTTTTTAATACGGAAATCCTTCAACCATCCTTTGAAAGAAAGATTACGTAAATGAATGAAAAGCAAATGAAAGAATAAAGAAAGAATGAAAAGCAAATGAAAGAAAGAAAGAAAGACTAAATAAATGAATGAGAAGCAAATGAAAGAAAGAAAGACTAAATAAATGAAAGAAAGACTAATTAAATGAATGAGAAGCAAATGAAAGAAAGAAAGACTAAATAAATGAATGAACAGCAAATGAAAGAAAGAAAGACTAAATAAATGAATGAACAGCAAATGAAAGAAAGAAAGAAAGACAAAATAAATGAATGAAAAGTAAATGAAAGAAAGAAAAAGGAAAGAAAGAAAGACTAAATAAATGAATAAGATGCAGATGAAAGAAAGAAAGACTAAATAAATGAATGAACAGCAAATGAAAGAAAGAAAGAAAGAAAGAAAGACAAAATAAATGAATGAAAAGTAAATGAAAGAAAGAAAAAGGAAAGAAAGAAAGACTAAATAAATGAATAAGATGCAGATGAAAGAAAGAAAGACTAAATAAATGAATGAACAGCAAATGAAAGAAGGAAAGAAAAAATGGATGAATGGAAGCAAATTAGCATAATAGAAAGAAAATGTAAGATTCAGAAAGAAAAGAAAATGAAATGGAAGTAAGCAAGAAATAAAGAAAGAATAATGAAAACAAACTAGCGCGACAGAAATAGTATGATGCAGAAGGCAAAGAAAGAAAGAAAGAAAGAATGATTAAAGATGAGGAACGAAAGGGAATAATGACAGGGAGAGGCTGAAAGAAAAGTGTATAATCAAAATGGAACCGATAATTAGTACTAATGGAATCAATGAAAATAATTAAAACTGAAAACAAATCACAAACCTAAAAGCAAACTCTTGGATTAATGACTTGTAGCGAAAATATTCGCCATTTGCATATTTAGGTCTTTGCCAGCACACAATATTATAACAGCTTTTCTTTTTCTTCTAGTGTTGCTTCTTACACAATGTTTTTACTATATTTCTTCTTTTTTTTCTTTTTTTACTGCTTAGATTATCTTTTCCCCTCCTTTTATCTGAAATTTAGTCCATATTTTTATTATATTTTCGACTGAAAAACAAAACAAAAGAGCTAACAAGCTATTAGCATTAACTGGAATGTTAAAAAAAATGGATAAGAAAAAGAAAAAAGATTTGGAAATAAAAAACGAAAAAAACAATTTTTTATTTTATTTTACAAAATATTGCCGATTAGAAATTTTAAAGCTACAAGGGCAAAACAAAGAGTTATAGTTAATCAAAAATGTGATAAACAAAACAGAAATATCTTGTTAATGAACAGCTCAGATAATTCATAATGACAATACTTCATTTCAGAAATTCTGAGAATACTAAGGGACAACGGAAAATGAATTAACCGAAACGGTGGCGGACTGGTTAGTGTGTCAGCTTTCCCAAGGGCAAATAGACCCCTGATGGTGTGTCCCCCACTTCTATATTAAATAATAATGCAATAAAAAAAAACACAGGAAAGTTTTAGAAATAAAAAGGAAGAACTTTATAAAGTCATCCGTACACTATCAGTTACTCAAGTCCAATGTGAAAGGACATTTGCAAAGCTAAAAATCATAAAGAAAAGCTTAAGAAATTCGCTCTCTGAAGAGAATTTGGAATCATACATGTTGCTATCCATCGAAAAGGAATTGTTAGATGAATTAGATGCAGAAGCAATTATTAGCAAATTCGCACAATCATCTAGTGAACATAAATCATTGCTTTTAATGAACTGCATGCTTTGCTCTGTTTTGCTTTTGAGCTTTCTCTTAATGTGTAAATTTTGCTGTAAACTATTTCAAAATATCAACTTAAAATGAAAAAAGTAAATAAAACATTTAATATATAAATGTAATTTTTAGTGGGTACACGTATTTGAGTTGCTATCCTTGTTTCTTCTTCTTTTCCTTAAAGTTGTCGAGTTAACTCCTCCTAATGTTTGAAACCTCTCTTAGGGGACGCTCTCCGGACTATAAATACTCTGCGATAATTTTTCGTAGACTTTCCTTATTTTATCCGTCTACTCGTTAAAATGTTAGTCTATCGCGGAGAACGCGCTTCCCTTTGGGAAACGCATGAACTAACCGCACATACACAACACACGTACGTACGCGCATTCACTCACATCACATACTTGGAACCCAAACAGCCTATCACTTGTATACCTTTATTGTTAATACATTATCATTTGTTTGTACATATATATTGGAGTTTGTTGTTTCTTTACATTTCTTCACGTGGACTCACATACCGAGTCCGCCATTTTTTGTTGTGGGTATTTCAAGAGACACGTATTATTCCCAATTTCAAACACGGACATTTCTAACGCCCGCTATAAGTTGGGAAACTCATAACCGCCTGCTATAAACTGTAAAATTATGAACAACCGGTCTAGATTGAGAATTCTTAATAAAGAATGCTTGTGCCTCCGACAGGAATCGAACCTGTATCCCCTTTTCTATCAGGGGAAACTGCTTCTATAATCGAAAGGTGGCTTTACGGAGTCACAGTCTTTCTTTAGAAGGACATCTCAATCTAGGCCGGTTGTTATTAATTTCACTGCCTAAGAAAAAAAAGAAAAGAAAAGAAAAACAGGGCTAGCAACACAAATAGCAACTAAAATAACTTTTAGATTGTAATAAGAAAGTATAACCTTATACATGAAGATCTTCTCAAACGTCTGTGACGTGAGAAAAAAGTACCAACTCTACCAAGCAATTGTCAAATAAAGCTACTGTA
The DNA here is from genome assembly GCA_964036315.1 of Acanthosepion esculentum. Taxonomy (NCBI): domain Eukaryota; kingdom Metazoa; phylum Mollusca; class Cephalopoda; order Sepiida; family Sepiidae; genus Acanthosepion; species Acanthosepion esculentum. Next base: position 58,283,440 of record OZ038492.1, on the reverse strand, counting down.
TCCTAAACTAGATACGCAATCTAGTTTTTTTTTTAAATTATACAAATTAACTCCCTTGCTTTGCGATTGGCGTTGTGAATGAAAAATCTTTTAAAATCTTAGTTAATTTTAGTTTTAACTCCAAACTAATAGATTAAATTTAATATTTCAAATAGGCAAAATATTTTGGTACGTTTCTAAATGAAATTAAGCTGATTGGAATCTTTCATTTTTTAATTTTTTTTATTAGTAAAATCTATAAGTTCGTTCATATTAACAGATCTGTTATCGCAACATGATTCTCTTAAAAAAAATCTTTCAAAAATAAAATATACTATCCTGAAGCGCTATTTGATAAAAATAGCTGACTTAGTTTAATTAATCCGAAACGAAACTAATATTAATTACTTTTAGTTTAAAATATCGCAGAAAAACATCTTTTTAAAAAGGAGGGTGTGTTTTTGACGTGTTGAATTATTTATTGGCTGCTTGATGTTTAGAGAAATTTCACTAAGTGGGAGACATAATTGTAAAAAAATTTCGTAACGAATATATGACGTTTTATTATTTTTTATGTAATCTTCTCTAACTACCCACTAATCCTAAAAATATAAAATATTTTAAACATTCTAATAGTTCAGGTACTTTGGCTTTATAATCTTACTTACGAAAACGCTTGTTGTGATAATGTTAGAAAATTACCTATAAACATTAAATTTACTTTATAGTAAATTTACTTTTATGATGATATAATGTATGGACGTCTTTATTTACAAAAAACTGACACTTTTATACACGCAAAAATTTAAATTCTTTTTAAAATACTGAGGGTCGTTGAATTGTAGTGAGCTTTTCCAATTAGGATTAGCGAATAGCTTTAATGAGAAGATCATTTGACTCTGTACAAATTACTACAGGATTTTCAAAGTTTATTAACTTTTTAAATTAAAACAAAAAACAATTCTTGTAAAAATTCATTATGCATTGAAAAGAAATGTTTTCACAAGTTTTCGTAATATATATTATTTATAAAAGTAAATAAAAGCTTTTCTAATTAATGTCTTAGTTTTACTGAATTTTTTATTTTACGATTCAGAACGGATTTTCTGTAACTAGGGGTCTATCAGCACACCCTTCCTACCATCATCGTTTGCCTCGTACCTTTTCTCTTTCTCTCCTTTCATCGTCGTTGCTACCCTGTGAACAACGACCCAACACTTTCGATGCTAAGGCACGTGACCGTTTTGAAACGAACATCCACTCAAAGTTCTTTGGACGGTTGGCATTTTGCCGCCAGTCAAACGGCCACTTAACTCATCGGATACCCGCCAAAAAGTATCCACGAGTAAGAGACGACCTGCGGGCATCGAGTCGGGAAGGCGTGTTTTACATTTCTCTCTGTACATAAGCTTCAACCGTCTAGCTTTCGGCAATAGACCTCTTTTCATAGTCAATTCGTTTGCCGAAGCTACCTTCCATCAGTGTAGACTCGTTCCTTAGCCCAACTTTCTGACCTAACCTCCTGTCTAGAGCAACAAGCATTTTCATCACGAACCTCAGTATCGAACGGACCTTACCTCCTGCCTAAACTACAAGTCAGAAAGCCACACGCCTCCACACGTGGTACCTATACTTTCTGGATCTCTCCCTCTTTTTGGTCTATACTTCTTACAGGCAATGAACGCTTTTGCAGCGCAGTAATCTTGGTGATTTTCATCGGTCGAAATCTCACAACCGACCGAATAAGTTCTGTCACTAAGTTTCTTCTGATCTTTTCTTTTCTACTGAAAAAAGGGACATTCTTAGGTAAAGTACCCTCCCTTATACTGTTTATTCAAAAAAATAAAAGAAGGAAACTTACCATATAACCTTTCTCCACGTTTTGAACTATTTCTTCTCAAAGGACACTTGGCGCCAACATTACTACATTTTGGCGCGCAACAAACTCGAACCATTAACGTCAGCCTCACATTGTGCAGATTTGGTTGAACCGCTTTTCCAGAGACCAAGAACTCTTCTTTGCATTCCCTCCTCTACTGCACCCTGCCAAATTTGTTGTTGAAAAAAATAAATTTACATCTTGTTATGCCTTTTCTTATCTAATGGTGTTTGTCCACTTTTTACATTGCTAACTTGTTATGAACCATTGATGTTCTAAGGGAATATCAAAATACACTTATACGGAGAAGTTTGGTAGTCTGACACAAGGCCATTCGCAAGAAACCGCACTAGGCAACCAGGCTCCTCCTATAGGTCCTGTTCGATCAAAAGGATTTTAAATTCTCCAAGGACTTGACATAAAAAAAAAATATGAAGATTATGCGATACAAAAAAAGATTATCATAAAAAATTAAATGAGTGGTCGGGGGGAATAATATATATATATATATATATATATATATATATATATATATATATATATGAGAGAGAGATTTTTTTTTAAAGTTTCAAAAATAATTTCTGAATAATCCTGAGAGTTTCATTAAAATCTGACAATTATCTAATTTTTGCAAGAACGTCGAACTGAATGTGCTTTTCACCGAAAAGAAGCTGTTAATTTCTGTTCGAATTTAAATCTCCACGTTGATGCTATACCAACATTTACAAGGTTCTAAAAAGTATTAAAAACCATTACGTCAAATAACAATAACAATGATTTTTATAAAATTTTGTTTTGGGGTATTTTCTTTTTTCATCATGCATCCTCTTTATAGCAAATTTGTGAAGGTACCTACCTAAAGCAAATCCGTATTAAAAGAAAAAATTATTTCTGTATTTAAATAAAGTTTGAGGCATTTTAAAAATATTCGCACGTTCACTCGTCACTCCTTGAACTACCATCATAGACAAAATATGTAAATAACTTTTTAAAATCTCTTAAAAAGCCAATACTTGTCCTAGAGATGTTTCGAAGTCAATTAGCAAATTTAAAGATTATTTAACTAGATTTTGTAAAAGTAATGCTTATTTTCTTTTTTAAAACATCATGAAAATAATGTTTATATATGCACATTATCCTGTGTTGTCATAGGTCAACATCTGTTATTTTCTAATGTAATCCTTCTCTTAAAAAGCAAGTGAAAAATGATTATTTTTTTAAATTTAAAGAAATACGGAAGACCAGCAGTGATATACACAAGAAATTGGTATTTATATTGAAAACTAATTTATCTTAACCTTGTATAACCATTAGTTTAAGAACGTTTTATTCTGAACGCGAGGATGGATGCTTTTTTTTACTAAGTAAAAGCAAAAATGTGTATCTATTAAACGTCCAAACCAACAAGGGTGGTGAAAAAGTCCAAGTCCAGTGTTACCATTCCAAAAAGCATGAGAAACTTGTATAGAAATCACAAGTCCAAGAGACAAAATATGAGTCAACAAATCCAACACACCTAACGCCATCATGTCGCTCTTGCTCAAGAACCAAAATTACGACTCCCTTGTCAAGAAAAGCAACGACTTTTATTGAGGAGGAAAATTTTTCGATTGGTTACGATACTCGGGGAAGATTTAAAAAAAAAAACTGGTGCCTGACTACCTGAATTTAAGCGTTCTATTAGGTTGGCATCTAGGTCCCACCGTTTACTGTTAAATTAGATAAATGCAGAAATGGAAAGATATTTTATTAAATTACATTAACTTTATTGATTTATTATTTGAATGACTATTTTACAATATTAATTAAGCTGCATTATTTAATAATTTTAAAAATGGTTCGATCTGCAGTAAAAAAAAATTCTGAAATCTAAGACATTGCTCAAATTATTGGACCAATAGTCCATGTCACGTCAACGGAAAAAATACTTACAATAATAGAAATTGTGAATTACTACATTACTACAATATTCAAAACTTAGCGTCGCATTGCTGCTCGCTCAAAAAGATTCTTAACTTTTAATAATAGCACACACTTTTTTAATAAAACATTTTTCGACACGTATCGCATTCATTTGCGTCTTGGAATTTTACCCGAAATTACCTGAAATTGAGAAAAAATAACATCTATGCCTGAGGATGATAAATGTTTTTACCGAAAGTACTTGAAAGCAAGATGAACCGAACATCTAATCCATTGTACAATTAACGAAAACAAGGATCGTGTCGCTCAACGACTGCTCTTAATCTTTTAGCGAAGTGAGTTCGCCATTAATTACATTAACTTTATTGATTTATTCTTTGAATGACAATTTTACAATATATATATATATATATATATATATATATATATATATATATATATATATATATATATATATATATATATATAATAAATCCTAAAGAACCGGGAAAACCTACGTAGGTTTCACCTAAACGGATCTTCAGGGTAAGCTGGCTAGCTTACCCTGAAGATCCGTTCAGGTGAAACCTAAGTAGGTTTTCCTGGCTCTTTAGGATTTATTTTAGTTATTCCAGCTCTACTTAGCGTATTGAGTACTCTAAGTTTTAGTCTTGCTACTTGCTTGTTTCTTTTTCTTTGGACTAAAGACTTAAAGCACTGGACGATTTGTTTCGCCCTGTTCTGATGTTTTTAGTTCTTTCGTTTTTTTCAATTTTTTTTCCTCGGGTATCGATTTGTTTTGACATATCTACAAATTGTGCTATCCGAGGTTTTCCCAAACGAGTATTACTATTAGTATATATATATATATATATATATATATATATATATATATATATATATATATATATATATATATATATATATATATATAATGTGTGTGTGTCAACAAAGAAAATAAAAAGACCCCTCTTGGAATCAAATTCTGATAACGAATCTGAATCTCACGATCACTTCCCACAATATATAGTAATGGAGTCCCTTGAGGAAACTCCTATTACAAAACTATTACCATTCATAATCGAAAAACAGTATACTCCAAAATAACTCTTATATCTGTTAAATAATTAAACAATACTATAATACAAGTATGAAAACAAATTCATACAGATAAAATACTGAAATGGTCAATATTTAAAAACTTAAAAATCAAAACGTATCTACACCAAAGTCTAAACCTGTCCTGAGGTGTCATCAAAAGTCCACATCTGGTAGCTTGCTCCCGAGAAGAAATCAAAGTTAACTTTAAAAAATAACAAAAAGTAATAGATGTAACCGGAATAACAATTAAAAGAAATGACAAAACCACAAACTCCAATACATACAATAAAATTCAACACACGCAAACCACCATCTGAAAAATAAAAAAATAGCTTATATCCTTACAAAAGAGGAAAGTTACATTCCCAGACATCTAAGATATCATAACTGACAAAAGTTTGGCCATAATAAAGACAGATGTACTAGAATGCCGCTAAACCCAAATTGCAGCAGTTACAGATCAAGAAATCGATTGCTATAAAATGCTATAAAATGCATAAATTGTAATGAGAACCCCCTCCTCCTTACATGCTCACATCTATGTAAAACTTGACAAAAAGAAATAACTGAAGTCAAATATAACAGAAATATAACTTTTCCTGGGGCGAAGAAAATTGTTGAAAACGATACGAGACGAAATATTCTAATAAATTACGCAAATGCGACTAGAATACAATGGCGAGAAATATATCTGCAAAATAACAGCACTAATCCAAGAGCTAAAGAAATTAATTGAAATAATGAAAACTGATATCAACGGGAAAAAGCAACGATTTACACCGAAACCATACTAAAATCAATTATATAGCCAATCAAAATATAGAAAATTCTAACGCGATAGTCATAGAAATTAAAAGACAAAAAGTATCATCTCGCCCCACATCTCGATCTAGAGATTCCTTACCTGTTTGAAAGAGGAGGATCTCTGACCAAGAAGAAGTCTCAGGCAAGAATCAGAATTGGTCATACCAACATCATACATTCATTTCTTCTAAAAAATGAAGATCCACCTAAATGCATAGGAGACATACAGTAAAACATTTTATGGACTGTGTCGACTGTGTCTATCCGTAAATGCCTCTAAAGAGTGAATAGCCTTAAGGAACTTAAGGCTATTGATCTTATAAAACCTAAATGTAAAAACTATTTTGACCAACTTGAGGAAAACTAAATTTTACACCAAACTTTAACCCAGACAACTTATAGACGAACTATACAACCAGTTTTCAGCTATACTTTATTAATTATAAAAACTTCTTAAAATATTATCGAATAAAATCCGATTTTCAGAATTAAATGGCCCACGTGGGTTGATATGCTGGTAAAACAAAAAAAAACACTTTTAATAGAATGCCCGAGAGGTTCGATAAAGTAAAAATTGGCAGTTGGTCTTGAAAATACCCTTCAATCTGTTGTGAACTGGGGCAAGAAATGGTTTGTAAATTTTAACGACTCCAAAACGAATCTTCTGTCTTTTAGTCATCCTACAGAACCATTTTTGCTTTCTATCAGCATGACTGATGCCAATCTCCAAGTGATCAACTCCTTGCATTTTCTCGGTCTGACGTTTTCCACTGACCCGAAACGGAATTATTATATTGAATCAATTGTTAAATTTGCTGCTAGGACAGTTGGTTCACTTTATCGTGCAAGACAATTTTTCTCGCCTGAATACATCTTTCACATTTCGGAATTTACCATTCATCCGTACATCAAATATAGTTGATACATCTGGCCTGGCACTGATGCTATATATATATATATATATATATATATATATATATATATATATATATGTCGAGATTCTGAACAAAATCCAAAAGAGGTTTGTAATGTTATCGATCATAACTTGGCATCTCAGCTTCTGTCACTTTCCCACCACTGTAACGTCGCTTGCCGCTGCCTTTTTTATAAATATTTTTATGGAAATTTTTCTAATTGTTCTCTTTGGTACTTCAACTGATTGGCAACTAGATCTAATCATTTTACTGTTGAAATAGCTACATGTCACCGTAACTTCTATTTTAATAGTTTCCTCTCTCATACTTCTCGTCTGTGGCACTCTCTTCAGACTTCTTGCTCTTCTGTCAACTACAATCTTCAGAAATTTAAATGTAACATTAAGCGCCATCTGTCTTTCTGAATCCTCTTCTTTGTCCTCACTAACGTTTTCTTATTTTCTTTTGATTCCAGTAAAACATCTTTGTCTTAGTGGCAGTTTCGCCTTGCATGGGGTGAAATGATTATATATATATATATATATATATATATATATATATATATATAAACATTTTTTATTATCTGTATTTGAATTTAAAAGAAAAAATGTTGAAGAAAGGTTTTATATGTTTTTATAACTAACTAACCGAGGTACTCGGCGTTGCCCCGGTGTACATGGCTGCATTTGTATAACCTTACCCACTGTCTATAAATGTCTGCCGGCGTCCTCGATTGCATGTATCATCCGTTGCTATACTAAGCTAGTCCCCACACCTCATCTTTTTTACGGTATGTCCTTCGCAAGTGTTTGATTAATCTTAAGAAATTAATTCCATCGATAAAAACTTCATGTGTGGTCTTTGCTCGGGATTAAATTGTTTCAATGTTTTAGATATTCAGTAAATTTCCTATGGCCGTAATAACTTTCAAACAGTATGGCATTGTTTACAAATCTAATAATCAAACAAAAACAGGGATGAAGCATCAGAGCTTCATTCAGCTGCAAGTGCAAACGCATGAACGCCCGTCCTTCTTCGCACTTTTACTGCAAAGCTGGCGATAATAAGAGGTTCTTCGGGAATTTTTTCCTTTTAATGCTTCAATAATCCTTGTCAAACAATCTTTGCATCAAAGGTTGTTCGAATGCCAATTTAGGATGGAATCAGATGAAGAAACTACTGGCTAAATGGCAGAAGCAGATTTGGGACCTAGTTTGTCGCAGATTTCGTTGACTTAACTGAAATAACCTAAACCAAACATTCACGCAAGACAATTTGTGTGTCCTATGTAATTTACACGGCAAATTTGGAAAGCATCAGATGAAAACCAGGGAATTGTGGCTGAAAAATGGTCTTTTTTAACAGTTTTTCGTTATACGAGGGGAAGCTAGCAGGACTAAAATTCTTATTTCTTGCATGATTTTTTTGCAATGTTTGAAGAAAATCGGATAAAAAAATAAGGAAGTTATTCAAGTTTTTATTTTAATACGAAAAACCCGATTTTTTCACATTTTTTTCACAATTTTTTGTGTGAAGCCAATGTCGCAGGAAAACTATCAAGCACTCTACATAAACCTCGTAACATGATGTGTGTGTTTTGCATTAAGTTCAAGAACACTAGTGCATCAAATAAAAATTTTGTTCACGTGTAACTTTGCCATGGTTTTTGCAAAAAGTAGTACTCACCTTCAGTCTTATCGATTTTTCTGCCAAACTCTGGGTGCCTGGAGTTGGTCTTGACCTACCTTGGTAAATTTGCAACATATGTGTACAATTTCATCGAAATCGGTCGAGAAATGTAGACGTGCATAAATAGCATAAAGACACTCACACTGACAGTTACACACACACACACACACACACACACACACACACACACACACACACACACAACTTCTGCTTTACAGATATAGATTTATGAAGATTTTCTTTTAATAAATATGAAACATTTTCAACGAACATTGCGTAAATGTTCCAAGGTTCATTATTGCAATTATTGTGTTACAGGCCTTCATACGTGCTACCTTCTAATAATAATAATAAAAATATATATACAAAAAATACTGCGAGCAGTTATTTTTCATAAATTCTTTTATTTCTCAGTTATTAAAATACATTTTTTTTATTTAATATTTCGCCATTTCAGATCAGGAGCCAAAAGAATAAAACAAGAATTTGGAAATACAATTCGATTAATAAATTCTGCGAAAATCTTTTCAAGAACGTTTTTGTGCGAATAAATATTTTTTTCTTTTTACCTGAAATTCGGCAATACAATTTCTTTTGACGTAAATTCTTAATTTAAGAAATTATCTAAAAGAAAACTTTTTTTTTTCTTTGCAGTTTTTAATTTTCCCACCTAGGGAATAATTTCGAACATTGATTCAATTTTGGTAAAAATAAATAAATAAATAAATTTAAAAGAATTACTTTTAATTCTTTAGGTACTTTGGTAAATCAGTAACGCCTAATGAGGAAAGAAAAACGTATTTAGTCGTTTTTACAAATATGTTTATATTTTTTCAACATAATCTTCCTTAATGTTAATGCACTTCATTCATTTATCGTACATTATAAATCTGACAAAAGCCAGAGGACAAAAACCCCAGCCTCATATTCCATAAGTAGAAAAAAAAACATTATCATTAAAAAAATTCTCATACAGGGTGAGATGGATAAATTGTCGTTATTTTATAATTTCAATTTCATGCATTCGCAGTGTTTCTTTTTTATTTTGTTGACTGCACAGTGGGGTCAGTTGGGCACCGTCTGTGAGAAAAAGAGCACCATGACGCAATTCACTCCGCCAGAAATATGGAAACTGCATGTTATACTGCTTGGCATTCGCGCCGGAAACTCCAGTACGAGTGTTTGGGTGTCAATCTGAAGACAGTGCAGAGGATTCGGAAAGATTTGGATGAGTCTAATGGTGATTACGAAGGTACGGCAGCTGGGAAAACTCACTCTGATCGTTATGATAAGAAAAGAACTCATGAATTTGTTGGTGAGTGTCTTATTCAACACGAAAGCCTACATCAAGTGCTTTGAGGAAGTAGTGTTGCCCTGTGTCAAGAGGGCTACTGCTGGAAGGCCCTGTCTGACAACAGCACTCTGTACCATGCCACACAAGCAGGAAAACCCAGTCATGGCTTTCAGACAATTTCTGCGACCACATCACCACTTACATCTGGCCCCAGACTACAATCCCCTTGATGTGTGGGGCGCATTTGAGCGAAAGACCAACAAAACTCCTTGCAACACCAAAGATGAACAGAAGGCAAGGATTATGGCAGCATTCACCAACTTAAACAAGGAGACCGTCCAGCCAGAATAGTTGCTGGGGATTCCGAAGTCGTCTAGAGGCCGTGGTTGACGCCAATGACGATTTTATTGAATAAATTTACTCTTTATTTCAAGATATTTTTGTGTAATTTTAGTAGACATATGTTAAAATAAGAGGTCAGTGTTATTTTCATTTTTGCGTAACTTAGACGACAATTTATCCATCGCACCCTTTATATAAAAAGAAACAAGTTTAACATTGAAAATTCAAGGAACTTTTAACTCAAATTTTAATGCCAAATTAAGACAATAATAATAAATAATATCCGATATATACACTTTAAGAAGAAAGATTTATTTCTGACGGGTATTTCGCGAGTTTATGGGTCCTTTCTGTTTGCAACAGACATAGTAAATCGCTCCACCCTCTAAAAACGTTTAGCAATGCTACCGTCACATATTCGATATCAGGGAATCCTACTATCCCATAAAAGTAAAACCGGACTATATGTGAAGACAATCTTAAGAAGGGCGTTTTTTGTTTTTTTTTAAAGTTTGTGCCAAACCCAAAACGTAAACTAACACAGAGCTCGTATGCCGAATAAAAGTCTTAAAAGAAGTTTTTATTCGCGAAATAACTTTCTTGGGTGTATTCGATTGTCTCAACATGACATTATTAAAATTTGAATTAAAAGTTCCTTGAATTTTCAACATTTAAATTTGTTTCTTTATGAGACTGGGATTTTGTCCACTTCTGGAATCCGGGGTTTTGTCCACTGGGATTTTGTCCTTTTACAGAGCATATTTTCAAACCAAAATACAACACTATCAGGCTCTATGGACATTGATCGACATCCCACAAAAAGACAATGTTAGTTAGGATGAGCGAATTTGTTGAAAGTTCAAATAAATAAATTGGAGTACAATAAACATATTTCTGAAGAATTATTTTCTTTTTAAGTTTCCCTCCCCCACTCTTTCGTTTCCATAAGAAAAAAATCCTTCAGTTATCACTGCATTAAGTAGAGAATGTGTTATTAAATTATTAAAAAAAAATTGAATTCATGTAGATTTTAAAACACAGTTCAAGCATTATTGATTTTTCAGATTTAAGAATATAAATATGCAGAAATACCTTTTTTTGTATTTTGAAGGAAAATGATTGTTACAATAAAACTTATCTCCTAATTCTTCTTTTTAATTGGTAAAGTTCAAGGAAAATGGAATTCGCATTTTTATGCGATGATGGGTGTCGAATCGATGCAGCTAGATTCTGAGAACATCCAGGTTGTGAATACGTCCCTTCCATCATTTTTTTTTCAAAACAGTATCTTATTTGGAAAGTAGATGCAACACCTCCCAAGTAATCTCGCATTTGACCTTGTGTCAGACTTGACTAAGAATTTGATAGTTTTCATAAAAGATTGTAAACAGGATGTATAATTTTTGTCAGGATTTTCATGAAGACCTCTAAACTGCAATTCTTACCTCTTACTTTTACGCTCTTGCAACAACCTAATTCCATATTCAATCACCCTCTAGCTTGAATGGCTCTTGGGCCTTGTATTATTAGTAAAAAAAAAACATACGTTTTATTCGGACAGGCATCTTGCATCACAATGTGTCAGCTGTTGTAGCCTCCGGCCTTCTTCCAGTGTTTGTTTAACTTGGTAACATTCACGGAATTTTGAACTTACCCTACCATTTGGGTTCGTTTCGCTTTCCATGCTTTGGGAATATTTCATGACAGCTATGACTGGTAATGCTAACAACATATATCCTCGGTCCAATGGTCGGTGGGGATAAACGGCACAAAATTGAACAAGTAGTAGTATTATTAAATTAACTGATATGAAACATCACCTAAGCATGGAGAACGAAATGAGAATAATCAACTCCGTGGACTGAATAAAAAGAAAGAGTTATGTTCGAAATTCCAACAAGGTTACTGAGTACGAAGACAGTAAAAAAAGTCAGAGTACAATGGTCGAAACGTTACAGTGTAACCCGGATATAAGAGAAACCCGGATATAAAAGAGATTTTACTTACCTAAACAAAATAGACCAAACCCGGATATAAGATATTTTTTCTCCGGTTCCGACAACTCTCTTATATCCGGGTTACAGTGTAACCGTTACACTGTATGAGTTAAAAACCCAAACCAAAACGAACATACTGGTCTGAATAGCAAAGCATATTATAAGGACAGTCAAATAAAAAAAAAACTGACAAAGTAGCAATAGTATTGACGTGGTTAGTGATATAATTGTTAAATGACTGTTTTAAACTGAAAATCTGTAAAGTAAAATAAACTAAAAATAAAAAAAAAACGTCTCTGATCAAACCATAGAAAAACTTGAAGACATTATTAGCAAAAACAGTTTTTTCAGCCATTAACCAGACGTTGACGAAATAATACACTATCATCGTAACATAATTTTGTCTGGGTTCATTGAAAAAAAATACGATAAAAAAATAATGATGCCCATAAAAAAGAAGTAATAATGAAAGAACAGATAAAAAAATAGCCTTCGAAAACAAAACCAGTGTCTTCTTGTCTTACACTTTGACTGCAAAATAATTTTTAAGTATTTTTCATTGCTATGTTTAACGAAAAATATTTCTTTCTTTTATTAATTTATTGAATTTTTATGTAATGAATATTTTATTAAAAAGGAATAAAAAAAAAAGAAAAAAAGAAAATCTGGTGACGGAATTAGCCGAAAAATCCGAAGCATAAAAAAAAAAAAAAAGGATTAAAAAAAATGACGGATTTTGTTTCTTTATGTTTTTTAGTTCTTTTTATTGTGAATTATTTCAATGTCGATCCACGACATTTTTGGAATGCATAAATATTTGGTGAGTGCACTCAGAAATGGAGATTTTCCCTTCATTTTTTTTTTATCAAGAAGATACAGTGTTAATGTTTAATCGTTTTTTTGTGTGTGTTGGTTTGTTCTCTTTTTATGTTGTTCATTGTAATTGACTGGACTTAAAATTTCTTACCTTAAAAAAACAAAATCCATTTTGATGGAAAATATTTTCCAACACTTTCATTACATTTTTTTCTACTATTTTTTTTGTTTGTATCGTTTTTTGTTTTTTTTGTGATGAAAGGAAAAAAAATCCTTACATTACTTTTATAATCACAAGTGCATTTTAAAACCTTTTTTATTTTTTTACCCATTAATAATAGAAAGGGCACTTTGTAAAACCCTAACTTATTACTTATTATTATTATCATTACCTTCTTTGTTGTCAAGATTCAAAAAGCAATTTCCAAATTGCTCCTCCTAAATTTTAACATAATTTTACTTATAAATTAAAATTAAAAAATGACAATATAAAAAATTAAAAATGATAGTAAATAAATATGTTTAACATTCACAGTGATTCACTCAAATTAATTAGTTTGGTTGAATTTTTAAAAATCCAATTTTTTTTCTTACCTCCACCCAAGAAAAAAAAACAAAACAAAAAAACCAAGTGTTCAGATTTACTTTAAGGTTGCATTTTCAAATTAATATTTTTCCCACTTAGTGTTTTCATCACATTTCTTTAACCAATGGATTCTTTGTTTTCCTTCTGAGTATAAATTGAAATCCACCCCCCCCCCAAAAAAAAACAAACTTAGAAGCAGCTAACTTAACAGAGATAGAGGCCTGGTGTGAAGTAATGAATAGCCACTTAGATTGGGGAATCAGAGAGACGAGTTCGAATTCCAGTCAAGTTCATTATATTCACTTAGACATCCAAATACCTCAAGCCAGGATTGGTGTCAGTCAAAGTTTCTACCACTGAGCTATCTTCATTCGACAGAATGAAACAGCTAAGTCTAGCGTATTGTTTTTATGAATGTAAACAAATGCCAATCAGCTGGAGGGCTCTATTCATTTTACTGAAGAGCTTTGGATTAGTGTAGGTGGTTGTTGTTTATAGAATTATCTTGTCATTCAACAGTGCTCAATTGAAATATATTTTCAAAAGCTAAATTATGTCATATATATATATATATATATGTATATATATATATATATATATATATATACTCTACTGATTCCCTGGTTGTTCTTAAATTATTGGGTTTTTTAAAAGATTGTATGCACAAGTTACATGTTTGTCCACAATTGGCTCTGAAGAGTGAAGCTTGAAAACCAATTAGTCTCATTTTTGTTCTTTTTTTGTTTATTGTTATTGTTCTCATTCACCTCTTTATGTGATTTATTTTATTACCTTTTCTCTTCTCCCTGTTTATTATTGTTTTTTTCTATTTATTGCTGTATATAGTTATACAATTTCGATATGTCCATTTGTATGTTAATTTTAAAATAAGCCTTTAGCATTCTGCTACCACTTTTCTATCAATGTCATTTTTTGTGCAAAAAGTGGATCACAGAACCTTGACATTTTTTGTTCACTTCTCATTAGTCAGTTAATATTTTAATCATGTTCTCAACTACATCCGAATAACATCGATCTAGTTCCTGACCTGAATGAAAATACAATTCTGCCAAAATCTGTCTATGCCTTTCTGAGCCTATCACGCGATTACATTTATTATAAATACCAGACACAAGTTTGTTCTTCCTCTCTTTTGATTTCTCTTGCTTACTAAAATGTAGCCAACATCTTTCAGGTGGACGCTAAGAAAACATATTCACACACGCACACATACACGTATGTATGGAAACTTAATTACCAACATTACAGAACATTACAAGCATCAACATATAACGAATATTCTACTACAAACAACAGAAACTAATTAAACATTACAGAACATTCACTCCTTCAACTCTTCTGAAGCTAAAAGTTTATCAACATATTTTCAGCTTTACAGAATTCTTTCAACACAGTGAACATTTTGTGCGGCAAGTTCATTCAACTTTTTATGAGCTCAGATAAAAATATACCTTAGTAAAGACTTTAATTCCAGTCAAAGGGGAGTAACTCCTATTAATTATGCCTGTATATCATTGACATACATAAATATAAATTTTGTTATAAAAACCGTTTTGTGTTCCTTCTTATTGTTTCATATTTTGTGGTATTTTGTGTAAATATAAATTCAAGAGGTTACACCAACTAACAGGCCTTTTACAGACCCTTTCCATACTGGAAATATTTGACATTCATTTATAGTAAATGCTACACCTGATTTTGCCAGACATGCACTGAAAATCCTATTAATCCCTTTTCAGTTTTGGGAGCATGAGCAGAGCAAATTCTAAGTATAGCACTCTGAGAACAAATACATATGGCTTAGACAAAACAACCTCACTCACTCTTTAACTCACCAACAGAGTAAATTCAACCACTCCTTCATTTTTCTATGGAGTATCATGAGAACATTCCTTGAATTTAGACTTTCTTTCAGAAACTACCCTTGTATAATCTCAATACTAAAAGTTCCTGATAGAATAAGAATTTCTTTCTCATTTTATTTGTTCTCTTGTTTGTCTATTTTCTCAACCAATTCAACTCTTGTAGTTTTTGTTTGTCAACACACAGCACCTCAACCTCAAACAATGACCCCAAAACAAACACAGCACATTGATCAAATAGTTTTACTGTCAGTTGAAATTATGAAATCTATTTAAGATAGTTTTTCTGGAAATTAGATTTCTTATGTTCATCAAATGTTGTAAATGTTGATAGGGCTTTATAAATGTTGGAGATTTTATTTTAGGCTGTTGAAAATTAATGGCTTGATTATATCATTTTCTCATTAGCTGACTTTTACACAATGCTTTCAATTGGTACAACTGAGAGCAATATTTATCTGAATCACTTGTTTGGTTCTCTGGAAATGAGTTTGTAAAAGACCCCTTTCCAGTTTCATCATCTACACAACATTTGGATTAATGGTAATGGTAAAATTAGTTATTGCTATACAGGAAATATTTGACAGTTGTACTGTTGGTTGCAATTTATAAAATTCTTTTCTTAAAGCACTTTTTCAGGTAATTAGACTTCTCAAGTTCACTGCATATGTTATAACTTTCTTTACAAA
The DNA here is from genome assembly GCA_964036315.1 of Acanthosepion esculentum. NCBI lineage: Eukaryota > Metazoa > Mollusca > Cephalopoda > Sepiida > Sepiidae > Acanthosepion > Acanthosepion esculentum. The sequence continues at coordinate 58,267,565 of OZ038492.1, read as the reverse complement.
CTTTTTGTTTTAGGTAATGTGGAAAGTTAACTGCTTGATCATATCGTTATTTTCTCTTCTGAAAACTTGTTTACAGTTGCTGCCTTTAGTTGGCATAAAGTAGACTTTATTTGCATCAGTTGTTTGGTTCTGTGGATTTTTTCTTTTCTCTTATCTTCTCTTTTCTTTTCTCTTCTCTTTTCTTTTCTCTTCTCTTCTGTTTTCTCTTCTTTTCTCTTCTGTTTTCTCTTCTTTTCTCTTCTCTTCTTTTCTCTTCTCTTTTATTTTCTCTTCTCTTCTTTTCTCTTTTCTTTTCTCTTTTCTTTTCTCTTCTCTTTTCTCTTCCTTTCTCTTCTCTTTTCTCTTCTTTTCTCTTCTGTTTTCTCTTCTGTTTTCTCTTCTTTTCTCTTCTCTTCTCTTCTCCTCTCTTCTCTTTATTTTCTCTTTTCTTTTCTCTTTTATTTTCTCTTTTCTCTTCTCTTCTCTCTTCCTTTCTCTTCTCTTTTCTCTTCTTTTCTCTTCTGTTTTCTCTTCTTTTCTCTTCTGTTTTCTCTTCTTTTCTCTTCTCTTCTTTTCTCTTCTCTTCTTTTCTCCTCTCTTCTCTTCTCTTTATTTTCTCTTTTCTTTTCTCTTTTATTTTCTCTTTTCTTTTCTCCATGCTTTTTTTCTTTGCTTTCCTTTCTTTTCTAAAGTTCACAATTACCATCTCTCGAGCTTGCTGAATCTTCTTATCATGGTGGAGATTGATGGACATTCTGTTTCGCCTTCACGTGTCATGCTTGTCCAGCCCCTTTTAAATTTCTCGATCCACTCATACACACTTCTACACAATAGTGCACTGTTGTTGTATTGTGTTGAAAGCCTCCATACAGAGAAATCACATCGCTGCTCTTTGTTTCTTCTTAGTGCACAGTTAGTGGAGCTGCCATGTTTACATTGGTGCAATCAAAAGATCGAACTTTGATTATGTCACCACAACAGTACAAACTATAATCACCAATGAGCAGAAGGCGTGACAAACCTAAAAATATGTTATGGCAAAAGTGCAGATCATTTTTGACTTACTCTTATACTTTTCATCACCAGTGACAACCTGCTTAAAAATGGGACAGTTTCACTACATTTAAATAGTAAATCACAAATAGAATTACACTTTAGTTGATTATTATAATTTTTTTTCCTTGATTTATGCAAAAGCTTCACATCAAAGTGACTAACATAATCAAACTGGTGCGAATGATTTTCATTGACTGTTTCAGTTATTTTTCAACTATTGTCTTGATTTGAATGCTATCCACCTCAACTGATCTACAAGACTTTAGCAATTTAAAAATTTACAAACCAATTTTGAAACTTAAGTGAATGTTGCCTGTTTTATTTCATCTTCAGTATTAGAATCAATCAATAAAAATACTACAATTTTTTTTAATACACACTGATATGATATCTATCACAAGACAATCAAAAATGATTTTCTCCAGCTTGAGTTAAAACTCAACACTCCTAATTCCAGCTAATGACAAAAATAAGACATGCTTTAGCAAGCTCAATATATTAGTCAGACTATTGTTTTCATTTTTGTTGTTTAAAAAAGTGCCAAAGTATTTCTAAGAAATACAAAATGCAGCATAACTCTGGGGATATCAGCTGGAAAAAAAAACGAAACAAAATAAAAAATGACAAATACAACAGTCTAAAAAATATATAGTATTATTTATGACTTGTTTAATTTCACTGTTCATTCTTTGGAACAAATTCTGGTTAATAGGGACACAAGGGAACAACTCATAAAGTTTATTAAAGTAAAAAATAGCACTGTCTGTAAATAGCATAGAAGAAATGAGATGGAAAACGACTTATGACAAATACATCTACCTTCTGCTTTTTAGCACAAATAATGATGAGGATACCTGATTAGAATTTTCAGTTAATCATCTCTTAATAGCATCTTCAACTTCCAGATCACTGCCCATAAATTTGAAATGTATCAGCTTGGCAGCCTGTTCCTTGGGAAAACCACAAAATGTCAAATATCCATGAAAAAGAAATTACACAAGTTTCACTTCTGCTTTCAGACTGCCAATAGGGTTTTGTGCAAAAAAAAATTATCTCTAATTAAGTTTGATTGTTCTAAACAACAGTTAATCCAATTAGGAATATGTATAGACTTAATATCAAAATGACTATCTCAATGTTTCTTTCCAAAGATTTGAGATTGTTATTCAGTATGTTCTTTGGGCTTTTGGTTTCACTTTTCTTTTTATTAAAGTTTGGCTTATATATTCTTTAGCCTTCCTTAAGTATATATTGCCTCTGATCATGTGGGTAATGTTAATATAATACCATATATATATATATATATATATATATATATATATATATATATATATATATATGTGTATGTATATACTCACAAAATAATTTGTTTGAGCTCTTGGAGAGGAAGGAGTAATTTTATAAACAGGGGCTGCTGCTGCTAATACGTTGCTCTTCTACTCAAATCGAGCTTTCCTAGATACTGACGTCTTTCACATAGTAAAAATATTGAAATTTCCCTTCTGCCCGAAGCTTGAGGGTATAATCTCTGACTAATGCTAAATCAGTCAGGTTTCAAACCCAGCTTGAAGCAATCAGATGTTTAGCCACACTGATGAGCTGTGATACAGTGAAACAGTCTGCCTGTGGATGTCTATATAGAAATATATATATATATTTTAGGAGGCATGGTGGAGTAATGGATAACGGCTTGGATTGAGGAATTGGGGAGCCGAGTTTGAATTCCAGTCGAATCCATTACATTCACTTACATGCTAATACCCTTGGGAAAGGTGTGAATCCTCTTCTTCTCCCTCCAACTATGGGTAAATAGCAGGACAGACTGGGTTCTATAGCCTTGGATGGCAACTGGTCTAGGAGAAGGACAACTCTGAATTCAAAACCTGCGGAGGATCGTTTGGGGACCTTGTGGCATTCGCTGCACCAGGTCCCTGTATTCGTCCCTCCAAAAAGTGTGGATGGCCCTGCACAAAGCCTTCACCACTATAATCAAATCTCATGTGTCGGTGTCGGGCTTTCAGTTTCTGGGAACTGATCTGCCTGACCCTCATACGTCGAGTTAAGTTGTGAGCTTGCCATGGGAGATTTCCTATATATATATATATATATATATATATATATATATATATATATATCTGTAAAAGGACAAAGGAAAAGTTATTTTACCTGACTTGTTTTATCCTGAGAATAGTAATGTGCAGAGGTTTGGTGGTGCCTGGAGGCAATTCCTTGATTGTATGCCTCTAAGACTCAAGTAGTGGGGTGGGGGATAGCATCTGGTAATGAGAAATGTGAGAAAGGAAGACATTTTTTAGTTCAAATTCCTGCGGCATCTTTATATTCACTTCACACTTAAATGCCCTTATACTTAAAATCAGAAAGCGTCAGTTGAAAATTTTGGGACATGAGAAAAGAAGGCTTGGAGAATTTAACACTCATGGGACATACTGAGGGAAAGGAGGTACAGAGAATCAGTGAATAGCTTGTATAAATGGATGGCAGAATACAAAGGGATTGTAAAGAGTCAGATGTTGCTTAAAATTACAAGGGGCAAGAAGCTGGGGAGAGAGATGATTGCTCATGTTCTGAAGGGATACATCACATAAAAGAAGAATGCCCTTAAAAAAAGGCATGAATACACTTTTCCTTATAGTTTGTCCTATCAGCTATTTTGATAAAATGTTTTATTATTAACATGGCATGATATTTGATGGAATAGTGGTTTAGGGACTTTAGGCAAACCACTTTCCCATAATTATCTTACTATCTAAAAGTATTTATTAAACTTGACAAATTCCAATGATGTATCTAATATATAAAGCTCAAAGTTTGTGTGTTCCCACTTAAAACCCTTAAAATTAAATATCATTGTCTATCTGTGTACATGTCCAAATATTATATAAAACTATAACATCAAGTAAATGCAGTTTGTGATTTATCTGTCTGTCTATTCAAATCAAAGAAGTTTAAGTTGACAATCCAGCAAATATTTGGAATCAAAAGCTGAAATTAGTCTGTTCTTGTCTGCTTGGGAGATACCTTAGGCAGCAAGGATTAACCCTAGCTCTCCCCTGTGGGAGAGGTATTGCCTGGGATGGCAGTTCCATGGAGCTGAACTGATAAGAGTCATATAAGAAATGCAATTTTATCATTTATTGCTACCAGTATGTGTCTTATGTCTTTCCCAACTTAGTAGTTCTTGATTAATGGCAATAACTAGTTTGCATATTCAGATTTAAAAATCTGGCTATTAATAATCTAGTCTTTTGTGAGCTTTATAAATTTGTTATTGTTTTAGCGATAGCTTTTATAATTATAATTAAACTTCTTAGTTATTCAAATAAAGCCATTTTCTGTCATGAAAGTAGTAACCACCTTAGTATTTAAATTGCTGTCTGGAAGTATAGGAAAGTAAAAGAGAAGGCAATAGGCAATGCTAAATATGTAAAAAATATTATAACATGCTATATAGGAAATAAACTACTACTAAAATGTTTAAATTTATCAAACTGCTTTAATTGCAACAATTTCACTAATACCATTTTAGGGCATATGCAAATCTATCAAAGACAAAGAAATGACTGCATAGCACAGCAGAACAAAGGAAAGGCATTTGGTTTATGTAATGTTGAATATCATTGTTATATTTAGCAAAATAATTTGTCAGTTCCAATGTAATGTTTGGCTGCAATAATTCCTGCTGATATGATTCCAGTCAGTCCTGTTTCAATAGCAGTTTTAATACATTTTTTTGTCTGTAGTCCAAGTATCAGTGTATGATTTTTCATCATCTATAGTGTTCTATTGCTGTTTGGTCTAGAGCAGTTTTCACTGTCCAAAATCTTTTTTTTATCAAGGCCTGTTCCTGGTCCTAAGAAATCATATTGTGGTAATGTATATTCAGTTTGATTTGGTTTTAATGCCTGGTAAAGATACCTTTTTTTAAAGTATGAAAGAGAGCGGTACTTTTTATGCTCCTTCTTGACCAGTGGCATAAATGGGAAAATTTCCTACTGACTTTCTTATAAATCCATGCTGCCGATGGTAGTTTGTTTCTAATTTTTCAATATCATTGATGGATTACTTGTAATATTTTTGCATTGATGCCATCATTTTTAGTATACTCATTAGCATAGACACCATTTCTTTCCATTGACTGGACATGTATTTTGATATTTTCAACTTAAATTATCTATAATTATACTTAGAATCAGAAAGAGGCAGTTGAAATTTCTCTGACATGTAAGGAGGAAAGAAGGCTTGGAAAATTTTATATATTAAGAGGAACAGAGGAAGACAGTAACCTACCTAAAAAAAACTTCTGTAAATAAGTGGTTGAGGAGACAGAGAGAGGTAGTGTTAGTTTTTCCTTCCACTTGTGCTGTAAGGCATCGCAGGGAGACACAGTCATCCATCAGCAGCAAAGTAAGTGGCCTGGAGGAGAGATATCTCATGGGCTCTGATGGTGTCTGCCACTGAGTCGCTCCAGTGTCTTCTTGGTCTGCCTCTCACTCTCCAGCCAGAATACCTTAGGGTGTATGTTCATAGGGCTGGTTGGTTGATAGGCATACAAGTGAGGTGATCAAACCACTTGTTCTTCTGTTGTTCAATGTGGTGTATGATTGGTATTGCTCCTACCATATCTCTTATTGCCTCATTCCGCCTCCCAAAGCCCAAGCTTTCGTCCTCGTTGTGAGAGGTGGAAACAGGTGCTGGCCAACGGGGAACTGGCTAAGCTGTGACTGGCTTAGCAAGCCAACAGTGGATAAAATTTGCTCAAGGAAACAAAAGGAGAGACAGAGAGAATGATAACAAAAAGATAAACATTTCTACAAAGGATAGGAAGTTATGAAGACCATGATCGCCCATATCCTGAAGGGACATGATGCATTGAAGAAAATTATAAATTTCAGTTCAATATATTTTGGTAGAAATTGTTCTTGTGAACTTGTCTTATTAAAAATAATAGACATTTTATATCTATTAAATTATCTTTTTTTTTCTAGTGTGTGAATAATGTTTCTTATATGTGGCTGTTGTTGATGTATGAAATAACCAAAATTCATATTTTGTAGTTGTATTTTGACTCAAATGAATCATCAGAAGTCTGAGTGAGAAAAGGAAAGAAAATTTAGTGGTTTAAGCAACACATTGTTTTTAAGTGTTATTTTTTTTAAAGCTAAATCCAATGCAACAGAATGCAGTTAATCATGTGATGGCAACAGCTATGTATAATGAGATAATTTTTGTTTTTAAACAAAATCTCTATTCTTTTTAAGATATGTTGACATGTATAAATTTCATAATGAAGCCTGTATAAATTGTATTATAACAAAATAACAAAAAAAAATTTCTTTCCAAACATGCATAAGGCTTTGAAATATGGATGAGTTGTTTTGGTTTTCTTAAAAATTTCATAAATTTAATCGGTGTTTCATATCTTGGTGATATGTTTGATACCTGCGAAGCACTTAATTATTAAAAGTCAGGTTGCCTTGCTATCCTCTTGGGGTACAAAATGGCTCAAAAAGTGACAGCTGCCATTAATTCTGCTTTTACCATAATGTTACTAGAGACAACCATTTTCATTCACACTATATACGTCACCTTTTAATGTTTTAAATACACCTTAGAAAACTCTTTTCCATGTCTCTCTCTTTCTAAATAAATTATAATTTTTTTAGTTGGTTTTAAATTCCTTTTTGATAGGAGGCAATAATTGACAGCATAACAACATAATTCATTTCTCCATATGAAAAAATAAAGGAAAAAATTATGCAAAAAAGGAAAACAAACTAGAAAACTAATTTAGTAATTGTGTTTTTCATTCATCTGCATGTTTCCATCATATTTCCATTTGCTGGTTTATCACTAAGTATTCACAAACAATAAGTCTCTTCATATATCCATCTTCCTCTGTATTTTTGCTAATACTGACCTTCCTTGGCTATTTTAAATCTTTCCCTAAATATCTAGTTCCTCTATCATTCTTGTTCCCAGTACTCCACATATTATGAGCATGACTCTCATCCACATATTCTACTGTATCTTCGGTTCCTGGGTGCAGTCCTGATATTTTTCAGGCTTTTTCTCAATCAATCATATCTGCTTATGAAATGCATCTTGACGTAAACAAATACCAGTTCTTGTACAATCACCAAAGTTAAGTAATGTTGAACCTGGTCAGTACCTAGATGGGTGACCACCTGGGAATACCAGCTGCTGTAAGCTTGGATGTGCAGGTGGAGTAATGGATAATGGCTTGGATTTGAAAATTGGAAAGCTCAGTTCCAGTTCCAGTCAGGTTTGTTATATTCACTTACATACAAATACCCTTGGGGAAGATATGAATCCACCTCTTCTATTGGTTAATTAGTAAGACTTGTATCATTAAATCATTATCTCCAAAAAATTCTTACAATGTAAAAATATTTTCTGGCTTAAAATAACCTGCAAATGTTTGATAAACCATAAAAAACAAGTCGATCACTGAAACCTGATTTTTTTCTGTTTTTATTTCAATAATCTGATAGTACATGAGTTTGGATGATTTGACCTCGCAGACATTTTTATTGATGACAATCCAGTTTGGTCTTCTTGCTTGGATGGTATGGTCACACTTAATCTCAAAATCCCAGAGTAGGAATTCATTTGCACACCCACTCAAATAGAATATAGCAGAAGGTTGGGTTTAAAATTGGAGTCCAACATGTACATAGTGCCAAGGGCAAAAATTGCCCTAGATCCCTTGATCTTTGTTCTTGTGAGGATGTCCTCCAGTTACGAGCAATTAACTGTAACCCTCTCCTACAGGAGAAGTAATGCCTGCAGGCAGTACTATTTCAAGTTGTGTTGTGGGAATTACTCCCAGTAATTGTCATATTAAGTATTAAAAAAAGTAAGACATAAGCGCACTTGCTTTCTTTCAGCTCTGAAATGCAGTAGTGACAATATAGAACTTATCCCTGCCAGGAGAAGGAAATCTCCCATGGCAAGCTCACAACTTAATTTTAAAAAAACCTTATGGATCACACACACACACACACTATATATATATATATATATATATATATATATATATATATATATAGTGATTTTCCAAATGCAGCTTAGATGTGACACAAGACCAAATGTAGGGGGCAAACACACACTATAAATATATATATGCAATTTATTTATTATATATATTATTTATATATTATATATGCGCAGTACTTATTGGAAAGCACTCAATATCAGTGATAGAGCTAACATATTTAGTTGGAGTGATGTGAGTTTGTGACCCAGGGTTTCATGCTTTTGTGATCGACAGACAAATGGATTAATTTTTTAAAATTTTTGATTTATATAGGGTTGCATATATTGGTGTTTTTATGGAAATGGGAGGAAAAATTGTCGCCATGACGCCACTCATACTTATGCAAACATACATACATGCCCATACACCCATTGACGTACACAGACATATACACACACACGCTTTGCCCACCGGAGCTCACACAAACATAAACATATGTGAACAGTATGGGACTTAGTATATATGTGTATATATGTGCCGTTGTGTATATGATTGCTGTATTCAATGTTGGATATATATATATATATATATATATATATATATATATATATATTTAAAGACATTTATATATATTATGTTTAACGTTCTTTTTATAGATATAAGTATTTAAGCAAATGCTCTGTTTTATAATAAACAGTATTAAATAACATTTACCAGCCTGAATGTCCGAGAAATTTTCATAGAAAATTTTCGCTCTCCGACAGGAATCGAACCTGTATCCTATACGGAACCATCATTTCGCGTGATGTGCCTTAACCCTTCGGCCACAGAGCAGCGTCTGGTTAGCAAGGTCGATTTTACTATCTTTAAACTTAAATCTTCCATGAATCTCTTCTATTCATATCTGCTCTAGCGTATCAAATGTAAACAAATGACGGCATATATTTTAGAATTGGACATAGTCCGACAATTTATTTAAAGACATTTATATATATTATGTTTAACGTTCTTTTTATAGATACAAGTATTTAAGCAAATGCTCTGTTTATAATAAACAGTATTAAATAACATTTACCGGCCTGAATGTCCGAGAAATTTTCATAGAAAATTTTCGCTCTCCGACAGATATATATACAAAAATGTTTTCTTTCCATTTTTTTGAGATATTGTAATATTCCTCTATGTGTTGAAAGTTATTTCTTTTGAAAATGTTTAATTCATTTATTCTTAGTCCACCTCCTTAAAAAGAAATCATAACTCATCCCACTAGAAATTAATGACCAACAGCTACATTGCCCATTACAATCCTGCAGCACCTTGATGCTACAATGTCTTCCATTCCATTGTTTTTATGGTGCTCTCATAAATTCTTGGAAAATCTGTTTCATTGCAACAATACAACACAGTCGTCTATATCAGAGTATACTGATTGACTGAGACAGTAATACGACAAGGTCAAATTTATAGACTATTGATCAAGGACTTCATGATTTGTACAACTGTCAAGTGTTCACAGATGTAGAAAAAGAGCAAATTTTCTCGTAAGAAAAACCCTTCAGTGGCTTCTAAGACAATATACAAACATCTATAAATGGTTCCTTCTATCTTGCCAATATAAAACATATACTTTTATTTATGTAAACACACATACTCACACATTAGTATAAAATTTCAACACTATTATTTTACATTGAGCAGTTTTATTACCACCAGCACTCAATGCATATTATTTTGTGTATGTGTGTATATATATATATATATATATTATATATATATATATATATATATATATACACACACACACACATATATATATATATGCACACACAAACACACAATGAAAGGAACTAAGCCCGACAATTATTTAATATTTTCCGTTAATACATTATTTTAATAGATACAATTTATTTTAGTAAATACTCTGTTTTTTAATTAAACAGTATTAATTACAATTACCAGTTTGAATGTTCATGAAATTTCATAGAAAATATGTGTTCTCCAACAGGACTCAGACCTATGTCCTACATGGAACCGTCATTTGATCTGACATGCTATACCACTTAGCTATAGAAAAGCATCTGTTTAGCCAAGTCCAAATTAATGTTTTTCAACACACAATCTCCAAGTATTTTTCTCAATCAATTATATCTGCTCATGACATTTATCTTAATGATAATATCCAATGAAATGGGCTAAAACATATGGTACGCAGATGACACAGTATTGATAGCAGACATGGAAAAGAAATTACAAAATCTCCTACAGAAGGTAGCGAAGGAGAGTGAGAAAAAAATGGTCTAAGCATAACCTACAAGACAGAATGCATATTCATCAGTTAAAGGATTGGGTCCAAAGTGTGATTTGCAGGTCAGGAACACTAAACTCAAGCAGGTGCAGAAGTTTATATATCTGGAAAGCATTTTGACAGAGGATGGTAAGTGCGACACCGAGAACCGTAGACATACTGGGATGACCAAGGACACATTCCAAAAGCTGGGCAAAGTATTGCGAGACAGGATTTCTTTGGTAACAAAGAAAAGAGTACTGAGTTGTTATGTGACATCTGTCCTCCTTTACGGTAGTGAATGTTGGACAGTCTCCTCAAAGAGGAAGAAGAGACTCGAGGCAACAGAGATGCAGTTCTACAGAAGGATGCTGAGGATATGGAATGAGTGTGTGAGCAATGATGAAGTCTTAGAGAGAATACAAATAAGTAGGCTTATACTTAGCATCAGGAAGAGGCAGCTGAAGTTTCTGGGACATGTAATGAGGAAGGAGGGCCCGGAGAATCTGATACTCACAGGTCGAATAGAGGGAAAGATAGACAAAGGTAAACAATGCATGCGGGCTTAAGCAAGTGGATGACAGAACGTGGTCTGGGGAAGGTGGCAGAGAGGGATGGAACTTGTTGAGAGCTGCAAGGGATAGAGGGAAGAGGAGAACCATGATGTCCTATGTCCTGACAAGACACAGCACATAAAAAGAAAAGATATCTGTCCTCTTATATGGCAGTGAATGCTGGACAATCTTTTCAAAAATTATGTCTTAAAGCAACAAAAAGGTGGTTCTACAGAAAAATGCTGAGGATACCATTGGCCAAACATGTGAGCAACCATGAGGTTTTAAAGAAGATGGAAACAAAAAGGGTATTATACACCATATCAGGAAGAGGCAGTTGAAATTTCTGGGGGTATGTAATGAGGAAGGAGGGCATGTAAAATCTGATACTCACTGGACAGATTTAAGGAATAGGGGCAGAGGAAAGCAGTGCATGATATACTTGATGGGCTTGAGTAAATGGATGGTAGATCAGGGTTTGGGGTGAAATAACAAAAAGACAAAACTTATTAAAAGCTACAAAAAAAGGAAGATGTGGAGGGCCACGATCGCCTACGTTCTTCATTATATATTCACTAATGTGCAAATATCTTTAGGAATGGTATGAATCCACCTCTTCTCCCTCAGCTATTGGTTAATTAGTAGGACTTGTATCAGTGGATAATTATCTCCAAAAAATTCTTACAATCTAAAAAATATTTTCTAGCTTTAAATAATCTTATCGACATAAGTCGTAAAAAACAAATCAACTAATCTATGATTTTATTATTAATAAAATGTTCTTAAGAAATCATAAATGACTCACATATTCTTCATTTATGTCTCATTTTTATCCCATTTCATTTTAAAGAGATTACTTTTAAGGCATGTTGTAAATGATTTTGGGGTAATTGTCTCTTTGTTTCATTCCATTTCCATTTTTTTTTTCATTTCACTAGGAGACAAGGGGTTACTGAGTGTGAGAGAGTATGAGGAAAAAAAACACTATTAAGGAGAGAGTAAAATAAAAGAGCAGGAAGATAACAATTGTAGCAGAAGATAACAATTGACATTGCATTTAAACTTTTGAAGATCAAAATTGACTAGGAAGCAAGAAGCTAGAAGTGAGTTCCCCAAGTGAGAAAGTGTGAGAGAAAAAAACTGTTAGCATAGAATTTAGGGTTACATCTAGCCATTTTAATTATCAAATGACAAGATCTTGCTGCCAATCTATTACTCCACTTAAATTCATAAAGTCTATATGCCATAGTTCATTAGAACAATTACCATGAAATCATTTATAGAAAAGGCAGAGGGAAGCTACATTATGGTGGTGGAAAAGTGACTGAAGCCAAGATACCAGGTCAGGACCAGTGACATTGCAGATTTTCTTTTGGGTTGGAGGGGTATCAAGAATCTCTAAATATATAGCAGGAGCACCAAACCATATGTTTGTAGGATTAATCAAAGAAAAAGGACAAATATTAGACTTCAAAATATTTAAGATTTGTCTAGCATGACTCAGGAAACTAACTACCTTAGTACTAGACCTAGCATTTGATTCAATATAATCTTTCCACTTCATGTTAGTGGAAAACATTAGTCTGAGAAGGCACAATCAGTCATTGTCTTGGAGGTTAACATCAGCCATCTGTAGCGTTATTGAATATAGTCACACTAGCCTTTATATACTTTTCATTCATATCCTGCTCTCATAGGGAGTTATAAAATGCCAAGTGTTCTACTGAGTCAAATGTCTTTTCATAGTCATTTCTCTCCCCACCTCTCTCTCTTTTAATAAAGCAGACATCTTTTTTCGGCTTAAATATTTGTTACTGCATTGATATACATGAATTTTTCTTTAGATTTAAATCAAATTAATCAAAAACATTTTACAATTGTGTGTTATACTTTTTTTTAAAATTTAAATTCTTTTGTGAATTACATTATACATTTTTACTAAATTATTTACTACTGAATAATCCATCTTTCACCAAAGTTAATTATTATAATAAATCATCAGTCTCTGGATTGTAATTAATTACCACAATTAATTAATAAAATAATTGTTCAACTCTTGGAAATCATTTTTTTTTTTGTTTTCAACTCTGCTAAAATCACCTTTGTAATGTAAAAAGTAAAATAAAACCTGTAATCAACAGAATTTCAAATTCTCTTAACATTTTGATTAATACAATTTTATTAATACAATTCTTGATTTAGTATAGTTGGTGTTGAAGGACAGTTTTAATCAATGAATGCTCAAATCTTTATTTAATAGTTTTATGAAATGGTGAGAATATTCATAACAAATATGTGCAAAAGTTATGAATTTATACATATTTCTGACGACTGGCAATCCTTTTCTTTCTGATTTTGGGTGTTGGTCTTGGTGATGACCTCACTGTCCACCTTTATATTTACATACACTCTGATATTGAGTACTTTTACTCATAAATATAGCATAAAACTGTTTTTATCATATATATATATTTAAAAATATATATGTGTAAATATGTATTTGTAATTTTAGGTAGGTATATATATATATCAAATATATATAGGATTGTTTGTGGTTTGTATATGTGTGTATGTAGATATATGTAAATATTTGAGAGTTCGTATATGTAATATGTGTGATTATATATATGGCATATAGTAATATGAATATATATGCATATTTAGGTATATATGGGTATGGATTTGTCTTTATATATATATATATATATATATATATATATATAAAAAGAATTCTAATAGAAGGACATAAAATTATTATATTATTAATGTTTAATCTTACTTTCTCTTTAAATATTTTCTAATTAGAACTATAGAATTTAAATTTCTAATCATCTGGTGATAATTTCATTTTAAATTGATAATTTAATTTAAATTTAAAGATATTACTCTTTAACTATTAGACTTGATAGTAAAAGTATTAAAATTAGAAATAACATTTTTTTTTTTTTTTAAATTTAAACACTTAATTCACCACCTAACGATAACCGTTAAATGAAAAATTTAAGGAAAAATTTAAATAAATATAAATATGAATATGTGTAAATATTTGTAAATGTATGTGTAAGTTTTTATATATGAATATGTATTCGTACCTGTGCATTTCGATACATATTTGTGTGATTATGTGTGTAATTGCACATGTAAATGAACATATGTATATGGGAGATTTACATAAGTGTATATGTGGTATATATATGAAAAAACAAAATTTCTTTAATATTACCTTCAAATATTACTCCATCTTAATTTGAAACCTAAACTTTAAGTAAGAAAGATTACCCATCTAAAAATAGTTACAAATTACATTCATGAATTAGACTCAAACTGATAAAGATGTTACCTTAACAGTCATTTACAATATTAAAAGATAACTATTGGAAAATTTTATATTTTAATTCTTAGGTTTTTTTATTAATGTGTTTTTTAAATATAGTATTTAACTCATATTAAATCCTTAATTTATTTATAAAGGAGTTAAATATTTAAATTGCTAACAAGCATTAAATTAAATTCTTCATAGATTTTTTAAACATTTAAATTACTATCAAACGTGAAAATCTTTTTTTACCCAAATTGCTAAAACTATACCACCCCTGTCCTTCCTCCGTAAACCCTAAATACATCTCCTTTTTCTTTACTTCCCCTTTTTTCTTTTTTTTCTTTTTTCTTTTTCTTCTTCTCTCTTCTCTCCTTCCCTTTCAACATATCATTTCCGTTGATTTAATAGGTCAATGTCTGATCCTTACACCCTACTTCCTCAATATTAAGTATGATAGAAAGAAATATAAAAATAAACCCTCTCTAAATTCGACCATATCTCTCACACCACTCCTTGCTACCTTCTCTGCTAAATTACATAAACATAATACTACCTGCCAAAAGTGTAAATTTTCATTTCATTTTTCGTTTCACCTTTTGAAAGTGATGTCTGATGATCCAGAGTACTTTAAAAGGTCTCTGGTGAAATAAACTATTACAATGGAGCCTTAAAGTGGTCTGTTTTTCTTTAAAATATATAAGTTTTCAAATTGTAAATTTAAGAAGATTCCAAAATATTCATAAAGCCAAGTGTAAGAAAAGATCTTGATAGTTTCTTGTGATAAAATGTGTTGGTAAAGAAAAGTTTTCTTTTTGTCTTTACAGATATATTTTATTTATATTTATATTTTTACACACACACACATATATATCTATATATCTATATATCTATCTATCTATCTATCTATATATATATATATATATATATATATATATATATATATATATAAAATACTAAATAAAATTAAATGTTCTCTTAGCCTTATTATTGTCATGGAGATTACATCCACCCGTTAGGGATCCTGATTTTGAAACTGAATTTATTTACAGAAATAACATTTTTCCAAAAAGCTATGAAAATTAATGAAAAATACTACATTCATATCTAACTTCCAATTATGAAGAAATAACCTGATTGACCTTTTTACAATTTTATTTTTTAATATTAAGCACTTTTCCTTCATAAATATAAACATTTTAAATGGTGTGTGCATACAAGAGTTCATGCAAACTGGTTGTAGACTTTTAATCTGTATTTTTCATGTGATTGTTGTATACATGTTTAAATGGGTCTCTTCAAAATGATAGAAACTAGCTGAAAGAGTAAAATATTTTTCATGGTCAGATTTATAAATTTTTTGTGTAGCATTTCTGTGTGTAGGCATGCACCAAGAAGAATTCGTATTTTGCATCTCTCGAAATGTTTACAATGCATACCATTGATAACCTTTATTTCTCTTTCTTACTATGTACCAGGGATGCTTTGAAAGTAATTTAACTTATTTATTTCTACACAAGATACAGCACATACAATAAACACAGTGACACTGTTGGATAGAGTAAGTTTTCAGCTACAAAATGTTTTTCTACATAAGCTATACATTTTCCCCAGTGATAAGTGTCTGCATGCTGTGCTCATAAAAATCTTCCTTAGAAGTAACCTGTTTTTTCACAGCAGTGATGATGGTATAATCATCAGAAAGAAATGTTGCTATCCTTGTCTATCTTTCATTGGCCTGAACAGATAAGCAGAAGGATCTAAATTCAACTGTCCAATAGTTATGGAGAACAGACCAGCTAAAATTTGCAATGCAATCCATGGTCTTCAAATTGTTTTAGCTTCTGGTATTATCATGTAAGATAAAAGATTTTCTTCTGAAATTCAGACAGTCAGCTTAACATCATGATGTAACTGTCAAAGTTATGAATTTAAGTACAATACTAGATTGGAAGCTAGGTTGTATAATTTTACAGTTGACATTGCTCGATGTAATCCTAAATTCTATGCTAATAGTTTCTTCACTCACGCTTCTTGCTTATGAAATTCTCTTCCAGCTTCTTGCTTTCCAGTCAACTTTGATCTTCAAAACTTTAAATGAAATATCAATCATTATCTTGTCTTGATTCCTGTTCTTTTGGTTCTCCCTCCTTAATGTTTTTCTTTTTCTCATATTCTTACACACTCACTAACCACTTGTCTCAGTGACTTTATTGCCTTGCTTAGGGTGAAATGATTAAAAAAAATGTTGGTTTGTTCTGGTTCCAGGAAATCCAATAGTATTACATCTTTCCTATCTCATAATGTAATTCATATTACTTTGCTCACTAATGACTGCTTTTTTTATTTATTTTATTTTTTTTGATGGGGTATTTGCATGTCTGTACTCCATGGACAGTCATTGGAATTGCAGCTCATAGTGTCACTCTTTTCACTGTTGATAATGCAGTCTTGGAAACTTACTTTCAACTTTATAGAAGTCCAACAAGCTCTAACAGACTTACATTTGCTTGTCTTTCTGTTCTTCTGTGAGCATCTGTGTAACCCAACTGGCACAAACTTTGCAATATCCCAACATTGTTCCTAATACATAGAAGCTGGCATTCAACTGTGTACACAATTCCTGGGTTGTATTACACTGATTCATACAGATGAGGTGATAGATGCTGTTCATTTCATGGTTAGATAGCTGTGTAGGGCTGCTCAGAATAACACATATCATTGCTGCCACTGCTGAAATGCATTACTGAGTGCCTAACTTTGCTCACATCCTTTGTTTGATCTCTATAAATGCTCAGAAAGCTTCAATGAACGTCAGTGTGTACAATTTTTTTATGGAAGAATTTAGTAATACACTTCTGCTTTCTGCATACTTCCATGTCAGACTTCATTTTGCTAAACTGCCACTCAACAACTATCTGTAATAAAGCAAAAAATAAGTTAGTGGAGTAAAGCTTCAACCCCTACTAATAAAATAATAGGCATTTATTTTGGAACAACTTGTGTGTGTGTGTGTGTGTGTGTGTGTGTGTGTGTGTGTGCGTGCGTGCACGTGTGTGTGTGTGTGTGTGCGCGCGCAGGCAGGCAGGCAGGGATGTAGAAATACCTGGGTTGGTATCTAGGCATGCTGTTAGCCCACTGAAAGTGATGATCCCCAAGCCTTTGATGCTAAATGCTAATCTGGATATCTTGTACCTGCTTGTCTCTGGCATTCTTAACATTGTTGGTGTGCATCATTGCAATATTGTGCAAGCTGTGCATGACTGTAATCTCAGTATGGTAATTGTTGAAATCATAACATCTATTGTTTTATGGATGTGTGTCTTGAAACAAGAAATCTACAAGCAAAGTTTGAATTCCAGTCATTCCTTACATTCAATTTCATGCAAATATACTTGGGAAAGATATGAATCAATCTCTTCTCCCACCATCTTCAGTTTTGGTTGGCAACTTGTCTAGAAGAATTGACAAAGTTTACAATAAACAATAACAAAAAGAACAGAGCCCAAACTAATACAAAACAAACAATATATGCAAGACAAAAGTAGGTAAAGCAACAGTAATAAGGCAAAAATAGTTCAAACTATGAATAGTGTTAACATACAAAATGGATACAGACAAGTGATCAGTGTTTTGACTTCAAGACAAGAAAGAGCATAAATGTAGTATATTGGCTAGGAAGAAATCCCAGGATGCTACTTGTCTAGAGCTCTTGATAAAATCCATAGGAGAATCAGCAATATTATTGGGCCTATTCTGGCATCTCAGCTTCAGTCTCTTATCCACCACCATAAGGTTGCATCCCTGTACCTTTTCTATAAATAATTTCATGGTAATTGTTTCAAAGAGCTCTTTGCTATGGTGCCTAGACCCTTTGAATTTAAGTGCAGCACTAGACTGGCAATGAGGTCTCATCAATTTACATTTGAGTTGGATAGATGTAAGCATAAATTCTATGCTAACAGATTATTTTCTCTTATTTCTTGCTTGTGGTACTCCCTTCCGGCTCTATGTTTCTAGCCAACTTTAATCTGAAAAATTTAAGTGCAGTGTCAGTCACTATCTATTGTCCTCCTGATTACTCTTCTTTTTGTTCTCACCCCTTGGCGATGTTTTTGTTTCTAATTTTTCCACACCCAGTAACCCCTTGTGCCTCAGTGGCTTCACTTTGATTGGGGTGAACTTTATAAAAAAATGCATCTATGTTTTGTCTATAAATTTGATGGGGGGGATGTTTTTGCATTAATTCTCATGAATTGGAACCAAAAGCCTGTATAGGATTGGGAGGTGTTCACCCCCAGTCAATGCTTGGCTATTTTTTTACAGTGCAAAACTGCATTTTAGAATCATTTGTAGATGCTTGAGTAGTCTATTTTTAATGTCTCCTAAGCTTTTCTATGTACACAAAAATCTTAGATGATCTTCAAAGCAACTGTTGGTTATTACTTGTCCATTTACCTATGAACTAATTTTTCATGTCTAGCATTGACATTTTTCACAGTAGGAATGCAATTTTGTTTTAACTTTACTCAACTCTTTATTGCTTGTGCAGTCAGTCAACTGTCACAGAATGTTTACAAGTGTTAGGAGTAATATCTTTGAAGTTTACTTAATTGCTTCTCCAACCAGTCAACTGTTGTATGCCATTTATAAACCTAACAAAAAATTCAGAATTCAATCAAATGACTTTCACACAAGTGTTAATAAATGAACAATGATCAGTGTTTAAATATTTGTCTTTCTCTTTTTGCTTGGCACAGAAAACATCATTTTGCAGTAAGATCAACATTAGCATTTGTGGGTGGCATAATCGTTATTGATGCAGAAAGTGGAATCAGTGAACTGTGTTCATATCACAATCTAGTCTGTCATGTTCACTTTTATAATAATACTCTTGGGTAAGGCATGAATCTATCTCTTCCACTCCAACCAGCTATGGGTTAAATAATAGAGTAGATTGGGTTTTCTAGCTTTAGGTGGGAGTCAGTTTACAAAGACTACTACACTGAATTCAATATCATGGAGAAGGCAGTGGGAAACCATTCCACTCTCTTTACACAAGAAATCATAGCAATTTGCCAATAATAAAAAAAAAATCTGCAGAACCAAGATTGCCAAGGGCCTGAAAGGACATTGCATTAAAAAAAAACAAGTAATTATAAACACTCAACAGTATGTGAAAACATTCATGTACATATATTCTCTCTCTCTCTCTCTCTCTCTCTCTCTCTCTCACTCTCACACACACACACAGGTTGCTAAACTTGCCTATTGTCAGAAGCACAAGCAATAAACTTCAGTGATTTGATATTATTTCAGTATTTACATTTTAATTATAACAGAGATTTTAATACCAAATATTTGATGTAATTGACAAATACATGTATGCAATATTTATTCATGTACATATTTTTTAAACTGTTAATTTGGATTACTTTCAGTAATCATAAATTACACAGATAAAGCAAATGTTTATTATTAATCTTTTTGCCCCAAACAAGGCAACAAAGCCACTAAGACACAGGGGTTTGCTGAGTGAAAGAATATGAGAAGAAAAACATTAAGGAGTGAGAACAATAAAATAACAAGAATTAAGAAGAAAGAAGATAACGATTAACATTGCATTTAAATTTTTGAAGATCAAACTTGATTGGAAAGCAAGAAGCCAAAAGAGTTCCACAAGCTAGAAGTGTGATAGAAGAAACTATTAGCATAGAACTTGCAGTTACATCTAGCCATTTCAACTGTAAAATGATGAGACTTGCAACCAATCTAGTATTGTGCTTAAATTCATAAAGTCTAGGTACCATAGAGGAAACTTCATGAGAACAATTGCAATGAAACTATTTATAAAAAAGGCACAGGGTAGCTACATTATGGCAATGGGAAAGTAGCTGAAGTTGATATGCCAGGTTAGGATCAATGACATTGCAGATTCCTCTTTGGATTCTATCAAACAAACAGTAGGAGGACCAGACCATATGTGTCAGAATTATTCTAAGCATGGTAGACTTATAAATATGTATGATAGATAATGCAAATTATATTGTTTGTGTTTAATATGGTAATAAGTGATATGAACAACGCAGAAAAATTACATTCATTAAAAAAAGATTTGAGTGGGAAAAATAAAAATGATAAATATAAAAATATTTATTTTTATAAATATAAGAATATAAATATTTTTAATTATATCCTTTGAAAAGTGGGAGACCAGATAAACAGATACATACTATAGTTGTTCTGTTATCATCATAGTCATGAACAAGTGATTCAAATTTCAGAATGCTGTTTACTGCTGTCTGGCATTAGAATTAGAGATAGGACAGCTCTAGCTAAATTTTCTATATAACCAACATCTAAAGTAAAGTTTAATTTTAATATCTTTAGGCATTCAGTATTCTTTATCCTTATTTCAAAACTTAATCTCAGGAATCTGCCAGTTTTAATTTTGTGTGATATTTGGCTTTCTTCAACTTGTAATATCTCAGCTTGGGAGTTCTTCAGATCCTCTGAATACAATTTCAATAAAGGCCGTAATGACCAGAACATTAGTCCACCGATATTGGTTGCTGGGATCCAGGTCCTCACAACTATAGTTTTACATTTGGCTGCTGTGATTGAGATGTTAATGATTTCTCTTCAGGACGTAGGCAGTCATCATTATTTGAATACAATTTAATAATGACAATTAAGTGAAAAAGAAAAGAAAAGGTGTTCTCAGAAGATTGCGTAAAGAGCCTAGAGAAATAAAGCTTTTGTAAATCAAATATCTGTGTATGTACAAATGTGTGAGCATGTGCATTTTATATATATATATATATATATATATATATATAAAATGTAATTTCTAATGACTTAATCGATTGTTATTTGTAATCTGATATATTTTTATTACTTCAAACATTAGTTTTAGCGAATACCCATATTTGCGTAGAATGACCCATTTTTTAAACAGTGCTTATTTCATCTACCAGTCTTTTCCTCAAATATGCATGCAAATAGACAATATAAACTATTTAAAAAAAAAAGGCATTTGACTCAAATGTGGTTATCCACTAAAAAGAATTTTTGACATAATAAATATATATGTGATGGTATGTGTATATATTCAGAGATAAAAATAACTCTCTTAGGAGGTTCCTTTTTCTGCAGTTGATATAATTATGTGTTCCAGCAAGTATTTTAGCTTTCTTTTATCTCTGAATGTTGTCAGGCTTTCTTTTGCATGGTGTGAGAGTGTGTGATGTGTGCTTCCTGTGAGTTTGTCACAAGTGGCTTTTGGTCTGTTCTTATATAGGCCAAAGACAGGCTCCAAATGAAAGCAAAAATTTAATATTTCCTGTGTCCTCATTGGTTGAAAAGAGTCACATGATGTGTTAACTATCAGGGCTGGTTCCCCACCCCTGAAACTTTGATATGCGGCCCCATTCTTTATTAAATGTCGATTTCAAAATTTACCAACCTGGGGGCCCACAAACTCTCAAAGGACAATTGTGGGGGAAGAGCTCAGAATAAAAAAATTATTTTACCAAGATATATTACCCTCTTAATTGATTTAAAAGAACAGTTCAGAAAGAAAATTACAATTTAAAAAAATAAGTGCTACTGAAAACACAGTTGAGAGGTTCTTGATAGATGATTGACAATATAATTTGGGTAGAAAAAAATAAAAAATATGAAAAGCAAAAAACACTGCTGAAACTATCCCTTTTGGACCTCCAACCTTATTAGGGGGGGGTTCCTTTATAGTATGCACTACACTGGCTATGCAAATACACTATGTATATTATTAGTTGATGACTGACAATGTAACGTTAGTTTAAAAATAATTTAAAAAATGGTGGATGGCCAAAAAACACTGCTGAAAAAGAAATGGCAAAGGCCACAACAGGGCCCCAAAAAATGTGCGTTTCCCAGTTGGGGTAAAACATGTTGATCCTGATAACTATGACATCCATGTGAGGGTGACACCAAGCCAGCATTTAGGGGTCTACTTTTAGACTTGATAACATAGTTGTAGAGGGAATTTGAAAATGTATTATTTCTTCGTTTTTGTGTTTTTTCAAACACAGGAATAGCAAAAAATAGGTTGACTATTGTTTTGAACATACATGGTGTTCTTCATTGTTCATTTCTCAAACACCAACAGTAAGCAAGTGTTGCAACTTATGGTTCCCCATACCATATTGCCAGGGATTAGGCCTGTGTGTCATGGGCGAATATACTCTAGGAGATGTTGCTTTCGGGTCTGTGTCTCACATAAAAACTACTATTAATGAATATTGCAGAACAACATTCAATTACTTTAGTGATGGTATTCAACACTACTGTAGTTATTCCAAATAACGGTGATGTGTAAGTCGAAGTCTGGCTAGTGACATGCATACCTATAATCTTGCTGCAAATAATTCTGAACAGTCTGTGTTGACACTCCTGAGGCCATCTTGTTTGTGTGGTAGATTTGGTGCAATTTACCACTGCTTTTTTTTTTCTTTAATTATTTCATCCCAAGCAAGGTTATAAATCAACTAAGATGCAACAATGTAAGAGAATACAAGAAAGAAAAAAACATTAAGGAGTGAGAATAATGAAAGAACAGGAATTAAAACTGAAGATATTGATTGGCATTGCATTTAAATTTTTGAAGGTCAAGGTTGACTGGATAGCAAGAAACTGGAAGAATTTTACAAGTGAGAAGGCAAGAAAAGAAACTGTCTGCAAAGAACTTAGCTACATCTAGCCATTTGAACTCTAAAATGATAAGACCTTGCCACCAATATAGTACTTCACTTAAATTCAGTCTAGGTATCATAGAGAAAAGTTAATCAGAAAAATTACCATGAAAGTATTTATAGAAAAGGCACAGGGAAGCTACATTAGATCGATGGGAAAGTGATTGTAGTCTATACAATGCATCAATCTTGGTACTATATGGCAGTCCAGAACCTTGTCTAATAGTGTAGGAATGTTTATTTGATAACTTATCAACATTAAAGCCCTGCTGATGCATCACATCCAATGTATGAAACAATCCCCTGAAATGACCATCCTGCATCTTAAAGGCTCACAATCCAAGAATTGAACAAAAGGAGCATGAAACCTGTTTGCATTGGACTCTTTTATTACACTGAACATTATTGCAGTAAGCATCACCATGTAGAGCTCAGAAATGGCTGGTGTACAAGTATGAATGTTACTATGTCACAAGATAGCTAAAAACTTTGAAAATTTCATCCACATATCTATTAGCATGTATGTACTCTCTCCAGGTAAAAATTGGTATTGTCCTTCATTATGTTACAATTTTATTTTCAATTAATATACATGTGGCTGCCATATTGAGCCACTCAGTGAATATCAAACATTATGCTAGCTATTTGGTCACCAAATTGAGATTAATGATTATTTCTCTATGGTATGCACCCTATATACTTATTTAGTAAATTTAGCAAGGTTAGGAAAGAATGAATGTATAACGACATTAGTCAGCATGTTTTTTGCCCTGATAGACTTTAGCAAGGCAAATGTAAGGATCTTATTTTGCAACATGTATTTCTGCATAGAAGTAAAAATGTTTTTTCAGAATTTTTAAATTTAATAATGTTCATAAATATACTTCAGATTAACTGAAAGTCAAGGTAAATTATAGAGGATAGTAAGTGATATGTCCTTACACAGCCCAAAACCCCTAACCTCATACATTTTTACACTTAGCAATCCATCTCTCTTCCCATCTCTCTAATAATATAATACATTAACTCCTCCTCTCTCTTTCAATCTGTAACAGTAGTTGTTAACTACAAAAAACAATTAGGTCAGGCTGGCTGATGACCAACAACAGGTCTAAACACAAGCTAAAAATAGATTCTCACATACATGTGGGAAGAGATTGGCAGGAATCAGTTGGAAACTGAGTTTTGTGAGAGTAACATCTTTTTACTTGTTAGTATTAAGCAAAGGAAATCTCACAATGAAGATGAATTCCAGTTCAACTTAACACACTATGCTGCTTGCATCAAATACATAGGTGAATTGCTAAGCATGACAATCACCTAAGACAGACATGTTTGACTCATTCAGTTGGACACAGGATCTGAAAATGAAATTCTACATTGCTGAATATATGAAGAATACATTTTATACAGCATTGAATTTTCCTATTTGAACAAAGAAATATACATTGCTGAATACATGAAGGAACGAGTAAACAATCAGATTTGGCGTCAAGACTCATAACAGTGAAGAAAGAAGAATAGATCAAAGATAGCAATGCTCAAGTGAAACAAACTGAACTGAAAGTAAAAAGAACAAAGATAAATATAAAAAAAGAGAAAAAAAGGGAAAAGAGAAAACCCTATTTTATTTTAGGCAAAAGACTGAAGCTAAGTGATTGTTTTGACTTTCAATCTCAGGAATATAATGCATATATCTTTCCACAGAGAAATGTACAGCACACATCTTTTTACACATTATCTTGCATTAGTGATTTCATGTAATGTCTAGTTATAATTAAATCTTGTTAATTTGTATATTGGTGTTTGGCGTTTGTTGTTTGTTACTGTTGGTTGTTGTTCCTCATTCGTGTATTTGACCCTGTAGGGAATCCATCCACTATGGAATGGTAAACCTGGTCATCTCTTTAATGATGAGATTTTTTTTTTATCTTTTCTTTTTAAATTTTGTGCTGCAGTAATTGTCCACAGCATAAGTAATCTAATTTAATGTCTAATAAATGAAAGTGAGTAAATTTTGTTATTGAATTATTTTTTTATGTAATTATTATTTATATTATTTTAATTTGAGAAATTAATTTATATATTATATATTTTAAACAATAGGTTTTGTATTTAAGTTTTCTTTTAATTTAAAAAAAAAATAGTCATGGATGTTGGCTTGGGAAAGGAGTATTTCTTTAAGAAAGAATGGATATGAAAATTGTCTTGCATCATTCTTTCCATATAGCAGAACTTGTCTGTCTTGAAAATCCTATTCAAATCTTGGCATTTTGTTCAGACAGGAACCAGAAGAGAAAATACACAATTACCTCAACCACAACTCTAACCAAAATAACTCTTCTACTTAATTTATAAAAATTCAGTTTGTTTTGAAGAGCCATGATTACCAATGACCTGAAGGGACACAGCACCAAGAAGAGGAAGAAGGAAAGATTATTTTTTAATTTTGGCTGAACATTTTCACCTTATTGCTGCTTTTTATCACAATCTTGGCCAGTATATCCTTTGACTGTTTTTAAAAATTTTTTTTCACAAACTTTTCACTTTGTACAAGGCCCAAGAGCCACCTGAGGTAGAGTGTTACAGAGTAAGAGGCATGATTTATGAAGATATGTAAGGAAGATATCAGTTAACATTAGACTTGAACAGGTTAAGATTGTAGTGATTGGGGAAGCATCCTCTTGGGAGTCAATTTCACAAAGCAGCAGTTCATGGGAAGAAGCTGCTCAAGTGGGATTTATATCTCACTAACGAATACGAATAGAATGAGGGTGGTTCAATACAATGTGTGTGGCATAGCAGTTTTTATCCATGAAGTTTAGAATATGTAGAACTAAGGAATGTAGTTTGTCTGAACACTTTAGATGTAAATAGTGATAGAGCAGCGAAAGACTCGCAACATATTGTCCGTTAAAGCAAGTAAGAATATTGGACTTAAAAGGAAATCTCATGTTTGGGGAGTTTATCTCTCACAGACAATGAAAACCTATGGCTCAAATCTGCAGTCAAACTGTCATATCACTATTTTTACTATGTAGTATAATATTTTTAAATTTGAATTTTGAGATTAGTAATAAGTTTCTTTTTTTTTTCCATTGTTATTGTTTTTATTACACTTTTTTGATTCAGACAATTAAGTGGAGTGAGATATAAAAAAAATTAAAGGCAAAAATTTCAGCATTTCTTATTTTATTATCATTTTCTTAACGCTTTACTTTGAATGTTTGTTTAATTTTGAAATACTTCCTGCCATTTTTATTTATTGACGTTTATCGCCCAATTTTTTTTTCCTTTTCTATTTTTTGACGGTTCTTAAAAAAAAATCTTTCTTTATTCAAAAGTTCTTGTTATATTTAATTTTTTTTGTTTTTGATTTTCTCGTATTGATTCTTATTTACAGATATCTTATCACAGGTTTTCCCTTCCCCGTAACATACATTCTCTTATGTTTTGTCAAGAGAGAAAATAAGAAACCTGTGCTACATATTTCAAATTTCTTTTACGCACGCATGTTGAAATGAGCCTGTATGTGTTTTAGCTATAATAATAATATATATGTGTTAGTATTTATTCACAAACATACAGAGCTTCTGGCTACTAATGAAGTTTGATAAAGTGACAATAAAGCTATTCAATGCAATATATTCTTTCTACACATACCTGTTTATATATACATGTATCAAGAGACACTTATGTATACATGTATAAATTTGTGTGTAGATATACAAATTTAGAGAGAGACAGGACACACAAGATGCAGAAAAAATAACCATTCACTAATGTCTGTATGTTTATATATATATATATATATATATATATATATGAATAAATAGAAAAATTTGTTAATGTCACTGTATATTTCTAAAAACTATATATATATATATATATATATATATATAAAATGATTCTGTTTATATATATTATATATATATATATATATATATATATATATATATATATTATATATATATATATATATAAACAGAATCCTTTGTTAATATATATCAATATATATTTCTAAAAACATTCTCTCATATAAATTCATTCTTATAGATACTTGACATGACAAGATAAAGAAATTTGAAAAGGATTATTGATGATATCTTAGCTCTGGAGAGCTTGTATATTTGAAACAAGTATTTATGAATTATGCCACTGCATTAAGGATTTTATATAAAGATATTTTTCTTTCTGATAATGAAACTGACTTAAGTAGGAAACCTGCATGACCCTGACTGATATTGTTTGTCAAACAGCAAAGGTTACTTTTGGGCAATTTATTTAATTTATTTCAATGTTTTACTCTTGTCAACGCATACCATGAGGGATGTCTTTATTTTTTATCTATTTTTTTTCTATTTTTCTCACTTATTCATTCATTCATTTATTCTTTACAATTTATTTTTGTTTAATAGTTCCAGTGACTGTTACAAAGAAGAAGCACATATCATGAGGGATGTATTTCTTATTTTTAATAGTAATTGCTTTAAGCTGCAATTCTTTGTTTATTTAGTTCTTGGATTATCACTTTTGATTTTTTTTAGGAGATATAGAAAAAGAAAACTGTTAAACACTTGAGATTAGCTTTTGTAAATTCTCCTAGGAGAAAATCAATGTACAAGGCAAAACGAATTACTTCCCCAAAACTGTTACAACCATTGTATTTTTCCAGATATGAAATATATTTATAACACTGAATCTGCTTTTATATATATATATATATATATATATATATATATATATATATATGTTTATTTGTGTATTGATATAACTATATCAAGTTTTATACAATTTAATGTTTGACAATAAAATTGATATTAACCAATGGATGTTGCTAAAGTTTTTAGGATATATATTTATTTACATGAGTAATATATAATGTGAGTTTGAATTTATAAAAATATTGATAATGACATGTTTTAAAGGTGTCATGGTTTTATTGTTTAAACTTGTTGTAATAAATTTTTATTCCTAAACAAATCCAAATGATACAGGTCATAGTAACATATTTGATTAATACGATATCCTATATACCTGTATAAATTATGTTAATATGGCCTCCTTGATATTCGATAACCTTCATCAGACTATCATTGATTTTGTTAACTTTTCAGTTTGCTCTTTGACATTAATTGTAGAAGTTTTTATTGCTTCCCTGAGAACACTTTTGCATGAATATTGTTTCTATTTTTAAGTGCATTTCTATTAATGATGGCCTGCAAGTTTTCTATTGCATTAATACTTGAAGCTAGGAGGCATTCCATTAATTTGTTGTCTTTGAAATCTTTTTGACAAAACTGTCAATAGTCAACTTTGCAGAATAGGAAAAACCTTATTTTGTATGAATATACTTTTCAGCTTAAAGCTTCTTCATTGTGATGTGTACTGTTCAAAAATATCTTATTCAAGAACCATCATCAATTTTGAAGCCACCTATAATTTACTCTCTATAATACTAGTACAGACATTATGCAACCTCCCTATTGTCTTCTAATTCAGGTTATTTGACTATTTTCATAAAGGAGCCAACCTCTGACTCATTCACTAAATATTATTATCGAGATATACTTTGTCATCTACTTCTTTGACCAATTTACATGTTTCTCTGTGATCTTTACTAAAAAGTGCTAGTTTGGTTGCTTTCAGGTCTTTAGTCATTGTCATCTTTTCTCTGTTTACATTTACAACACTGCTTCAAATATTTTCTTGATGTTCAGTCTACTTTCATTCCTTAGTAACCTTCTGTCTCAGTAGGTGCTTTGCTATCAAGCAGTAATTAGTTGTCTAATCTCAGACAACTATGACTGTAGCAAATTTGATTCCCAAAGTTTATCCTACAGTTGTGCCTTGTACCAAAGAAAAAAAAGTTTACTATTAAGACAAGACTTCTTGCTATAGTGCAATTTTTAACAAGCTTTGCTCATAGGTTATTGTTACTATAGTGAGTTTAATTCTCATTTGATGCTCCACATAGATGGCTTTGTGACATTTTGCTAAACTTCATAATTATCTGTAAGAGCTTGAAAGTTAATATTTTTAAAGAATATGGCAAAACATTTAATTACTAACTGTGCATTTAGAGAGGAGCACATTGGTTAAGATAATTTGTAATGATTGGAGGGGTCTTTGAAATAATTCATCAAATACTGTTTGGGAATACTCAAACTCAAGTTCTGAAATACTTAAATATTACTTCTTTAGTATCAGTAGACTCATGTGGTATGTAGAGCCACAGCCTCCCTACATTAGTTGTTGATGCTGTTGTTTCTGCTGCAAGTAAGTTTTTATAAGGTAGAGTTGCTAGCGTCATGCTCAACTGGTTTTAGAATTCAGAGTTGTACTTATCCTAGACAGGTTGCCAACCAAAGCTATTGAACCCAGTTTGCCATGCTATTTAACATACTGGGATTGAAGGTGAGAAGAAATGGATTCATACTCTTTCTCAAGGGTATTTGTTCAAAAGTGAACACAATGACCTTAGATAGAATTTGAACTCTGTATGCTGATCCCATTTTTTGTGCCAATAGCTGCTATATTATACGCACATCCAGAAAAGACTTATGATCCCCAATTTCCTTTTTTATGTTTTCTTTTCTTTGAAACAGAGAGGTTAATATTTCATCATCCATTTCAACATGAATTCTGATCATTCTATGCTTTCAAGGATTTTTATAATGCAATGATTTTCTTGTTTTGCATGCAATTATCTTTGTTTTTGAAACCCTTATCCTCTAATTAACATTTTTTTATAATTCTAATTTCTTTTGAAGTCCTCACATATTCTGACATTGAGCTTTTCTGCATAATTTATCAGTTTGCTCTATCTAGAGGCCATGTGAGCACACAGTGTAAGGAATGTGTTGTTTGTAAATTGTTTATTATTGGTTGCTTTATTAATATATAACATTTTCAAAGCTATAGATACTTATTGAACCATTTTTTCTTCCACAGAAGCTTTGATTTGTACTATAGGTACCAAACGAGTTGCTACCAGAGATCTCCAGGTGATATAAGTAAAAACAAAACAATCAGGCCTGTATCCCTTTGTTCTATCAGGGAAACCACACTCATCTTTAGAAGTTGTTTCCAGGATGGAAAGGAACACTGAGTAGATATGGGCTTTTGTGAATAACTGAATGAAGAAGTGTGCATTCCTTAAAAGAGTAAAAATGTACCTTACTGGGCCAAGAAGTCTAAAACATACTGGATCAAATGGTGGTTTCTTCTACAAAGGGAGATGCAGGTCTGAATCCTGCCAGAGAGCATATTCTTTTCTTTTAACTTTTCTTGAGTATGCAAGATGGTAGACATAACACTAACACACACACACACACACACACACACATCTTTGAGCAGTGTCTATCACATGATCTCTCCTCTATCGGAGCTCTCACAGAACCTGTACCAATCCTGATGAGTGCTCATACATTCAAAGAGGCTCCTTACCTCAAGTGCCTACTGGAGCTAAAGCTTACACACAACCTAAAATGGGAATATGTATATTCATGCCATCACAAAAGATGCTGGAAGAATGGTCAGTTCATTGTATCACTCTAGAAAATACTTAATTCAGGCTGCCATTCTATGAGAGTCAGATCAGGCAAAGGATGGCATATTGCTGCCTTATCTGTTCTGGTCAGTCCTCACTGTCTAGCCTCGACAGTTCAAAGGTGCTTACGTGGCCTTATGGGTGATGAATGATACTCCACCTTGCAAGCCTTATCCCATACTCGACACATTTTCCTTCCAAGTACTGCTATGAACAATGAAAGTATGCAAGAACATTATAATTTAGTGTGAATGCACGATAGTTCAAGGTTAATCTGTGCCAAGTAGATTCACTCTGTAATTTAGCTCTGTTACCATAGGAACAGTACCAATACTTTTTGATCAGACCTTGCTTGTGTGTGTGTGTAAAATTTCAGATATAACTAAAAATATCTGTAAAAAGACAATATTATCTTTAGATAATTTTTCCTTTTGTCTTTATATAGGGTGCAATGGATAACTTAAATTAAAACAAAAGTGAAAATAACACTGACCTCTCATTTTAACAGATATATTAAAATAATTACACAAAAATATCTTGAAATAATAAAGAATAAATTTATTCAATAATATTGCCACTGACTTCAACCACAGCTTTCTAGATGACTTCGGAATCTCCTGCAACTCTTCTGGACTGTATCTTTCTTTAAGTTGGTGAATGTTGCCATAATCCTTGCTTTCAGTTCATCTTCAGTGTTACGAGGAGTTTTGTTGGTCTCTCACTCAATAGTGCCTCACATATCATAATCAAGGGAGTTGCAGTCTGGGGAATTTGGTGGTCAGAAGTAAGGTGTGGTTGCAGATATTCTGACATCCATGACTGGGTACTCTTGCTTTTGTAGCATGGTGCAGAGTTCTGTTGCCAGATATACGGTCTTCCAGCAGCCACCTGCTTGACCCAGAGCAGCACTACTTCTGTGTTGAGTCTGATGCCCTCACCAACAAATTCAATCCAGTGTCTTGACTCAGAGTTGTGTTCAATACCTGGCTACAGCAGAGATGTACAAAAACTTGGTGAGTTGAATTAAAGGGAGATAACTGATACTGAGACATCCAGAAGTGGCATCACACGTGGAACTAAAATAATCTACCCTGGTGGACGAAATAAAGGGTTCAGTTTGAAATTCCAATTTCCTGAAGAAGGCCAGAGGGTACAACAGCCGAAACATCATTAATATAGCAATAAAGATGAGGACAACAATGTAAATAGTGTAAATAACAACATATGCTTTTATAATAAACACATACACGTGTGCACACACGCACACACACACATATATATAATTTTGTATAATTTTATATATCAACAAACAATATTTAAAAAATTATGACAAACTGAAAAATTTCTTTTGACACATTTCCTTCGTTAGACCAGTCCAATGAAATCCTAACTTCACAAGAAATTTACCAGTTTGTCATAATTTTCTAAATACTGTTTGTTGATATATAAAATTATACAAAATTATATATGTATGTGTTTATTATAAAAGGATATGTTGTTGTTTACACCATTTACATTGTTGTCCTCATCATATGTATGTATTGACTTCTTCACTATTCATGTAATTTCATCCTCAACACTAGAAAACAAGCGTAGAAAGTCCAAAAAATGTAGGCACCACCACTGGCAACATAGGCACTTCTGGCAATGAAAACACAAAATTCATAATCCTACTCTCCAATACTAGGATTTTTGCCACTACCTCCAAGACAATTGAATATACAGTTAGGAAGAAAAATAGATCCAACACCACATCAGATGCTGCAATTTATGTCATAAAATATCTGCACTGTACAAAGAGTTACATTGGCAAAAATCTAGTAATCTAAAAGCCTGCATCTACAAACATGAAAGACTTGCATTGGGGCACAGCCCTTTAAACTCGCTCATAATACACAGAAACAAAACAGGCTATAACTTCAAGTTTATAAATGCCACCCTAATTAAAATGGACATAATTCTTTATGCAGGAAATACGTTGAAGGTGTTCTGATAAATATTTACCATCTATAAACACATGTCAAACACACATTATTATATCACCAACTTTTATAAATTCCATACTTAAAGGATCTAGGATATGTCTACCTGCTACCACAACCAGTGTAACTTAAATTCTTTCACTCTCACATAAAATGTTCCGAAATCAATGTGGACAACCACCAAACATGGATAAAAATGCCTGTTAGATGCACACATACACACCTATATATACATTATCACCTGAATCCTACATTGAAAGATTAGAATTATGATACATTTACATACAAACACTGCTTGACAAGATAGATGCATGTGTGGTCTGCTTAATGAATGTAAACAAACAACACAAAAACTAAAAATAGTAAAATTTTCTTTTTCTCCTCCATATTTCATTCTCTGATGAAGCTTTAATAAAAGTGAAATAGTATGTTAGATTTATAAACATTTCCTAATTGTTTCTTATCTATCTATCTATCTATCTATATAAGGATATATGGTGGGCTGAAAAGTTCATAGCCTGACTATGAAAGAGTGATGCTAGAGCTGTGAACATTATTCGGACTATTGTCCTCATCTTTGTTGTCATATTTATTACAATGTTTCGGCCGTTGTACGCTCCGGCCTTCATCAGGTGGTTGGAATGTCGAATTGAACCTTTCACTCACTTGTTCTAGTTCCACGTGCCATGTTTTAATGGATGTCAGTTATCAGTTATCTCCTGTTAATTTTTCACTCTGAAAGTTCTCCACTGCCTTAACCGGGTATTGAACTCACACTCTTTGGGTCCTGTCACTGGATCTAACCAATGCCTTTATCCACTGTGCCATGTGTCCTCAAGTGAGAAGTATTTCTGTCACACCCTGCATATTGCAAAGTATGTATTATGAAGGATATATATATAAAGGATATGAAGGATATATATATAAGGATATGAAGGATATATATATATATATATAAAGGATATTTTAAAGATGTTGTTAATCATTAATTGACAAAAAGAACCACATTTCTCATTTATTGATATCTTTTCTATATATTTTCCAGAATTACTTTTGTCTTTACCAATAAAGTTACTATATAATTAATATCTTTTTAAATCCTGATAATGGCACAAACCAAATTTGGAATGATTTAGTTAAACCATCGTTTCTCTTTGATGTTTTCAAAACCCTCTCCTGATCCAATTTATAATTTGTACTAATTTATTTTGGTCACGTAGATTGAAACGGACAGGTTGCTATGGAATAATTGTGCTTTTTCGGTTCTTTTCTTGGAATCTTTTTTTTTTTTTTGTTGTTTTATGGAAGCTGAAAGTGAACACGTGTTGACTAAGGTTGCTGCTTTAAGCATTATTTGTTGATTAACCCCCTTTGGTACTCCTTGTGTTTCTGGCTGTCAACTGCAGCTGGTCTGTTGCATATCCTACCCCCTCTTCATCACTTCCCACCTTATTTTTATCATACTGCTCATCCATAGATTCAATATATAATTGTTCTCAGAAACCTTCTTGATTTTCTTCTCCAATTCTTCAGTGAGAATCTAAATATTTGATATTGTCTAAAGCCTGCTTTTACTTGACTGATGACATTTAAATCTATGCAGTTTTAGCAAATGCATTTTTTAGACTTCCAGACTCACCTACTTCTATTGGTCATGTCTCGTCAGAATATGAGCAATTATGGCTCTCCACAATTTCCTGTATTTATGTTTATCTTTTTGCTATCTCTTCTAAACCTTGTTTTGACAACCATTTACTCATTTACTCATGCTTGTTAGGTAGGTTATTCACAGATTTCCTCTGCCCCTCTTTTTTCCTCATTATGTGCCCTATAAATCTCAATCATCTCTTTAATATTCTAAGTATTTATCCTTTTTGTTTCCATGTTCAGTTCATGGTATACTTTTGGTGTAGTTTTTCTCTTAAAAATCAGAAAAGGAGGCAGTTTTGTGCCATCAATGCAACATACAAGAATGACCCCATAATGGGTTGTCTCATGTTTTGTGGTTTTTATAGTAATAGTCTTGAATCCCTTAATACTTATACTTTTGTTTGATGGAACATTTCATCCTCACAGTCAGCTGGCATTCTCTGTGCAATTGATGTTTTTGTACACATTGACAAACCTTGCCATTTCATAAAATGATAATACCATCCTTCTGTTCCTATAAAGTTCTGAACCCCTTTTTCGTTCACTAATCTTCTAGACTTGTTCCTTATCATTTTCATAGTAACGATTCTGCCCGTACTCCTCTCATCTACAATCCACATTTTAATTTTCTCTTCAATTTCAGGCCAGTGTGGAGCTAGGTGGCAAAGGTTACAGTTTCCTTTCTTCATTGCTAATAGGTTATTTTCCTGCAACCGCCAATAACATATTTTTACTGTAGGCATGGGGACCAAAATATTTTGCAGCTGCTTCTGTTTCCATGCTCTTTAGCATAGTTTATTATGTGAAACTTGTATGTAACAGTTGCTGTTGTCATATCTGAAGGAGTGAAATTTAGTCAAAAAATTTTCCTTTATATGATCTGTACAACCTCTATCTTGTTAGTGGAATAATTAGGATATAAAAATTCTGATTGTATTTTTACCAATGCAGCTGGAAGTTATCGCAACAAAAATATTAATGAAACAAATATATTTTACAAATATATAATTTGAATTTATTGCATATAATTTTAGTGAAACAAAGTACTAATATTAAACGTGATGAAATTAATATAATGAATATTATCAATGATAACACTTTTAATCTGCATAATAGCCTTTTAAATATCGACAATAAGTGTATGAAAGTTACTCTATTGTCTAAGCTAATAGGAGTTGCTAGGTAGCTAATTTCGGGTGACTATCACAAATTTTAAATCTACATATGGCATATAAGACATGGGGGAATTTTAAAAGATATTTTTAGTAAAATGAGTGCGCCATATATGCCATCAAATACAGTAATTGTTATATAGCAGGCAATGTCTTTGAAAATTCTGTCGGTGACAATCTAGTTTTATGAACACATAATGAAAAATTATAATATTTCAATAAAGCAGAAAGTATAGTTTTTACATTTTTGACTTAAATATTTGTTTTTGTTAGTGCATTGATATACATGAATTTTTATTTAGATTTAAATCAAATTAATCAAAAACATTTTAAAATTGTATGTTGTACTTTTTTTCTAAGTTTAAAAACTTTTGTGAATTGCATTATACATTTTTACTAAATTATTTACTACTGAATAAATCATCCATCTTTCACTGTAGTTAATTATTACAATTGATAAATCATCAGTCTCTGGATTTAAATTAATTATCACAATTAATTAATAAAATAATTGTTCAACTCTTGGAAAACATTTTTTTTTGTTTTCAACTCTGCTAAAATCACTTTTGTAATGTAAAAAGTAAAATAAAACCTGTAATCAACAGAATTTCAAATTCTCTTAACATTTTGATTAATACAATTTTATTAATACAATTCTTGATTTAGTATAGTTGGTGTTGAAGGACAGTTTTAATCAATGAATGCTCAAATCTTTATTTAATAGTTTTATGAAATGGTGAGAATATTCATAACAAATATGTGCAAAAGTTATGAATTTATACATATTTCTGACAACTGGCAATCCTTTTCTTTCTGATTTTCAGTTCATTTCTGTAATTAAATTATTTGCAGTTCATTTATATATATATATATAAATGCACTTCACACACACACACACACACATATA
This sequence comes from Acanthosepion esculentum, assembly GCA_964036315.1. Classification (NCBI taxonomy): domain Eukaryota; kingdom Metazoa; phylum Mollusca; class Cephalopoda; order Sepiida; family Sepiidae; genus Acanthosepion; species Acanthosepion esculentum. The sequence goes on along the minus strand of OZ038492.1, from coordinate 58,231,360 downwards.
TACACATGCAGAAAGAGAGAGAGAAGAGCATTCATTTATCTTGCAAGATAAAGGTAGTGTCCTTTTTTGGTCAAAATTCAGTTCTTTGATAGTGAAACTGGTGTGAGCTCTCCTGGTTATATGGAGGCTGTGCACTGCCCATGATACATGCCATGCCCCTCTCAGCTGTACCTACAAAATTCAAAGGAATACAAGGCATTACATTTGGGGACAGCTTTACACACACACACACACACACACACACACACACACATATGAAAAGAACAATAGATCTCAGGAATGTCTGAGATAAACAAGCACTCACTTTGAAAAAATGATAGGCATGAAACAGGCTAAATAAAAAAATATATATGTGTATTAAAAAGCTCTTGTAAAGGTATTTAAAACATTTATATATGTAAGAAATATATATATTTTCTATTGATAAATCAAAGTGGATATAGTCTATAAAACACACAAGGTGCAATAGGTAAATTGTCATTTTATATTTTTAATTTTATGCATGCATGTTGTTTGTTTTTGTTTTTGTTGACTGCACAGTATAGTAGGGTCACTTGGGCACTGTCTGTGAGAAAAAGTGCGCCATGACACAATTCAATCTGCCAGAAATCTGGAAACAGCATGCTGTACTGCTTGGCATTCATGCTGGAAACTACAATATGAACATTTCAGAGAGCTTTGGTGCAGAGGATTCAGAAAGAGTTGGATGAGTCTTATGGTGATTATGAAGGTATGGCAGCTCAGAAAACTCACTCTGATCATTCTGATAAGAAAAGAACTCTTGAATTTGTTGGTGAGGGCCTCAGAGTCAACACAGGGCTCTATCAAGTGCCTTGATGAGGTAGTGCTGCCCTGGGTCAAAAGATTGGTTGCTGGAAGACTGTATGTCTGGCAACATGACTCTGCACCATGCCACACAAGCAGGAGAACCCAGTTATGGCTGTTAGACAATTTCTGTGACTACATCACCCCTTACATTTGGCTACCTAACTCCCCAGACTGCAACCTCCTTGATTATTATGTGTGGGGCACAGTTGAGCGAGAGACCAATAAAACTCCTTGTAACACCAAAAATGAACTAAAGGCAAGTGTCTAGAAGTGTTGCAGGAGATTCTAAAGATGTCTGGAGGGTGTGGTTGAAGTCATTGAATTATTTTATTGAATAAATTTACTCATTAGTATATCAAGATATTTTTGTCTAATTTTGGTAAATATGTCTGTTAAAATGAGATGTCAGTATTATTTCCATTTTGTATAATTTAGACAACAATTTATCCATTTGTACCCTCTGAATATAAAGTTATGTTTATATAAGAGTACATTAGCAAGTTTACAAAATTTTGATTCTCTGTTGTAATTTTAAAAAGAAGTGAATTATCCTGAAATTGTCTAAGACCTCTCACAATCACTAAGAAATACAAAATTGTATTTCTTCTACAACAAAATAGGAACATATCAGACATAAAATAATCATATGAAAATGCTTAATAATTTATATAAAAGAAGATATCTTTATTTTTTGAAATATTTTTTAGAAATCTGACTATCAACTTGCTATACAACAAAAATTATTCCTCAACCTAGAACCAAACAAGCCATCACAACTCCATTTTTGACAGTTATATAAAAGAAAAATGGAAATTATACAAAAACTTCCTAGAATTGCACACAAAAGTACTTGAATAAAAACAAAACATTAAATTCAGACAGTTTATCCACAATTTTGATTCTGATATTGTTATGGTGAAACACACCTATTCTATAGTTATTAGACTCTCCCACCTAATATAAGTAGGAGTAGTAAGAGGAACGAGGGTCAGTCGATGTCGGACGACAGTAGTTGATAGTTAGTCGAATACGAAAGTAGTCAGCGACCACAAAATTACTCTGTGTAATACCTATTATATCAAGTTCCTAACGTTTGGTACGTCGAACTTATTTAGGACCGATTTTAGTACAAATACAAGCTTCACTGTGAAATAACTCCACAACAACTTTGGTGACGAGGATTTGCACTCATACGGAGGAAGAAAAAATTCGCTCGCCACAATAACTTCGGTGACAAAGTCTTGGATTCATAACGGAAAAAAAAAAATTGGCAAAGTCTTGCAAGCCAAGATGTCAACTTAGTGACGAAAAAATCTGTCGAGAAAAGAAATATTTTTCTCGATAATACAGTTTGCTCAAATAGATCACGAATTGCAAATTTGTAGGACCCCCGCCCCCTCTACAGTATTTAGACATTGTGTAAACTTTTTGCGAAGATGGAGGAATGCAAAAGTCTATTCCGGGAATTCTTTAAGTTCCAGTCAGAACAACAGACGAAAATATTAGAACAACAAAAAACATTCCAGATGCAGTTACAGGAGGAAACTTTCAATAGACAAATGCAATTCCAACAAAAAATGGAACAGATGCATCGGGAGTTTCAAACAAAATTCTGGAAGTAACTGAGAAGAGGAAAGAGAAAAATCTACAAAATGATTCTTTCCCAGAGAATACAATATGGAATTCAATTGAAATATTCACATACAGTCCAGATGAAGAGATAACTTTTGCGGAGTATTATAAAAAATATACGGACATGTATAACGAGGACTGCCACTCGTGGTCTGAAGGAAAGAAGGTTAGCTTCTTTTAAGCAAATTAGGAACTGCTGAGCATAACAAATTGGTAAACTACATTTTACTGAAAAAAACTATTGAGTTGACATTTACTGAGGCGGTAAATATATTAAGTGAATTTTTTAGTATAAAGACATCTCTGTTCCACAAGAGGCGGAAATGTTTGAATCTGATGAAAGATGATGAACAAGACTATAATGTACGCATCCAATGTGAATAAGCATTGTGAAGAATTCAAGCTGGAAGAGTTAAGCACAGACAATTTTAAGTGCTTGGTGTTTGTTCAGGGGCTAGTATCGGAAAGAGACGCAGAGTTGAGAAAATTAGTACAGTGTAACCCGGATATAAGAGAGTTGTCAGGACCGGATAAGAAGTCTCTTATATCCGGGTTTCTCTTATATTCAGGTTTGGTCTATTATATATACATTAACACAGGCTCTAATTTGGGACCAGAGAACATCTCTCTTATATCCGGGTCTCTTATATCCGGGTTACACTATACTGGCAAAATTGGAAAGCAATCCAAGTATTATGGTACAGAAAATGGCAGAAGAATGCACAAGATATGTTAGCATAAAGAAAGATTTAAAAAAGATAGAACAGTCTGGCGTTTCGCATGTAAGGAAAATACGCTACAAAGAAAGTCAGTCTACAAAAAAGAATTCTAAAATTGTGGATTATCAAGCAAAAAGTGAAATACGAGAGAAAAATAAACAAAAACTCCCAAAGCCATGTTTTGCTTGCAGTGAACTACACTTGTACAGATATTGCGATTTTAGGAATAAAAAATGTTTCAACTGTAAAAGAGTGGGACATAAATCATGCATTGCAGGTAAAAAAATAAAGACAATAAAATAAGAAAATTAAAGTCCAGCGAGGTAAAAGATGGAATAACCAGAAAATTTGTTACCATTGAAATAAATTTGCATACGTGGAAGAAGTTGGGGAAACATCCCTAAAATGTATGATTTGCGGGCACTATTAAATGAACTACTGAAGAAAGAAAAACCCTGGAAATGAACTAATGAATGCCAGAAAGCATTTGAAAAGATAAAGGAAGTGTTAACCTCAGAATTATTTTTAATTCATTACAATCCGGATTTAGAGATCATAGTAGCTTGCGATGCAAGTGCGTATGGAGTAGGAGCATGCATCTTACACAAAATGACAGATGGTCAAGTAAAACCAATTGCTCATGCTTCTAGAGCACTACTTCTAGCTGAGAAGAATTACTACCATAAAAGACAAAGCCAGGTAGAGAAAAATTTATTCAAGTAAAAAAATACAATCTTGGTGAAAAAGTATAAACAGAATAAATCATTCGGGGAGATTGAAAAATAGAAAAGTGGATTGGTAACATGATGTACTTTGTGAATGGTGAAAAATTCACGTGCAGACGGCACATTAACCAGATCAGACGACGCTCTTCAGACATGGTTGACAGTGATCCTGCGGAAGAAACGCCTATGGAGGTGATTTTTGATACGTTTGATCTAACAACGCCAGCAACGATTTTACGTGAGGTATGCTGATCCAGGAGAAAAAGAAAGGCAACTGATCATTTAAAATAAATATAAAAAATCTATAATACTTGGCAGTAATGTTTGACTTTCTGTCACTTATAATCCCCTTCTTCCTTAAATTCAATGTATTTTTGGTAAAAATATTTGCTATGCAATTCTATAGTAGAATAAACATCAATGCATTTAAATTATATATATAATACCTCTATTCTATGAGAAATGCTTGATTTAATTTCTGACCACTGACAATATCTTTATGATTTTCACTTAAGTATCTGAATTTACTGAAAATCTTTTTAGGTCAACAATGTTTATTTTTATTATTTATACTATTTACATATTGTCCTCATATTATTTTTATTAATAAATTCACCCCAAACAAAGCAATGAGGTTACTAAAAGTGAAAGAGAATGAGAAGACTTTAGAAGGAACTGGAAACCCAATCCTAAACAGGGAACATGGGATAAATCTCAGCTCCTGTATGTGTGTGAACTAGAGAAAAGCAAAATTGTTGTTATCCCAATGTTTCAACTGTTGTTTCCTCTGACCTTCATCAGGATAACCTACAGGGAATTCCAAATTGAACCATTTATTTAATCTTTGTGGGTAGACTTTTCTCATTCCACTGCCCGTGTCTAGGGATATCTTATCTAGTTTTTATTTTTAGTACTCCTCAGTTATTGCTCACTCTGTTTCAACAGAGTAAATGCTTTCCTGTGTACAGATTGAACTCACAATTACTATGTCACCAATTTTAAAAAATGATATTGTCCCATAGGACAATACTCTGTGGAGAACATGGAGCCTTAAGCTTAAACTGCCTGCTAATAAATGCTGCTGGTGGTTTGTCATGCTTGACTGCATTCGCTGAAGCTTTTCTCTTTTTATTACAGTCATTATGTCATTTAGGTTTTTCTTTATTAATGCCTTCCATATCGTATTTAGTTCTAAGCTAGGCCTACAAAAGATCTCCTCGTAGACTATCATATGCACTGATTCTTTCAGACATCTAACTGTCCAGTGTTATTCCTTGTCCAATATTTTTCACTTCATTCATTAAGAAAATCTCAAATTATTCAAACTTAGAAGAAAGTTTCACAAACAAAAATTGATTCAACCAATATCATTTTCCAGAATGAAGTTTGTCAGTTTCAGGCTCTTTCATAAAGGAAAGTTAATTTTCAAATAAAACTGTATACGGTAATTTTTTCTGAATTTCTGTGGTTAAACATTTTTTAAATCAATTCATTCAAACCAATTTCCTCTGTTTTTATCACAATTTGGATGTTGTTGATCTTCAGGTATCTCTCACATTTGGTAACCTTACCATCAATGAATGAGCAGACATATACACCTGCTCAGGTGAGAAATAACTTATCATCATAAGTTCTGAAATTATGTATAAAGGATTCCATGCATGACAAATATATAAAAGAACATATCCTTATAGATCAGATCATGGATTCTACTTGATGTTCCAAGAAAGTTACTGGAAGTAACAGCCATTTGATGAAAGACAAACAGTATATTAGTTAAAACATTATGATAAAGACAAAAATGAAAAACCTGTCTTAATGTACCGATGAGTATCTGTATTAGAATAATGATTTTAACAATGAATGCTTTGTCATGAAGTAGTGGTTAGCAAACTAGTCTCACAGACTACTAAAGGGTTACCTACACCTATGACATTCTGAGGGAGAAATTCGGTAATAATGAATGCAGCAACAGCAAAAATGTATTACGCTTGTAAATAGAATGAAAATAACAATATAATCACGATATTAACATTATATGCTACCAAAACAATAGGTTTGAAAGGAAACTCCTATTTATACAAGAAAACACTATCACAGTCTATTTACAGAAAATCTCTTAGGAAAAAAATATTTGATAAATCTTAGCTGAGTGTAATGTTAAGTGTTTGATCACTGAATGCCAAATGTTTCCAACAAGGAAACAGCTAATTTTCACCTTTACTATCATTACAATATAATTTTTATTTTTGTTCTTCCTAAACAGATACACAGTAATCATACTGCCTTGTGGGCTTCAAGTATATCTCTGTAAAAGGAAGTAAAAAGAACAAACAATGCATTCAAGATATTCCAAGCAGGTACAAAGTGGAAATCAACAAAAATATGGTACAAGTAAAACCAAAGTTTATGGGCGGCAACCAGGTAACAGACTTTACACTTTTCTGACAAAAAACAGGCATTGGAAGATCATTTATTTACTGAATGTGTTCGTAAATACTGTATGTACTCAAGTATATTGTGATTTTTTATGCAAAAAATAGGTAATTGTTTTTATTTTTATTTTCTTTTGAAGAGGTTAAAAATCATGCATTTTTGGTGACCAGTTGAACTATACAAAAGTAATTTTTTTTTTAGTGGGGAATTAAAATTCATGTAAAAATCTTCAGAAGCTACACTATACATGAAGTCGTCTTATACACCAGTATATACGGTACTCTCTTTGGATTAATCTGTAAAGAAAATAAGTACCTTTGTCGCATACCATAGTAAAATAAGGTGCTAAAGAAAAGGCAAGGTACAATCATATTTTTTACCCTATCATATGTGCCTAAATTCTTTTACTGACACTTTAATCAAATATTTTTGTAATTGTTCTTATCTGGTATGTTTAACTTTATTTTAAATTATGAGAAAAAAAAGTAGCAGGTTGAGTAACTGATGTTTCAAGAATTTGAAGGTGTATTTATATATCCCATTTATTTCCATGGTATATTTCATTACACAAAATGTAAAAAAATAGCTATTCTTTAATATGACACAATATGATTTTATATATTTATTGGTGATACAATTTTATCTCCCCTTTTTAGAAATGAGATATTCCATTGTTAAGAGGAGGCATTACCCAATACCAAAGCAAAGATACATTGTATTGCCATACTAACAGACTTACTCATTAATAAATAGGAAAGATCAGACTGCTAATAGATAATATTTTTATTTCTTTTGTTTAATGATAGTTTTCTTTAGATTTTTTAAAACTTTTAATAAGTTCTAGAAAGCAGAATTCTTTCTTACATGTGGCATGAGTTAAACTCTTATATTATTCATGCAGAAAATAAACATTACATTTGAAAAATGACTTTAATGTATTTATCATATTTTGATGGCATGCGTATACTAGTAATATACATTACTCTCATATTTCTTTTTTGTGTTCTGCCCTAACACATAATTTTCAATGTGGTCAAAACCATTTAACTACCTAAAATCTGAAGTATAGTCAGTGCTAGGATTCAGGGATTTCATAACAATTCATGTGAACCATTTACAGGGCACCAGAGCCACTCTAGTTATAATAAGAGGCAGAGTTTATAGGGGTATGTGGAGGAGATAATGGTTAACCGTAAACTTGAGCAAGTTAAGATTGTATTGATCAGGGAAGCATTCTCTTGGGAGTCAGTTCCACAATGCAGTGTTTTTTGGGAAAAGTGCTTGATTGAAACTTATATCTTGCCGATGGATTACAAAGGGAATTAAGGTGGTTTGCTACAATGTGTGTAAAATGTCTGGTCTTAGCAATGAAGATTAGAACTGGTGGAACTACAGAATGTAGTTTGTCTGAACACTTTTCATGGAAATAGCAATAAAGCAGCAAGAGCTTTGCGACATTTTGTCTATGAGAAAGTGGTTGTAGGGTGGAAATAATTTGTCTCCCACAAGGATGCAGAGATGCTTCTGAATTTATTAAGATTATATACAAGTTCAAAGAACCCATTCATAAATTCCCTGGTCCTTGATGTTCACAGATAAAGAATTTAGAGATGTAATAAAAGAGAGGCCTCGTTCCTAAATTCATAGACAATTCTTAAAAAAAAAATGATTGTAGTGAATAAACTAGTTTTACAAGCCATTGTTATTATAAACTGATACTCTACATTTGTGATCTTGTGTAAGTCTCTGCTAATTTTCCTTTTTACAGTTTACATCCTTATCAACAGCTACAAATTCTGGAATAGACTGTCTGCTATTGCAATGTTAGCACTGATCCCTGCTAGAAATTTAACAAACAAATATTTCTTTGTGTAATTTTTGCTTTCAACTTTTTTTTTTTTAAGCATTTTACCCCAAGCAAGGCAGGAAGCCAGTAGCACGCAAGTGGTTACAGAGGATTTGGAGCAAGAGCAGATAGGAGTGATAGAGGAAAGGATGAGGAGAAGAATAGTGGATAGATCAAGGCAACTGCAGATGTCGATTGACATTACATTTGAATAGTTGGAGATTATAGCTATCAGGGAAACAGGAAAAGGGAAAGGAGTTCCACAGGCGAGAGGTGCAAGATATGAAGCTATTGGAGTAGAAGAGATGGCTACATTTAACAGTTTCAACAGTGAAAGGGTGAGAGCGGGATGCCAGCCTCATAGGACGCTTGAATTCATGAAGTTTTGGAACCAGCGAAAGCAGCTCATCGGAGCAATTGCCATGAAAGTATTTGTAAAAAAGACAGAAAGAGGTGACGACACATCTGTGAGAGAGCAACTGCAGACGAGATGCCTGATCAGGGCCAATTACATTGCATATCCATCTCTGGATCTTATCAAGAACCCTGAGGCAAACAGAAGGGGCTCCAGATCATATATGGCAGCAATACTCCATGCAAGGGCGAATGGTTGATTTGTAGATTTGAAGGATTGATTCTGGGGAGAAAAATTTCCTAGCACGGCACAGGGAGCCAACTTTCCTTGTGGTGGACGAAGCAATTGAAGCAATGTGAGACTGAGCAGCAGCAGAGAGGTGCTCTCGAGAAGTTGAGTGTCAGACATTCTAATGGGGGGCAGGGTAGGATCTCTTCTGGTGATTAATAGAGAGCAGTTTTGTTTTTGAGGCGTTAAAGTTAACCAGCCAATTCCTGTCCCAGTTCACAACCGATTGGAGATCCTTTTCGAGACGAACGGCCAGGTTAGTTTTGTCAGCGACACTAGATTTGTTTTTAAGGCAAGAGTAAATTGTAGTGTCGTCTGCGTAGATGCCTACTTGGGAATCTATGGCGTCAGGAAGATCATTGATGAAGATAAGGAACTGAGTAGGGCATAGGATGGAGCCTTGGGGAACACCTGCATTCATGGGATAGGAGCTGGAGGAGAATCCATTGAGAACGACCTTCAATTCATGGTTTGACAGGAATGATTGTATTAAGTCAAACAATTGACCTGTAATACCATAACCCTGGAGCTTGCGAAGAAGGTCGGCATGCCAAACCCTATCAAACACTTTGGAGATGTCTAGAGCTATGGCACAAGCTTCTCCATTATTTGGAAGAGCTTGGTAGACAATTTCCGTGATGGCTGTAAGCACATCAGCTGTAGATCGGGCAAAGCGGAAACCATATTGCTTGTCAGAGAGCAGATCATGGAATGTAAGGTGGTTAACCACTTCGACGTTGATTAAAGCTTCGAAGACTTTGCTGAAGCGGGGTAGGAGACTGATAGGACAGTAATTAGAAGGGTCAGAGGGTTCGCCAGAGTTCTTGAAGACAGGAACAATTGACCAGCAGTCTGGAAAACAAGATTCCTTGAGGCAGTAGTTATATAATTTGGAGAGGGCAGGCGCCAGTTCAAGCGCACATTTCTTCAAGACAATGGCTGGTATACCATCTCCACCACTAGCCTTGTGGGGGTCTAAATTAGAGATAATGCCCAATACCAATGACGAGGTTATGTCAACCGGCTCAATAGGGCCTCAGTTCTAAGAGGGAAATCGGGTATGGGTACACCGGAAGAGTCGAGCGTTGAATTGAATGAAAATTTCTGAGCAAAGCATTTAGCCTTGTCAGCAGAGGAGGTCAGGACCTCAAACTGTTTGAACAAAGGAGGTATAGAGGGTTTGATATTGTCAAGTATACTCTTGCAGAGAGACGTCAATAATCCTTGGAGCTGAATTTGCGAGATGCAATATGTTCCTTCATTCGAGCAGCAAATAATGACTTAGCTTCATTGAGGACACGCTTACACTCGTTACGAGCAGAGGCAAAGAGACGTAAAAACCAATTAACATTTCACCTTTAAATATGGATGGGAACAATTCAACAAGCAAAGCAATCTTTATTTTGGGAATTCTTGTTATATATTTTGAATGGTTTTCCTATGAGAATTTCAGAACTTAAACCTTAAAACTTCTTATATTAAATAAGTTTTAGTTCTTTGGCATTTTTGCATATTCTTTTATCTGTGATTTTGGTAATCAAAAAGTCATTTGGCATCATCTCAGATATTTGTTTTACTATTTAGCAATTAAATCATGATTTTCCTTTACATCAGTCTTGGTCTCTTCATGTCTATCTTTTCACTGGTAAATAAACTCTCTACCTTCTTACCATATTTTCTTTTGCATAAGAAATTTTGAACAAAAATTAAAGGCAAAAAAGGAATGTCATATTATACACAAGTACACATTTTCAGAAATTTCTACTTAGCTTAAAAAAAATAACTCATTTGAAACAGCAAGGTCGGCAGGTATTGATGACAATAGTTTACAATAGGTATTTGATATGTCAAAAATATTTGTTTTTTTCTTCATTCTTAATGAAAGATAATATTTTTTCCATTTTCTTATTTTATTAATATACAGAAATATAATAGCAATATCAAACAGAAAAGTATGATAGATTAATTAACACGTTAAAATATATTTACAGGCATGTCCTTTTACCTCAAAAATCTGAAAATGTTTTGAAATGGAAATTAGAATAAACATGCAATGGTTAAACATCACATTAATTTCTATTCTTTAATATTGTGAAAAATTAAATATTTTAGTGAAATATATGTATGATATTGAAATTTCAATGGATAATATGGTACAATTTTTCAAAAAAAAAATTTACAGAGGGATGGCTGTACTGCAAGATCATATTATACTCAAGGATGTAATTTATTGTCTGTTTTTAGCCCTCAGAAACTTGGGGTTGTATTATACCCATCATATTATACTCAAGAAAATACAGTAGATATCTATATTTCTTTCTATCAATCTAATTACTTCACAAATGTGTGTGTGTGTGTGTGGGTATGCATGCATATATTTTAAAGGAAATTAGGAACTGATGAGACACTTCTATGTGCAGTGTCTTTTCAGGATGTTGGTGATACTGGCTCTCCCCAATTTCTTGTCCTTACTAATGCTTAATAACTTTTGTCTTTTTACCATCTCTCTTAAACCTTTTTCTGTCAGCCATTCACTTAAGCTCACCAGGTATGTTATGCATTGCTTTCCTCTGTCTCTCTAAATTTGATACTCACAGGACAGATTGAAAATCTGTACTGTGAGTATCAAATTTTCCTCACATGTTTAGTCCATGGTACTCTCAGCATCTTTCTGCAGAACCACATTTTTGTTGCTTCATATCTCTTCTTCATTTGTGAGGAGATTGTCCAACATTTACTGGAGGACTGATATTACATAACAGTTCAGTATTTTTTCTTTGTTTTTGATAATTGATGTAATGGAATAATCTGTCACCCCTATGAGTGGCTACACTATAGGTAGTAACTACCTATAAGTATCTGTAAGTTAACAGACTACGGAGACTAGCTGGGATCTGTTGAGTACGACTCAGACTTATGCGAGAACTACCAACCTTCCAATAGTAGCACTCACTACTGGATTGACTTGCGACAACCTTGTGCATAACTGTTACTGTGGTGATATGCAAAGTAGTATAATTTGCATATGAGCAGGTAGCTCATATATATAAACCGACACCAACTAGAACAAGGGAAGATACCTATTCAGCATTATCCACAACACAACAATGGCGTCGCCGATAGGATTCTCTTTGGTCCTTGAAGACCCAGAATACGTAGATACATGGATTCGCTGCTTCGCTGCTAATGCGAGATGTAAAAAGTTGAAAGACATCAAAAGCAGAGGAGGGGAAAATGAAATCACCGACTTCTTCATGGCTACCGCTGGTTGTGAAGCCATTATGAAGGTTGCTACAATGGTGTACCCTCGAGAACTAGAAGAAATGACTTTCGAAGAAATAAGTCAGGTTATCAAGGAAAACATGAGGCCAAAGAAAAGACTGGTGATTGCAGAAAGGACCAAGTTTATGGCAATGAAGCAGGAAGTGGATGAACTGATAGTTAAATATTTACACCGCTTAAGAAGTGCGAGTAAATACTGTGAATTCGAAAAACTAGGAACAGGAGAGCAGACAACGGAAGAAGAATTAATCCAACTAAGATTAATTGAAGGTATGCATAATTCAGCACATAGATATAAGTTAATGGAACAGTTACAACTTACAAACATGCCCTTGAATATGTGTCTAGAATTTATACAACAGCAGGAATTAATACATACCTACAACCAAAATAAAAATAAACCCTACGCAGAAATAAGAGCCGGAACATATACGGTACAAACAAAAAGAAAAAATTGTGCGTACTGTGGAAAAATTCATGAAATGAAAAAAGAAAAATGCCCAGCCTATGGAAAAACATGTTCAAAGTGTAAAAAAAAAAATCACTTCAAAGCAGTATGTAAAACGAAAAATGTGGAAAGAATAGAGGATGAAAATAGACAGATTTTTAATGTAAAAAATGATAATATACAAAATAATGGATCTAAGAACGGAGACACAAAAATAAAAATGAAAATCAACGACTGTGTTGTTGAAATGCAAATCGACACAGGTAGTGAAGTCACGATAATACCCAGAAATTTGTGGGAAAAAATGGGGAAACCATTTTTTAAAAAAAGCAACCTACAATTGCATCAGTTTGATGGCTCGATTATAGCAATTATGGGTTACTTTGAAGGTTCAATAGAACTAAAAGAAAAATATGAAATAGTACCCATTATAGTTACAAATTGCCGAAAAACGCATGGACTACTGGGGAATGACGTATTAAAAATAAATTCAACGAAGTTGATTAATGAGATGGAAATTGAAAAAACAGGAAAATTAAAAAACTATGAAGCTAGCCTGAAATTAAAAGAAAATGTTTCCCCCTCCTACTATGAAGCGAGAAAAATACCAGTGCATTTATTACCGTTGGTAATAACTAAATTGCGAAAATTAATAAAGGAAGACTTACTAGAACCGGCCCCTTCAGGAGGAAGTAAATGGGCATCACCCATTGTCGTATTGAAAAAAAAAGATGGGGACCTGCGGATTTGTGGAGATTATAAAATAGGGGTGAACCATAAAGTCTGCGCCGACTCATACCCTATTCTGAATGTGGAAGTAGCTTTACATAAACTTGCTGGAATGAAAGTATTTTCGAAGATAGATCTAAAATCAGCTTACCACCAAATACCGATAGATGAAAATTTTAAAGAAGTGACGACCATAAACACACCTATAGGCCTGTTAAGGTGGAAAAGGATGCCGTATGGCATAAAAACGGCAAGTGCAATTTTTCAAAAAGCTATTGAAAAAGTAATAGGAAATGTTGAAAATACCATCTGTTATCAAGACGATATATGTGTTGGAGATTTAAATGAAGATGGTTTAAAGAAAAAAACTGAGAAATATACTAAACCGATTAAGAGACGCTGGTATGACAATAAATACAAAAAAGTGTGTAACCAACAGTAATGAAATATCATTTTTGGGTTACTCAATATCAAAGGAAGGGATCTCTCCAGATAAAGTACTAATAGAGAAAATTTTAAAAGTGGCTGCACCAAAAAATAAAAAAGAGTTGGAGTCCTTTTTAGGCTTGATAAATTTTTATAGAAAATACGTACCGAAATATAATGAATTGACAGAACCATTTGCGAAGTTAAGAAAAAAAAATGTGGAATTCATTTGGTTAGAACGCCAACAGAAAGCCTTTGACAACTTAAAACAAATTCTGGCAAAAAAGCCAATAGTACAAATTTTTGACCCTAAAAAGGACATAACTCTAACTACTGACGCCAGTAAGCAGTCCATATCTGGTATCTTGTCACAAGAGGGGCATCCCATAATGTACTTATCAAGGAGATTAACAACGACTGAACACAATTATTCGAATATAGAAAGGGAGGCACTAGCCATAGTGTGGACAACGGATAGAGCAAGACAGTTTTTGATGGGAAAAAAATTCTTGTTGAAAAGTGATCACAGACCACTGGAATTTATTTTCAACCCAAGAAAAGAACTACCGAAAGTTACAACGTCCAGAATATTACGTTGGGCGATTAGACTGATGGCGTTCGACTTTGACATTGAATATGTTAAAGGGAATACGATACCGCACGTTGATGCCTTATCTAGATTGAGGTTTTATATAGAGGAGAAGGACAAAAACGACGAGGAATTTGAAGACACATTCTTGCACCTTGTAGAAACCGATGTAATATCTGTAGATAAAATGGCTAATGAAACTACAAATGACCTAGTGTTAAATAGAATAATGTCGAGGATAAAACAGAATCATTGGGGAAATTGTTCAATGGCTGAAAGACCATTCAAAGAAATCAGACATAAAATGACTATAGAAAACGGGGTAATATGTAATGGAGACTTGGTAGTTCCCCCAGAAACACTGAGGAGACAGGTTATAAAAAATGTACACGATGACGTACATTGTGGAGTGGCAGCTACGCAAAGAAGATTAAAATTGGAAGCGTGGTGGCCAGGGTTCTCAAGAGACGTAGAAGACTATGTAAAAAGATGCAAAAAATGCACAGAACTCAGGAATTTCAAGCAAAAGAAAATACATGTGTGGCCCCGAGAAGTGGAACCATGGAGCAGAGTACACATGGACCATGCCTATGTCAATGGGATAGGATTATTATTAATATTAGTAGACGCATATTCAGGTTGGCCTGAAGTGGTGAGAGTACCTGATAAAAAAAGTACCACTGTCAAACAAATATTAAGAGTAATATTTTCAAGAAACGGGATACCTAGAACATTGGTGACCGATAACGCACCAGAATTTGCAGATATTGATTTGCATGAATGGCTAAGAAAAATAGGATGTAGACCTTACAAGACCCCTCCCTACCACCCTCAAAGTAATGGGACGGCAGAAAGGATGGTCCAGATGGTAAAAAAGGGCATAAAAGCATGCTTGCAACAGAAGGAGGAAATCGACGCTTTCCTACCAAGACTATTATTAAGTTACAGAACAATTCCGCATGCGGGCCGGCCGGAAAGTCCATCTGCCTTAATGGGCAGACAATTAAGATCCCCTTTGACTATGTCATATGCCACAAATCAAAAGATGTGGTACAAAAGAAATAGGAATATGCAACCCGAATCAGCCGAATTTATTATGCAGAAAGGACATAATACTGCAATATTAAATAAAGAAAATGGGAACAGTGTTCTAGTTCATGCTGACCAAATAAGATCCCAAGGAGAAGAATCGGATGAGGAAATGCCTTCAGAGATGCCCATTATTGATGTAACAGAAGAGTTAATGCAGAGTGAAACTGCGGAGGAAGAAGTAGAGTGGGACGAGTTAGAAGAAGACCAGAGCATGCCAGAGGAACAGTTCGATCATAGACGTGATAGATCTAGATCTCCAAGGGAAAGGAGAGAGATAGGGGAAGATGTTCAGGAGGGCACAAGAAGAAGTACAAGAAGTACTCGCGGCATAAGGCCCCTCCGTTATAGGGAGATGTGGTGATATGCAAAGTAGTATAATTTGCATATGAGCAGGTAGCTCATATATATAAACCGACACCAACTAGAACAAGGGAAGATACCTATTCAGCATTATCCACGACACAACAGTTACCTTTATTCTTATTGTACTGGTTTTTTACAATAAACCTTTACTTATTTTTCTCAGCTTGTTTTTCAAGTATATATTCCTATTAGCACAGAATATAACAATAATATTTTTCTGTTTCTTAATACTTTGCTTAGTTGTTGGAATGCATCTTTTGTTATCCCAATGTGCCTTTGGATTTTAGAGCAAAAATGAAAGCAAGTGGAAATGCAAGAAATGACTGTCCATGTCTTGAAGAGATATGACATATATGAGAAGAGATATTAGTACCACCAGGATTGAACTTGCTTTACTTTCAATAATCTGCAAGACTATTTTATGATCATACATCTATGAAGATATTATCCTATGCAAATATTTACTAAGCTTAGTCAAGTTAAGTACAAAGCCAATGTTATGGAATACCTAAGGAAAACTGAATTCACTTTAGATGGCTTTTAGCACTAGTTTGCTAATGGCAGATATATTTTTATATTCTGCATAAATCATATTTTGAATATATTTCCCACTATTATTATGTTTATAATGGTAAACCATATACACACACGCACATATATGCTATATGGATAATTGTATTTGCCTAAATTATGTCATTTATGAATGAAAATTCAAAGAATACTCTTCATTCCTTATATCTATCTCTCTCCCTTTCCTCCCGTAAATAGCCACTGCACTGGTATTTGACCTGGGATCAGGAATCTCTAAGGAGTCTATTTTAAATGTGTGTGACACTCTGGAAAATTTATTTTCTCTGGCTTGTACATTAGGAGGTCCATGCAGAATCCCATTTGTTAGTGTTATGGTGCTAACAACATTTCATGAGGTGAGTGAAAGTTCATATTTATTTAATATAAAAATTCATAATTTTTAGTATTTTTTTATATATTTAGTTTCTATTTTCTTTCCTTGTCATCTAACATTATGAAATGCATTTACTCCTTCTTTTTATTCATTGTCATTTTTATTCATATATATTTTTTTTTTTTAATTTTTACTGAAATTATTTGAAATATTTTCTGATTTATAAAAATATCTTTTTCTTTATTTCTATCATTTTCTTTCTATCTCTCTTTTTAAAGAGGGAGAAAAGTCAAAGAGGGAGAAAAGCAAAAAAAGCGCTTTTGGAGTTGATTTAACAAAATTTACGGAAATAATTTGTCTGATAAATATAACATGACTTTTTTTTTCTGTTGGAACAAGTTAATTCTGTTTTTGTCTTTCTTTTTCCTTTATCTTTTTCCTTTCTGTCTCTCTGCTCATTCTTATATCTTTTTTCTCCCTCTCTGACTTCCTCGCTTTGCTTTTCTCTCTCTCTTTGCTTTTCTCCCTTTCTTTGCTTTTCTCCCT
Organism: Acanthosepion esculentum; assembly: GCA_964036315.1. NCBI lineage: Eukaryota > Metazoa > Mollusca > Cephalopoda > Sepiida > Sepiidae > Acanthosepion > Acanthosepion esculentum. Next base: position 58,214,152 of record OZ038492.1, on the reverse strand, counting down.
CTCTGACTTCCTCTCTTTGCTTTTCTCCCTCTCTGACTTCTTCTCTTTGCTTTTCTCCCTCTCTGACTTCCTCTCTTTGCTTTTCTCCCTCTCTGACTTCCTCTCTTTGCTTTTCTCCCTCTCTGACTTCCTCTCTTTGCTTTTCTCCCTCTCTGACTTCCTCTCTTTGCTTTTCTCCCTCTCTTTGCTTTTCTCCCTCTCTGACTTCTTCTCTTTGCTTTTCTCCCTCTCTGACTTCCTCTCTTTGCTTTTCTCCCTCTCTGACTTCCTCTTTTTCTGTTACTGTTTTCTCCCCCACCTCTTTCTTGCTTTCTATATCTCTTTCTCTTATACTCCACCTGGTTTTCCTCTTTGCTCCTCTCTCATTCATTCCTGCTGACTGCCCTTTTTGCTTTTCAGTAACTTCTCTTGTTTCCTTTATCTTTTCTTGCTTCTTTCTTACTTTTACCTTTTAATTTAACATTGCTAAAAAAAATGAATATAATAATAAAATTAAACTGAAGAAAACATTCTCCTATATTTTAAGCGAAAGTTTTTAAAATCAAATTATTACAAAAATGTACACAAATTGATATATTTTATTTTCTTCATATTTATGTACTTATTTATTTTTTGATGGAATTTCTAAACACCTTCGCATTATCACAATTTATTTTTTACCTTCTCTTCACTCATATGCTTGCAAAATTGCTTTTAAAACACTTAAGTTCTTCCAGCTTTGCTTACTTGCTTGGTAGATGGGCAAGAATGAGGGAGTTTTAGGAGTTAGATGTAAAGGTTAGATTACTGATAAAGTATCTTTAATCAAATACTTTATATATTTGTTACTCTTTGCAATCTTTCAAGTGGGTGTTCTAAATGTACTGGACTAACAATTTATTTGAAATAATGCACAATGTTAAACAAAGTTTTACATTTCTTACACCCTTGTTATAAGAGTTTTATACTATTTCTTAAACTTTGACAGGCACCAGGCTATAAGGTTGGGAAGAATTTTTTTTTTGTAAAGTTTTGGAGAGAGTGAAAATTACTAAGGGGAGAGAAAACAAATTTAATTTCTGATTATATCTTTCATTTTTGTTTGTTTAAAAATTATATCTATTTGCTTCAATAAAAAAAAAAAAAGAAGCTAAGCAAAGTATTAAGAAATAGATAAATTTTGTTTGAAACAATGAATATATTTGAACTGTTATGTAATATCAGTCCTCCTATATGGCATTGAATGCTCCTCACAGACAAAGAGACTTAATGCAACAGAAGGATGCTGAGAATACCATAGATTGAACTTGTATGCAACAACAGACTTCTAGAGAGAATGATAACAAAAAATACATTTATATTTAACATCAAGAAGAGATAGTTTAAATTTATGGGGCACACAATGAGGACAGAAGGCTTTGAAAATTTGGTATTCACAGGACTGATTGAAGGCAAGACAGAGGAAGAAAATGCATAAACTAACTAGTGAGTTTGAGTACAGGAACAGCTGAACTAGATTTATGAAAAATAAGAAAAAGATTTATTAAGAGCTGCAAAGAACAAGAAATTGTGGAGAACCATGATCGCCTATGTCCTGAGGGGACACAACACATAGAAGACGAATAATATAAATGCTTCTGTAGCAACCATTTCCGTTTATAAATATAAATATCTTATGTACAAAAATGATGTTGATTGTGGGTGTGTAAAAATACAATTAGTTCACAGTTATATTGATAAGGATGAACAGAATTGGATGATGAGGTATACTAGAAAATACTGCATAGGCAGGTTGGCAGATATGAACAAATTCAGATATCAAAAGATTCAGATAGATAGCTATAAATACTCAGATAATATTGACAGATTCGGGTAGATAGATGGGTGGGTAGATATCAACAGACTCAAATAAGAAGATGGGTGGGTAGATATCGACACACTTAGACGATGTTGGGTTTAACTTTATTTCAAGCAATGTTATTGCTTGATTTATCTTCAAATATAGGTGGTACAGATATGGCCTTTTAGTTCTACTAGTCTTACATTCTATTGTGCATTAAGTTAACATTTGGCAAATTTTGCAGTAGATAAATAGGTGGGTATCAACATAGATACAACGGATACAGAGAGATAGGTGTAAACAGACAAATTAGAAGGGAGATAAACTTTTTTTTGTGATTTCCTCTTGTATATTGACTTTAAAAATTAGAAATTATGCTAAAATATTTATATTAATTCTTAACCTTTCATCACACAATATAACTTCTTTCTAGTTATTTTTTTTAACTTTCTACATTTATTTCAGTCTTTTTTCTTTTGCAGCTAAATGTCTGTCTAAACTAATTTCTAACCTTAATAAATAGAATTTACTTCATTTTTTATGGATACAGCATATTCTTAAATGGCAATTATTTAGATATCAAGTTCTGAGTGACTGAACTTTATCAGATTATATGGTCTTTCAGATTCTATCTAAATGTAATATGAGGGTGTGCTGAAGAAGTTTTCAGTTTTTCATAAAAGCCCTCCCTCAAATGCTGATATTTGCTTAGATTTTGGAATGTAGGTTGGGTCAAGAAGTTTTCAGCAACTATCTTATTAAAACATCTAAGGTTACTAAACAAATCTGAAATATTTAAGTTTATCACATTGTGCGTAATTAACATAAGTACTTAAGATGAATGATGTTCTGAGGGCATCAGTCTTTTACTGAAACTAAATTTGCTATAACTGTGTTTCACAGTATCTTTGGAATTAACTTCTGTTTTAATTTCCATAGAGTAATTTAAAAATTTCCCTGAGGAAATTAAGAAAAAATGTCTATCAGAGCAAAAGAAGCTTTGAATTCTCCTGTGCTAGCTACTTCCTG